>CM075852.1:27466821-27949767 GCA_037975125.1 Latrodectus hesperus
AATGCTATGAGTTAATTGGTGGACATATCGAAAGAAATAATGGAGATTCACAAATTTTTTGAGCAACTTTTAGTATTTTATTTCTTAATTTTTTTGTTATTTGATTCATCCAAAATTTTTATCGCCTGAGTTAGAACAGGCAAAATAGCTCCTTTGAGCACATTTTTAAAAAAAATTCCACTCAAGGTTATTTTTTCATTATTGAAAAAATATTTAGAATTATAAAAACGCTTTCACAAATATTATGCATAAAAAGTCTAATTTAGTTTGACATCAAATTTGATACCAAAGTAACACAATTTAATTTCCGTGTGTAATATTCACGAAAATTTAAATTTCTTTTTTGGGTAAAATGTATTAAATTTCATTACTTTGGAATTAAATTTCCTTTTATTCGTATCCACTAAACATGAAATTCATAAAATATGCAATTTCAAGCATACGCTTTTAGTTTTAATTCAGGTTTAAACTTTATTCACATTATCATATTTTGACTTATACAGATTTTATGCATCCGTTATAGTTTATCAGCTTTATCGAGCTGTTCAATACCACTATCGACATTCAAGTTTCATGACATATTCGATCTTCAGGTATATATCACTGTCATATATAATTTCGAATATTAAGTAACATAAATAATGTCAAATTATCAAAATTAAGGGGGTGGATCCTCTGGTGGTGCCATCTATCGGAACAGTCTTGGAGCAAAGACGTACTTCCACCTTCGTGGTGCTCTGGTTACACGAAAGACGAACATTTTTGACTTAATTTCGCATAGTTGTCGGCTAGCGAGGTTAGCTTGCCCAAGTGTTATAAATATCAACAACAAAAGTAAATAACATGTAACAAAAATAAATATGCTGAAATAACTCAGAAAGATCTAGATAGAAAAATCAGAATAAGGAAAATGTAAAGGTTAATTAATTTTCTCTATATTTAATTTTTCAATTCATGTCCAAAAAACTGTTGCAGGAAGGGCTATGCAATTATACAAATGATTCAAGAAATGATGATCTATAATTCAGATACCGATTTTAAAAATGTAATATAGATATTATATTAGGCACTGTGATAGTTCTTCTCATAATTTGGCTCCTGGATTACACGACATATGCGCCCATTTTTCTCCTGTTTAAACAATGTAATTTACTACAATCTCAGGAATGCAAATAAAATTCCGTTTTTTGGCTCCTGGATTACACATCTGCGCCCATTTTTCTCCTGCTTAAACAATGTAATTTACTACAATCTCAGGAATGCAAATAAAATTCCGTTTTTTGGCTCCTGGATTACACGACATCTTCGCACATTTTTCTCCTGTTTAAACAATGTAATTTACTACAATCTCAGGAATGCAAATAAAATTCCGTTTTTTGGCTCCTGGATTACACGACATCTGCGCCCATTTTTCTCCTGTTTAAACAATGTAATTTACTACAATCTCAGGAATGCAAATAAAATTCCGTTTTTGCCCAAATATATTTAAAAAAGAAATCATTAATATTAATTTAGTTATTTCTTCTGATTGAATATTTGTGTTTAAAGTATATATCGCTCTATATTTCCTCGATAATTTCACAATGTTTTCATTGAGTATACGATATGAAAACAAAAGAAAGTTTGAAAGAACAAAAATAAACAATCTGACCATCAAATGTATTAATAAGGAACAGATTCTCAGCATTAATATCCTTTTAAGAACTGTACACATTAATAAATACATGAAATTATGAAAGTAAATCGATCTAAATTGACAAAAATGGTATAAGAAATGTATATTTATTTCAAAATTAGCATAAAGTAATTCAATACTGTTTTTAAATTATTTTTAAATTAATTCGCTCTTGAAATATCAATCTTTGTCAAATGTTATTCAACAGTATCTTCAAGCAAATTATTTTTAGAAGGAAAATAATGTTGCTTGAACTTATAACAAGGGATTGCTTTTTATCAAAATAAAGTTTAAATGGAGCTTTTAATCTTAAACATTAATAAATTGTTTATATTTTGCATTCACTAAAACGAAATTAATATATGTTTATACTTCAGTTACTGAAATAAGAAAGACATTCATGTGATATAATTAGAAATAAATTGTTTAGCTTAAAAAAAGGTATATCTTTTTAATAATTATTTTTTCTGATTACTCAGCGCATGCTTATTTTGCATGGAAAGAGATTCAATTCATTAAACTCAGAATATAATTTAATCTGAAAATAAAATGGTCCTTTATAAAATTCAATTACTGCTTTAACTTTTGTTTATTTTAACGATAATAGTTTACTAGTTACTATATTTTTCTGACATTTTTTTAATGTATTGTGTTCGTTATGCTGGAATTTAATGCAAATCTGATTTTTCTAACTTAGAAATAAAATATTACTATTAATTTATTAATATTTTTTATGGTGCGCACATTGATGGAGACAAAAAGCATTTTAACAAAGCGTATCATAGAAGATATAGTAATAAAATTATAAAAACATGATAATAAAATCATGTTCTTGTAATTTTATTGCCATGTATTTTTATAACATAAATGTACATCTATAAGTTTATTACTATGTATCCTTTAAATTAAAACCTGATATTAATAATGATAAAATCATAAATATAAGGTTTTGACTTAAAAAGTAATTAAAAATTGAAATTAAATCAAGTAAATTAGAAGTACTAAACATATATAATATAGGAATACATTGAAATAAAACTTAATCTTTTAAAAACCTTGTTATAAAAACGGATTTTCATAAATAGCAATAAGTAAATTATTTTATAATATTAGTTAATTAATTTCTGTTTTATGAATTTAATTTAAAAAAGCAATAAGATACCATTATGTGTTTTAAAATTTAAAGCAAATGTGCCATAATCTTATTTAAATGATAATTACCCAATAATTTCCTTAACAGGAGGACATACTATTATATTTTCTATTAATAAGTAAATAAATATATGCATTTATAATATATTTTAAGACCAAAAGATCAATTGTATCTATACACACACACTCATATATATATATATATATATATATATATATATATATATATATATATATATATATATATATATATATATATTACCATAAGCTTAGCTGATATATTTTACAAATATTTCAGATACATGTAATTGTTTTTATTAAGACACATTTTTGACAATCAGTAATCATGTGAATTAGTTACACTGTATGACATATTTATAAATTATTCCCTGCAGGAAAAATCTAAATGATTAAAAAAAGAATGTTTCTTGTTTGAAATAAATTGAATATTGAATTAGTTCCATGAAATTTATATATTTTCAGACATAGAGATCAAGAATTCGTAGATAATTGCGGATGATAATATTTTTTATAGTAAAAAAGTTGTTTGTTATTTAATGTGATGCAATAAAAAATATTATCCCAAAAAATTTCTAGAGTACAAATTTTCTACTTTTCTAAACAAATTTCATTAGAATAATGAATTTCAAATTTCGAGTTTAGAGCTATTTTTATCCACATTTTAGCTGCAAAAGATACATTTTTGGTTTGAAGTTTTGATCAGAATACGAAGCAATAACTTTTACTTTTTAGGAAATAAATATTATTATTATCATATTCCCTTGTAAGACAATCTTAGAAGTTTTTGTATCATTTAATTAATTGAAACAAATAGTTATTTTATGCGACTAATTCCTAATAATTAAATTCTAAGTGGAATAACAAAACGAAAAGAAATAAAAGCAAATATCCCAATTGTTTCCTTGGCATTCAACCATGTATCTATTTAGATATCTGGACAGATAACGATGCTAAGCGATAATAATCTGCTGAAAAAAATTAAATCACTCATAAAAGTAATGTTGTTTCGAACTTCCTTCCCCGAGTTAATAATTTCCGGTGGTAGCACACCTTAACTTCAGTGAATTGAAACGGAACTCTTCCGAGTCACAAAGCATCATAGGCGCTGGAAGACGATTAAAATATGATTGAATATGCAGGAAGTGGATAAGGGTTGTCGCTGGACATGTAACAAGGTGGTCATGAAATTTTGTTTTTCATCTCTGCTTTCCGTGGAACGCTTAAGAGAACTTATTAAATAACCACTTTGGCGATAGTAAAATGGGACACAATCTAGTAATCGCACCATTTAATGAAGTTTGGAAAATAATGCTTTTCGTTTTTCTGGTTTTAATTCCGTGATTTGCTTTGTTTTCAAGTGTAGGTCATAAAAGACAGAGGCTAGTCCTTATAAAAGGCAAAGGAGGAAGGTTTTCAAATCATTCGAAAAAATTCTAGAGATTTAAACAACAGTTCAAGCAGGTCTATCCGAAATTCAGGTAAATACCATTCATTGCATTATAGAAGCGTACATATACAGAAGTATATTTAGTTGACAATGAGGCACTGTTGTAAAGATATATTAAATTTAAAATAATTATTTCTCAGAGTTAATTTTAAAAGAAATTAGTGTAGTTTAGAAAAATGAATCACTAATTCTCTATATACCCACCTTTTTTGTAAATTAATGTGTATGAATGATTGGAAAATAGAATTAGTTACTTAATTTTCTGTTTTTAGTTTGTTTCATTACAAAAATTTCTTGAGAGAATTTAATAATAAAATGTAACGAAATAATAATGACAAAATGGAGAAAGTATTTCATTATTCTCAATAATTTTTGCGAATCGTTAAAAATATTACAAAGCTACAATACATTATAAAATAAAAAAATTATAAAAGTATACTTATAAAATCTCGTAAAATCATATAGTTCTAAACCAAAAAATTATTTTCATAATTCCAAATAACATTTCATTGAAAAAAACGTTAATTGCTTAATATTATGTTATAATAGTATGCTTAATAAATGTTATTGTTAAAAACGGTAATTGCTTACTCAATTATAAATAATTATCAGATATACCCAATTAAATAAATTAATAGTAATTAATTCTCTCTTTACTATATTATATTTTAATAATTTATATAGGTCATGTAAATAAAATTCTTTCAAAAATAAATTATTTTATCTTAGACTTTAAAGTTTAATTTAAATTAAATAAAATAAAAAGATAAAAATAAAATGCATTAAAATACATAATTTTAGAAAAATAATATTGGTGTTACTTTTAAAAGGTTAAATATGCTATCTCAAAAAATAATATATATTATATCATGAAATCATTTGTAATGACATAAAATTTTTTATATTATTACGAATTGAATTTGACGTATGATTTTACATCATTTTTATAAGCAATTTTATATCTTTTTTATATTATTACGAACTGATTTAATTATTTTGAATAAATTATTAAATTTTGTCACGAGTTCCAACTAGTTATAAAAATACTTTTCTTCATGTTTGAAAGGAAAGTTTTAAAGTAGTAATGCTTAATAATTTCTTATAAGCAAACAAATACTGAATTTCAGGTTTCTGATATTCTATGTATTTTTAACTTATTAAAAACATTTATTTTTGGAAGGAATTATATTTGATTTTCAATACTTGATTGAATATATTATAATTTAGTTTCATTTTGTCACTTCGAATACAGAGTTTTAATTATTATTAAAAATAGTGTATTATGGAATTAAAAATATATCAGCTGCTCCAAAGTGTATGATTTTTAACGACAGTTATTAAACAAGTTCAAATATATTTAAAATAATAAATATGATCCCCTTTTATTATAGAAATTTTATTTAGATTTTGTTGTTTTTACTTATGATACTTGGGAAAGCCAAGCTCACTATACTGTTGGCTATGCGAATTTAAGACAGTAGGGTGCATCATTCGTTTAACCAGAGCACCAAGAAGGTGAAAGTACGACTTTGCTCTAAACTCTTCCGATAGATGGCACCACCAGAGGATCCACTCCATTAATTTTGACATTAATCTGGAAGGGAAAGAAATTTAATCCAAACCATATTACACCCATGGCAACTATTCAACTACCAACCACAAGACTTTCAATTCCACAAATTTACCTTGCACGAATATCGCATATACTCGGTGGGTCGTTGGTGGCATTGGGAATCGTAACCCACCTTTTTGGAAGACAGGTCGATACCCTAACCACTAGGCTATTATGGCCCTTCTTTATGGTAGAGCCCACTAAGGAATAGGTACAGGGAAGCATTCTGGTACAACAATAACGGCCCTTATTTATATTCTGAGTAAGATAGTCAAACTAATGTTTTGCAAAATTGTAATTGCTTGATACAAGGAAGAATAAGTTACAAATTATGCAAATTTTAAATTTTTTCGATGAAACAAATTCCTTTTTAGTGTTTGGGATTTATTTAATCACATATATAGTTTAGACAGTAAATAATCAACCTTGATTTATGGGTCCCGCTCATTCCCAAAATAGGGAAATCGTGTATGCGTAATTATTTCTTTAGAATAGAACAAAGAAGCTGGGTCACTTTTTTCTTTCTTGCTCTTGTCACTGTGCATCCTGCTTAAAATGTTGTTTCTCATTGTGCATCCTGTTTAAAGCTTCAGAGATAATGAGGAAAATCAATCGGCTCATCAGTTACTGAGCAATAACAACAACAATGCTGGAACTATTTCGCTGGAAATTTATATCAATCACGTTATGCGCCAGTCATTTAACTGGCAGAAATTAAATGCCAGCTCAAAGTTTGAAGGAGATGAATGGGAAGAAAATAAATGAGCGGGGTGATTTTACAAACCAAGGATGACTGAGTTTTAGGAAGAAGGTACGCTATATAAATGCCTTAGTTATATTAAAAATACATAGAAGTGAAAGTTATAGGAGGTGTGTATGTATATTCATATATATATATATATATATATATATATATATATATATATATATATATATATATATATATATATATATATATATATATATATATATATATATATATATATGATAGATAGATAGATATAGATATAGATATAGATATATATATGTATTTATTTATTTATTTATAAATAATGAAATATTTTTTACAAAATAATCATATAATTTTATCAACATTTGAGAATCGTAACATTTATTTACTACAGCATTATTTATTAAATTCAACAAAAATAAAACTCTAATTAATTTCAACAAAAGTATTACTATGCTATAAATATGTGAAGGAAAAATAATGCAGAATTTCTTTAAATGTTAATCACTTAATTTTTTTTGTGTTGCAAACTTCAGTACAAAAATATCATTATTTTTTCTAATCGTAAAGTATTCTAATATCGTTTAAGGAGAAGTGTTTGTAACTCATCTCAAAATTGACTGTAGTTTGTACAGGGGATTAATTTTAATCTGTATGACATTTTCTATCTAGCTTAAGTAGTAATTGGCAACATTTCAAAAAAAGGTTCATAAACTCAAATGTTAAATCGATTGATGATTTGATCAAATGGATAGAAATAAGATTTTGTATTTTGAATTATGGATACAGTTGCATTTTCTAGATATATATTAGTTATAAAGATAATGAACATTAAGGAAATTAATTCATTTAATTTAATTATTTTTAAAAAATTTAACAAATTAAAATGATCAGTTAATTTAAATAAATTAAAGAAAATAATTGCTTAAAAGTTTTTTTAGCTCTCATTAAAGTCAGAGATACAAATTTTAATATTTCTGATAAATAAAATGTATTAGATTGGAGAAGAAGTATGATATTAAATAATTTTTCATTCATTCAATTTCTATGAATACATGTATATTAATTATTTTAAGAGGCATTTTATTTTAAAAGTGTTTAAAACCATAAAACTTTGGTGTTCATTATTTTAATGGCAAAAATCCAATCCTGTGAAAATATTTCCGTTAAAAAATATGAAGACGCATGTCAGATATTAAGAATTTATCATATTAAATAATGTATTCATTAGCTTCCCAAATTACTCACATAAATCTTTCAAGATTCTTTAACTTTTTTAATTGTTTCTTATTAACAAAAGTTTACTTCTTTGAACTATTCATGTAAAAATATATAATTTCAAAAATTTTGTCACTGCATCACAAATTTATCAAAATGATTTATAAATAAAAGTTAAAATGCAATATCTGATTCAATAATTTCAAAACAATTAATATTTCAAAATAATTAAGATTTTGATAAAAAAATAATTAGCTTAGAAATTTTTATATTTTAAAGTAATTAAAATTTGTTTTGCACTCAAATGATTTCCAAAAATCTGAGCGATTAATATAGATTATTATTTATATTATGTAGCTTTAAATTAACACATCAAAATTCTGTTTATAAAATGAATTTCTGATACAGAACAATTAATGAATGCTTTCAAGAATAGAATTTATATTCTATTTAAAATAAATAATATAAAAAAATTAATCCGTTCATTGAAAAATGTTATGCTTTAAAAATGTTAGAAACCAGCATAAAAAAAGCAAATCTTGCTACTTTCCTTTTTCATATTGATTCGCTCATTGATTACAATCAGAAATATTTATATTAACAGAGCACCTATTAATGAATAAGCTATGAACAAAAATTAAAATCAGACACGTCTTTAAGGTGATAGTGTAATCATCTTAAAATAAACTTCATTGTATGAACTTATTGTGTAATCAAACAGTCAACTATGTTCTTTTAAAACATAGATTATTTTTATTTCAGAAATTGTAAAAGTGAAAAATGGTTTTCAACAAGAAATTAGTTTGCTTTTTTGTCTGCTTCCTCATCCTCGGAGTGGTGGTGGTGGAAGAGACTCAAGCGATGCACATGGGTGGCCACCACGGTGGTGGAAATGGTGGCGTCATCCAGCTCCTTGTGGCAGGATTAATAGCCAAGATGCTGCAGGAACATCATCATGGTTGAAGCCTATAGTATTCCATTTCACGTGTAGATTTCTTCCCAGTCTGTGATCTCATATTATAACTTTGTGTGTCCGCATACATTCACTTTCAAGACAAACAAGAATTTATTGTATATAGTGTATGTGTATCGAGTGCATACGTTTTCTACTGGAATAAACACTCATTCATTGTAAAACTATATTAAACTTTTATTGAGATATTTTTGAGAATCGTGTGTTATATTTACACAAATGAATGTTAAAATAAAATAAATATTTCATTATTATCTCTTCTTTTACTAACGTTAGAATTTATGATCAAAATTTTACTTGAGAACTTACTGGAATAAACACTCATTCATTGTAAAACTATACTAAACTTTTATTGAGATATTTTGAGAATATATTGTGTGTTATATTTACACAAATGAATGTTAAAATAAAATAAATATTTCATTATTATCTCTTCTTTTACTAACGTTAGAATTTATGATCAAAATTTTACTTGAGTATACCACATAGGAATATGTGGTATACTCAAGTAAAATGTACCACATAGGAACTGTTTCGGGCTCAGAATCAGAATATAAAAGGAAGAATTTTATTTTAGTATGTACACTTGTAACAGTTTGTTTAACTTAGAACTATAATGAATTAAAATTTTATCTCTACTTATCGAAAACATTTTATCTTGTCTGAAATTAATTTGAAGTAATTTCGAATTAAAGATTTCCTGAATAAAAAAACTCCTTGGAAATTAATCAAAATTACAAGTTAAAATTATTGGTGAGAGAATTAGTAAAGATTGCAGTTTCAAACTAAAATTAATAATATAAAAAAAGCAAAATTTCTTTTTTGCTTAAAAAATTATTTAAATTTTATTGATCACTATACATAATATAATGAAATCTTAAGCTAAATAATTATAGTTCAGTATTATTTATATTTTATTATATTACGAAAAAGAATAATAGTAAAATCATTCATATTTTTAAAATATCAAAAGTGAATCCTGACTAAATATTTATGAAAAATTCATTCATAATATATCATTACTTGAATGTTTTTATAATTTAGTTTTAAACTACAAAAAATGAAGTAAACTTATAATAATCTTTTCTAAATTAGCAAAATAATATTGCTATCAATACTTTTTTCTTAATTAATCTAATTTAACATTTATTAAATTTTTTTCTCTCATTTAAATATACATACACATGTATGTACAACCACCCCTCTCACCCTCAGTCTCTCTCTCTATATATATATGTATGTATATACGAAATAAAGGAAATACCTTAGACTTATAAAGAATATTATTAACTGATAAATAATGAGTAAACCCAATTTTGGCATGTAATTCAGCTTGAATTTGTATAGGAATCGAAATGCTGACTAGTATTTCACATATTTCGAAGAGGTATTGTGAATGTCTGGCAGAAACGCTATAGGAGAAACGAAGGGGATATCTATTGCTTAATTAATGCTTTAAAATAGACTATAATGATTCAATAATTATGCTCTTGTTTCTTAAAACATGATCAAACAAGTCCCATCACATGGATAGGTGCAATCTCATCCTAGAGAATTTCATTTTTACCAGGAAACAAAGTTTGCCATTAGATAGACCAGGCCAGTTGAAAAAATTCTGTTCATCCTAGCGAGCTCCAGTAGCTTTATGCCGCTTTGCGTTAAGATCAGCAAAGTGAAGCATCATTTGCCGCGGGCAGTGATGGCGAGGATGACCACGTACTTTCCCTCTCTGGGTTGCTGGAGCTCCGTGAGTTAAGGACCTGTCCACGTTAATATGTGAATTTCAAAGCCCTTCCGCTGGTGTGGTGTGGATGTCGACAGGAGGGTGACATCATCATCATCTGAACGTGGTTTAAAATTACGAGGCGCTTGGTGATGGGCGATTATTCCAAACCCGCTAGCCTGAAGGTACAGTCGTGCACCGCTACCTAAGTACATACATCTCTGCAGTAATTTGATTGATTGAACAGAAAAACACGACAGGCCTGTCCATTTCATAACACATCCACCTCCATGCTAGACAGTTTGAAGGAGGCACTTATGATCATATGTTTGTGCAAATATCTCCTGCTGTAGGGAAAAGTGTGAAAGACGATATATTAGATCATATTGCTTTTTTTTCTATTAATGAATAGAACATGTATTGTGGGTGTGATAGCATGGTAGACGACGTTTGGTGTTAGCATTGTGACAAGTGGATTGAGAACTGTTGCTCTACTGCAAATACTTTGTTATTGAAGATGCGTTTTAAATAATCGTAGACACTTCAAATCCAGATATTGCTTGAACGCTGTCGTCATTTTTGATGCAGTTGTTTCCTTTTTAAACATTGTAAAAAATGTAAATATATCCACAGGTCCTTTTCACTGAGCTTCTCTTTTCGTCCTTCATTTTGCTTTGTCCCGCTGTATCCATGCTGTTAGAGTTTTAGGCATCATGCCTCTAGAAACTCCAAAACGTTGGATGTTTTGATCACATTTCATCCAGTTAGATGGACTCTTACAATTTGGCCTCTTTGATGTCTGAAAACTTCGACATTTTCTGTTCTTCAGTTTTTTTTTAAACCATTATTTACAGAACTTCAATAAAAATATTACCTGATGCACACATACACACATATACATACATGCATATATATATATATATATATATATATATATATATATATATATATATATATATATATATATATATATATATATATATATATATATATATGATACGATGTCAAAATCTGTATTTTATTTGATTTTTCTATTGAAAATATGCTTTTATAATATTTTCAGGAATTACAAACATTCGGATAGATAAATAAAACACAAAAGTGAAGATATAAAAACATATACGTAATTTTAAAAAAATATTCTCTACATTTCCTCATAAAAAATTTCTAATTTACGTATTTTATTTACTCTTACATTGTGTATTCTATTTATATTTACTCAATACAAATTTTTTGATTTGTTATTTCTAATTTTTCTTTACGATAAAATTTCAAAATTAAATATCATTAGAAAACATATTATAAGATATATATATAAGAACATTGTGTATGTTTACTTAAAACTTTTTGATATAAGAAAATAAAAATTTAATTTTTGAATATATTTTGTACAAAATAGATAATCAGAACATATTTATATATTGAATTGTAAACATAATTTAAAACTTGCTTTTAATTTGGAAAATTGTTTATACATTTTTTGAATACATTTTTTTAATTAAATTTCATTTTAAAGTAGCTGAAACAGCTATCATTAATTTTAGTTTTATGTCATTAACACACAAATGTATACCAAAATATTAAAATTTTTAAGATTATATGCATTTTGCGTTTTTCAAAACATGAAAATTGCAATTTTTTTAAAAAAAGAAGAAATTGAAGAAAGAAAATATGTATTTTTGATGTAGAGATAAAAATGTAATTTTTCCTACAATATGATGTTAACATATTTTCATCATTTTAATAATGCATATTTTTCTTTTCAATACAATATTTATAAAAGAATACTAATAATTTTTTTATACTTTTTTACAATGGGGAAGATAGATTTTTATTTCCTATCATATATAAAACTTTGGTTTTTCTCTACGAACGAATAATAAAAATTAGAAAATTATTTACCAAGTTCTAATATATTTTTCAATAAAATTTCCTTTCTAAGCAATTTTTCCAAATATATTAATCAACATTGTTTGTGTTTTCAATGGATTTGTTTATACTACAATATTTTTTTATCAGATTATAAATTAAATAAAAAGAAATATTAAAAATTAAAATGAAAATTATAATGTTGGCGTAAGCAAGGCAATAGTTTTAAGATTCAAAAGAAATAGTTAACAAATATAACAATTATTAATTTAAAATTATAGAAAATGGCGGATTGTTCTAAATTGCGAAATACGTAAATTTTGAACTCTGTTTTATTTTGTCATTATTTGATGTTTTCTTTGACTCTTTTTCTCCTTTATCGTATTGAAATGATTGTCTGACTTTGGCTTAGTGTTTGATTGACTAAGATTGAGTATTTTTGTTCTTTTACTTTTATTATTTAAATTTTTAATTTATTCTTTTTTAAATTTTTTTAATTATTATTATGGATTTAAAATGACTGAAGCAGAGACTGAAATGATTTACACGGATTGAGATTTGCGCATTTCAAAAATAAACACCTCAAGATTATTGACTTTCGAGGATTCTATTCCACAACTAATCCAGTTAGATGCGAAAAATGGTATTACTAAGTTCTTTATTTTCCTGTCTCCCACTGATGGTACTGCATCTATTCCAAAGCAGCCTTACAACTTAAATCAAGAAATAATTCAACTTGTAAAAAATCACAAGAAAATAATACAAAATCAACACACCCGTCAAGGTAAGCTTCGATTCGAAACTAATTGCACAGATACACCTGTAGAAATAAACAAGATAAACAACATTCTTGGAGTATTTGTTAAATCCAGTTTTCAACCTGAATACATTTCTTCAAGATTTCTTATAAAAGAAATAAATGTAGATTTACCTTTATATCTTGTTGCTGAAGAAATTGCGCAAAATGGCTAAACGATATTAAGCTTACAAAGATTTACAAAAAAGAATTCTGAAGAACTGAGCGAAAATATTTTAGTGAGCGTCATTGTGGACATGTCATCTACCTCAAACTATTAACATATTCTATTCCATCATTCCAATTTCTCCTTTTATTGATAACGTTCGCCAATGTGGAAAATGCTATAAATATACTCACCCTACGAAAAAATGTAAACAAGAAGTCTTCCTATGTATAAACTGTGGAACATTCCATAAAGACTCTCCTTGTGCCAATGAATCACCTAAATGTATAAATTGTCATGGAAATCATGCAGCTAATGACATTTCCTGCCCTACGAGGCTTGAAGAAAAAAATTTCTTACATTTTACATTATATATATATATATATATATATATATATATATATATATATATATATATATATATATATATATATATATATATATATATATATATATATATATATATATATAAGTAAAAATTGTACTTACTTAAGCAGCAGAAATAAAGAACATCCGAATATTTACTTTCCAAACAAATAACTGACAAACATAATATTTATTGAATTAGAATTCGTAAATGTAAAAGTAATAATGTATTCATTTCCTTTATGATGCAGCACTGAAACAAGGAAATAAATTTACATCATACTTGTCTGACGCAATCATACATCAATCGAAAGTCCGTTTATTATTTTTTAAAGCCCAATTTGTGCTAGTCCACGAAAACAATCTTTTAATCACCATCGTTCTAAAGCAAACAGAATTCATAGAATTATCACAAAATGCTTGATATTGGTTCCACTTCAGTTCGTATAATAACTTTTTAATGTCCACAAAAAATGTTTCGGAATGTGAAAGTTTTGGTTTCACGCTCCACCAAACACGGTATCGAAGGATGCTGCTAAGGCCGTGTAAGTGATAGAAGGCTCAGAAAAAATGCAGAAACAGAATCATGGAAGTTATTCTTTGGAATGTCATTTTGTTTCTGTAAGTTTTTTAGGTTATAAGATAATGAGGGAAATACCCATCGGAAGTAGTTCGTTTCCGCAGATGGGGGTTATATTGCAATTACTTCCGCTTATTAAGACTCATGACACTTGACCAGTTAGCGCATATATAAGCTTAGATGAGAGCAATAGACGATCATAACTAATACAGAAAACTAGGAGTGCCTACTGGGATTGGATATCACGAGAAGGAATATTACGTGAAAAAAGGTGAGTTTGCAGAATTTTTAAAGACATCTCAATAATTCACATAGTATTAAATGAATTATTTATAGTTAGAGCTGTTAAAATATTTTCAATTTGAAGAAAATTAAGGTCCTAAGTTCTTGAAAATAATTTTTGAAGTATTTATATATATATATATATATATATATATATATATATATATATATATATATATATATATATATATATATATATATATATATATATATATATATATATATATATATATATATATATATATATATATATATATGTATATATATATATATGTAATTTAATAATATTATTTGATGTTAGTTTTTAATTAAAGGTTTGAAAACATATATGTATGTACATGAATGACGAATCCAAATCTGGAATTTAGCTTTAAAACATCAGATCTTTTCTAATAAATATAAAGAAAGTGCTCAAATGTGCTTTTGAATTTGAAATAACGTACGGATTATAAATAGAGTACTTTAATATTAAATAACAATTGCTTTTTTTATTCCCTATATTAGTTGATTAATTCCAAAAATATCATAATGAATTATCATTATGATGAGAATAAAGTTGAAACATTTGAAAATATTGTTGGCAATTCTTTTCGAAATCAATTTAAAGTAAGATATTTTTAAGACATTCTGAATTTTTAGTGTTCATTTCTCTCTGGTGACAAAGTACGCATTAAAAATACTATAATTTATAAAATTGTTATTATCTTAATTTAAGACGCTTAGAATATAATATGCTCATTTTAATTTATTCACAAATAAAAGAATTTCGATTTTTGATGTAAATTTTAGTATATATAATACATTTTAATAAAAAATAAATATTATTCAATTAAAAGGTTTTTCTGCGCTAAATTTTATATAACAGTATAAATAAATGAAACCATTGGAACAAGAAGATACGAAGAATTTTGCTTACTAATTGCCAGAAAGTTAATACTCAGACGGTCTTTCAATAAATAAATCCAGATGAATGAACAAATTTTAATGAAGCATTTGAATATTTAAAATCATAGTTCCAAAATTTTGTGCATCAAAGATTTGAATTTTTAAGTGAAGAATTCATATTCTTGTGACTATCATTTGCTCTTCTTAATGTCTTGACGTTAAATGGTTGTCATCTAATTCTATTTTTATCAAACATGTAATACATTTTCACATAGTTCACTATTTTTATTAGTCTACGAAGATATGGTTTTATGCAAAATAAAACTATTCATTCATTCAAAATTTTGATAAATAAGTTTTTTGATATTGACAGAAAATTCATTTTGTATCAATTACCTTGATGTAAAATAAGAGATGATTAATTCATTTTAAGAATGATCTCGATTTTAAGACACAGAGCAAGATTTTTAATATAAAGATTGACACTGAAAATTCATGAATTAATAGTTAAAGTCGGAAGAAAGCTGATAGGAATTACAGAATGAATTACATCATTTCCATCTGAGGATACTACTACCAACAAAATCATCATGTAAAATCAGAATCAATTGCGTGTATATCAATTTAAGTGCATGCATGAAACTTAAGAGTAAAAAATTTTCCTTGCACTGTTTTAATAATTACGAACATTTATATGGAATAATAAAATCCCTTATGTAAAAAAAAATTCTACAATAACTGTGGTAGCCTAAGGCTTGGGCCTTCCGTCCAGAAGGGTGGAATTCGATTTTCAATTCCACCAAAGACCCACCGAGTACATGCAATATACGTGCTCGTTAAGCCTGTGGAATCGAAAGTCCTGTGGTCGGTCGTTGAGCAGTTACCATGGGTGTAATGGTTGGAGAAAATTTCCTCTCCCTTCAGATCAAGATCAAAATTGAGGGGTGGATACTCTGGTGATGCCATCTATCGGAGAAGTTTATAGAAAAGTCGTACTTTCACCTTCGTGGTACTCTGGTGATCTGGTGAAGACGCACCCTTTTAACTTAAATTCGCATACCGAGCTCGGCTTGTCCAACTGTCATAAGTAACAACAGCAAAAACTTTCATTATTATATGATAAAGTCATTCTGACATAATCAGAAATATTAAAACAATAATTTTAACCAACTGAAACGACTATTTATAAGACAAAATTTTAAAATGACGTGCAATAGTTTTATCTGCTTCTTTCTCAAGTTTCTATTCATAGAACAAGAAAATGCAACAAAGTGCAATTTTTAGGTAATGCATATTGATAAACAAATGAATAATGATATACTATTTATACAATTTAAACTGCATGTTATCTGCAAACATTTTATAATATACTCCATCTCTCAAAATTGTTATTTTATTTGAAATAAGATAACTGTATTTGCTTCAGAACTTATGGTAAACAGTCACTTAGTTTAATCTTCTTTTAATTAAAACATTTATTAAACATACTTTTATTTTCTTTTGGTCAGTAGTAAATATAGCTAAGTTTTTGTCAAAGCAGTAAAAGACATAATATTATAAACACTCTTTAATAATTTTGAATACAATAATTGAAAAATATTAATTCATCCAATGGATGCAAAACAGTGATTTAGATAAACTATTTTCCTTAGAAATTATATAAATGAAAAATAATTTAGAATACCTTTTACTGTTTGAGACCAGTTATTCTCCGCATGGCAAAGATGTTTAACTTGACCACTGGGACAAACATATGCTTAGAGTATAAATATCTGTAGTTCGATTTAACAGAACAGATTATTTGTAGAAGAATGATGAAATACCATGCTTTAAACATGATATTAATCAATTTCAAAAATAATAGCAGGTGATGAAAAGACTTATAATTAACAAACTCTTTTTTCAAGAAATCTTTTATGACAGCATAATTTTACTGTATAATCAGTTTCTCCTAAAATCTCTGATAAAAAATTTATAGAACTCATACATTTTGCACTTTAAAATGTTTTCTCAATTATCAAAGTTGTGATTTCGATTGATACTAAAGGAAAATATTAACTATCAGGGAATTAATGAAGACGGATTCGATAGTATCTTACGCATGATGATACAATTTGGATGTCATACAACTTGGGTGTATACAACTTGAGAGAAATATTCTTTATCACTTTAGTATGAACGTCTAGGCTCTAGAACAAGCATATTTGAATAGTGACTCACCTTCTTGCTGCCTGAAAGCTTTCAGTAAATTTTCTGTCAAATTGCCTTTGGACATTAAATTACTTTTTTCAAACGTCATCTTACCTTTAGACATTGAAATTTACTTATCAAATTGTCTTACAAATTTTGTCTGAACTTTCCCCCTCAAAGTTTCGCATGTACAGGCATATTCAAAGAGGTTCATAAAAATATTGATAATATTGCGATTCAATAATTTTTGAAATTTTAAATTGCTCTAATTTCTTCAAAATAATTATTTATAATATCAAATATATTAGTTATTGATAACACAAAATTATAAAAGTACTTAGTGCAATATATATTTAATTTAATCTAAATAATAATTTATATAGTAAAATTTAATATATATTATTATTTAGGTTAAATATGTGTTCCTATATATATAAATAAAACACACTTAAAATTCAATAATTATTATTTTTTTATTTCACAATCTTGCTTTATGCCGGGCAAATTGAGATTCGTTACAGTTTTCAGGGAATTGGAAATTTTGAAAAATGAATATAATTTAAACCTACTACAGAAAAATCCAGCTTTCGTCCGTGTACTAAGTTAAAAGCTAAAAACCTGATTAAACTATTTATGTATTTTATATTTCAGGCGTAAAAAAATGCCGATTGCTACTAATTTTTATTTCGACACACCTTACTCGACTGTTAATTTATTGAATACATTTACCTTTAAATATAACTGATTTGAACCCAGAATATTCATTGATAATTGAAAAAATTTAATTCTAAATCATTTTAGTTAATCGATATTCATTCAAATTATTTTTTATTATTAGTCGTGCGATGTGTTAAAATTATTTAAGAAATTGGTGAACTCCATGTATGGTTTGAAATCGTAATCATTAGCATTATGAGATTTCAGTTTTATTTTTTATTTAACATTTTATAATTTAAATTACATTTTATAATTTAAATTAAAATGTTTCAAGAATAAAATGAAATTCTTATCAACGGTAACAGGCATTATTAATATTGACATGAAATTACACGTATTAATTGCAAAATTACCATAATTTTCATTTGCGAATAAGAGAAATATTTATCCTGCAACATAATTTCGAAGAAAAAAATTTGAATAAAAATATTCCAAAAAGAATTTCTTAAAAATGTGTAGTTCTTGCTGAATTGTAAATAAAAGTTCTAATTAATTTTTTTTCAATTTATCACAAAAAATTTTTTAAATAATTTGTTAAAACTTTTTAAAATAGATGGCAGCACAACAAATTCTTAAAATAAAAAGTTTTTATTTGAATAGGGCCAAAATAAAAGTACATGAAATAATGCAATAATTTTTTTTTTAAATACTAAGAGGTTTAATGGTTTTTAACTTTCATTAAATATACTGCAGATTATTTTTAATACTTTATTAAAATAAAAAATCTTAATTTCAGAATGTTCCAAAAAAAAATCGATAGCTCAGCGGTTATCAAAACAGATGCAAGGTAAAAATTTTCAAAGGAAAATAGTTTCATAAACTGAAAATATTTTAGGAGTTTTTTTTAACTTAACAAATTTTATTTAAATTCATCTTCCTTATTTATGAAAGGTTTTCATTTGAAATTAAATAAATATTTCTTATTAAATAATTTTTTTTCATTCAAACAAAAATTAATTTAATCATTAACTTATAAAATCATTTCTTAAATATATATAAGAACTTTTATTTTAATTTTATACTTAAATAATAGTTTAATTCCCTAATAAATGTGATAAATTTTTTGTTTATTTTATAGTTTGTTCTATAACTAATTAATATCGAATACATGAAAAATTTATACATGAATTTTTGAATATATATTCTTTGTACTTTTGGTACACCTGTATTATTTTTTATTAAGAATTACGAATACTAATTTACAAAGATTTTTATAAAACAAAATTTTGTTATCTATCAAAATTTTTATAATTTTTAAAACTCCTTTTTTCCAATTTTGTTTCTATTTTACTGTGTTAACTATTAGCTAAATTACTCAAATTTCTAACGAAATTAAAAAATTTGTGCGCATTTTATTTTAGGATTTTCATTAAAATAAATATATATTTTGCATGGTGCAAAATACAACATGAATAGAAATAAAAGTAAATTTGACTTCTTCTTAGGGGCAATTATTGTTCTCATTTGTAATTTTGAACACAGCTTTCTATGTTTTAACTGTGATAGATTATGCTCTGAGTGTGAGCACGAAGTACATGTTAATATGAAACTGTTTTACATAAACTAACAACATAATAGTAAAGGCTCTATTAAAAAATATACATTTCAAAAAGCATGGCTGTAAAATTATGCTAAATTAATCGTAATTGTTTTTAATATCAGCATTTAATTCTGAAAAATAAAAAATATATAATCCTCAAAATAAAGTTTGAAAAAATTACATTTTAAAATTAATGAAAATGATAATGAAGAGGATATAATAATATAAAGAGAGGATGATGATTATTTTACTGAAAATTTTTACCTGGTGAATCAGAAATACTAAATCTTTAAGATTTCTGTCATTTTGTTTATTTATTTTTGTTGATAAAAGAAAAATTCTTAAAACTGTTTTAACAAAATATTGGATTGTGTTTTATTTCAACGTCAATTTATTTAGAAAATTGTGCACAAAAGAATTAAATGATTTTTGTGCCATTGTATATTTTAAATTTAACTTTCACACATTTAGCGTTAATAATATAGCTAGAGAGGACAATTTTAACTTTGCTTTTTTTTTAGCACAAAAATTATATCTGCATCTAGAAATTTTGTTTTATTTTTCAAATTTATCAATCACATCTTGGGTATACATAAATTTTCCTATAGTGTATGTTCACATATAGAGTCCCTCTAGATAACCACGTAACTCTTTTATAAAAACTAGATTATAATACGATTATAACAAAAATATTTTTTTATAAAACTTAGAAATTAAAGAGACTTTTAAATTCTTCATTCATTCAACTTCATAAATTTCATTAAAAAATCATCTATTTAATAGCCATATCTAATTAATAAAAAATAATTGAATTGATTGCAAATCAGTATTTATTGAAAATTATAGGTATAACTGAGATTTTTGCATAATATATATTGTGTATTTAAGATCATATTGAAGATTGTATTCTTGCCAATATCTTACAAAAAGACAAAAAAAATTCTATTTATTCTCCTTTGATATTACTATCATACCGTATTAAACATTCAAATAAGTTATTGATTATTTTACAGTTTTTTTTAAAGAAAGAGAATATTCAAAATACATTTAAACATATATTTCATTTTAAATATCATTACGAATCATTTTAAATGATTCATACTTTTGCTAGGACTTAATGCAACAAGTTTTTTATTAACAGTACTTAATACAACAAGTTTTTATCAACAGTACTTAATACAACAAGTTTTTTAATCAAGAGTACTTAATGCAACAAGTTATAATCAAGGAAATAATAAATTCTTTGCATTATATATAAAAAAATTTGAAAAATATAAAAAAAATTTCGAGTTTAATTTTTATTTTAAACTTTTACTGAAATTCGTTAAAGTTTAGTTTGAATAGTTTAAAAAACACCAATGTAACCAAAGAAACAAAAGAAAGTAATTGCACAAAGTCATTTAAAAAATGTTCATAAAAATCAATAAAATTAAACAAAGGAAATTGTAGGTTAAAGTAATGCAATTATTCTGGTCTTTGTATGCATACAGACATCATACATATCTAATAAAATAATTAGCTGTATTAATAATGATACAGCTTATGAAATGGGAAGTCCGAAACCACTTGAAAAGCATTTTAACGGCGAAACATTATGTGTCATTTTTTCAAAATAATGGTTTAATGAAATGGAAGCTAAGATAAAGAATAAAATTATTTAAGTTTAATAATACACGAAAAATAGTGTATCAAAAAATAATACTCATGCTTTTTCTTAAGGAAGTGTGTGTGTGTGAGTATCCTCCCATCTATAAGAAGAATTAATTCTATGTATTATTTACTCTAAATATCTTTCAAAAAGACAATCCTCATATTTTTGTCCTTTTTTGAACTAGAAAGATAAGTTTTTACTTTATAAAAAGAAATAATTGCATGGTAAATTTATATAAATATATATCTTATTCATTTTATTCATTCCTAAAATATTTAATCTTTCTTTAAACATGGATTCATTTTTTAATAAATGTATTTGCGACCATGCAGGACTAATGTTTATTTAATTATGATTACCAAATGTGTTTATGTCATTATGTCCCATCTTTTAATAAAGAGAATAAAATATTAATATTTTATTGAAAAAGACACAAAAATGTTATTATTATTTTTCTTTATGCAACATGGTGAATGGAAAATATGGTTGAAGCAGTAAATTTTCTTTTATTTTAGACACTTCACCTGAAAATGTTTTGACGAGTAATCACATTATTACGAAATGGTATATAAATTAACTACGGTATAAATGAAATTGAAAGTTTGGACATTGTGTTAGCAAATTTTTCTCTCAGGCTTTGGTAAAACACTTATTTTTATTTCTAGTAAATCAAGATTTTGTTATAATTTACCTTTTTAAATTTGTTTTATTTAATTTATAAAAATATTATATTATGAGAAATGAAATTTCATTCATCACAGATCTTATCTACAAAGGAATGTCTTTCACTATTTTTATAATACAATTTACATTTTTGGTTGAAATATTTAAAAGCAATATAAAATAAATATTTTTGTTATAATAAAATAAAAAATTATAATAACTATTTAGGTAATTATAAAATAATTCAACATTATCTCGTAATATGTGTGAATAGTTTAAAAGCAATTTTAAAAGCTATATAATTTAAATAAATTTTTTTAAATGAATCTTTGATGACAATATTTTATTTATGTATTAAAATCAAAAATGCAGCTATAAAAGTGTTTAACAAAATTTCCAAGTAACATTATTATTAATATTATTTTATAGTTAAAATGTATTCTATACTTACTTTTTTATTTAATATTTGCGTTTGCTTGGTTTTTTTTATATCATTATGGTGAAATCATTTTGTCACATATCGAATTTCTATCTTCATGAATATTGTCATATCGATTCCTTCTAGTTTGTGCTAAAATGTAAATATTTTTAATGTGCTATATAGTTAGACATATAAATTTTAATGAGAAATGTATCATTTACAATCACGGTTATAAATAAAATTATAATCAAATTTTAAATTCTGAGTCAATTAAATCATACTATTTAGTATAAACTTTTTGATATTGCCTTCTACAAGTTGTGAAAAATAAGAAAATTTCATTCATGAAATACAAGTTGTGAAAATAGAAAATACAAATTGTGAAAAAAAATCCATCAGTTATGTTTTAATTAAATAATTCGTGTATTACAAAAATACATAAAAAAGACTAAAATTAAATGCTGATCATCATAATATATAATACATAATTTCATGCCTGTTACCTCACATATATTTCATTGCCTTTTTAAAGTCATGCGTTTCTTTCAGGTACCTCCTGTTATAAATAATCAAAATACGATGACCTCCAGGAAGCTTTTCGTTTTTCACTTCTTAGCAGTGCTCAGCATCATCGCTTTGCTGTCCTCTGAGGCCGAGGGTCACTTCAGCCATCTGCTTTACATTCGTAAAGGCAAGCACGGTGGAAGCAACAGCGCCTTGACCACTCTGCTGGCAGCAGGGGCCGTTGCCAAGCTTTTGCAACATAATCATCATGGTAACTATTCCGAATTTATTTACCTCATGACTCCGTAAATGCTTACAATATTTCTTAATTTACTTAAAATATTTAAGAAATTAGAAATAAGTGTTAATATCGATAAACAGTTCTTGTCAAATCAGTATATCACAAATATTGATCTATCGAAAATTGTTTTAATTCTAATTTTATAAGATTTTAAAATTAATTATTCAATGCAAAATTTTTTAATAATAAGTCATTTTTATATTTCTCAAAAGAGCTTTATTCTATACAAATTCGGATAAATTGCTTAAGGAACTAAGAATGTTTTGAAAAATGACAAGTAATAAGATATTTTATCATATTAAATGTAATTTGATTTTTCTTAAAATATTTGAAACATTTAAGTTTCTATATTGTATGAAAAATATCAATACCGCATGAGAAAAATGTGGGATATTTTCACATAACATTACAGAATTTATATTTCTTTGAGGATCCTAAGAATTTTTTAAAATAAAATTGACTCTTTAAATTATTATATCTCTTACAACAAAAATTGAAAATTAAATTGAAAATGCTAACTTTCGAACTTTGTTAGAAGTGTAGCTAAATATTTTTTTAATAAAATTGATATCGTATTTCATAGAATGTATATGTGTTTCAGGAAAAGCATAAATAATAAAAAATACTACAAATTTCGATAAAATTTCCGATTTTTTTATTACGTTCATGAAGATAGACATTTTATTCACTGACTAATGTAAAATAAAACTTTTTTTCCACACAATATTCTTATCTTTAATAAAAAAAAAAAAGTTTTAAATTTGAATCCTTTTTACGAATTACATATAATGATTCTGTATACATTGACGTTAAAACGTTGACTATAATTGTACTCATAAAGAGTGAAAATCATAAATTGAATATACTTCTTTGGTTATTTTATAGTCGATTTTTGTAACGTATATTATTTTTAAAATTAAAAAGCCATGTACTTCAAAACAGAAATTTTAAGATAAATTCTGTAAGAAGCAATTTAATTGATCCAAAAATACTATATTCACTTCCAAAAAATAAGAAATTGGGGAAAATACAAATTTTTGGAAAGTAATATATAAATTAAAGAGAATGCTGTCTGCACACACATTCTTATAGAAATATATTTTAAATTACTTTCAATCGGGTCTCACGTACTAAAATTTGCTGAAGAAAAATACGTCGTCATAAAAAATATAGTATTTACAGGGCTACAAAAGTTGGGAGTAAATTCGGATAAAATATATTTAAAATTTTGGTTTGATTTGTGCCTAGAAAAATATATTTCTACAGCTTTCAGAAGTTGAATCAAGGATTCCAAGCTTTGGTTTATTACCGGACGTATTGAAGTAGAACAATGAATGATGGATATTGATCAATTCTTGGGGGTAATCTTTCTGTCATTCTATGCTTATGGAAACAACTCAAACCCTATTAAACTATTAACTGAAGAACTTTGTCCGGTCTTCGGAAGTTTTTAAAATGAAAAACCCCTGATGAAAATTAAAATAATGCAGTTGTTGCAAAGCAATATTAAAGGGAGATTTCCACTTGTGAGAAATCTATCTCAATCAGCTGACTCAAATTTTGGTAAACCGAGCTTTCCCTGTTGTAACGTGTACATTTGCATATTTTGCTAATCATATTAGTGTGATTATAATTTCTTCGTAAAGAAATGACCATTTTTTTCTATTTCAGCTCACGAACAACATCACCATCACGTTTCGCCAGTATTTATTGAAGGTCATTCTCATCATGGAGGGGACTGGTGGTGATGAAATTGAGTTGAGTGTGAACCAGAAGAAAGCCTGTGTACATACATTCATATTTCATGTATGATATTGTAAAGTTCATCAATCAATAAAAAATTTTAATTTTACAACTTTGTTATTAATTTGATCATAATATTTTGAGTAAAAATAAGAAAAAAATTATTTTCTCTATTTAAATCAGATTAAAGAAAAAAATAATATTGTCAATGAAAGTAAAAAATATAAATAGCAAAATCTCTACATTTAAATATTTTATGCTGTGTGTGAATTTGCCGGTCATATTTTTAATTAAAAAATAAATCAAAACGTATAATTTCATTGTATTACAAAGATAAAAAACACTGAAATGTGGGGATAAATTGCTAAGACAAAGGATCTTGAACTATATCAATTATTTAGTGGGGCAAACCTAATCACCAAGTGGCTCCAAGCCATGATCAGGTGACGAGTTCTGAGTCAAAGCTGATAACATTCTTCCTCCAGTGTAAAAATGATGTAGTGACCTACGATTGCTTGCGTAGAACTTGCTTGATTTGTAAAGAGCTTTAACATCAAGATATCCAGAGAGATCAATTTCTCAATCAAACAAACATCCTCTGGCAAGTATACAAATAAGATAATTAGAGAGTAGATGATCCTTTCACTAAACTCTCCGACAAAAATGTTAATTTGTGCTTGGTAAGCACTCATACAATAGAATATTTTGAAATTTATGTCAGATAAGATGTAAGTACTTGTGTTATTTATCTGCTCAGCTAGTGTGAAATAAACGATAATTATTTTCGTGAAATACATTAAGCAAAACAGTGCCACTATTTAAGATTATCGGGACACATTATAAACCCATTGACACTTTATGTATATACCATGTGTTGTGGCTGCCTGGTTGATGGCAACATCAAAACAGGTCCATGAGCCCGAACGCCTTCAAACAATGGACAACAGCCTCAGGGCTCGAGAATAGTTGGCATTTACTTAAACCGATGCAGCCAAAATGTGGGTAACAGCAGCTAGAGTCGTATTGAGTTTTAGACACAGGATATAAACTTTGTGGCCAATCACGTGACGTGTTATACACGAGTGTATCCACTTCGAAATCTCGTGAGAGTTTTTTCTCTCTCGAGTCTCATCGTGCCTGTTGCCAACCCTAATCAGAACAGCACCAGGGCGATTTTCCGCACACCATTTATGCACGGGGCCTCTCCTCCAAGAACAGGTATCTTGCCTGACCCGGGTGGTGATCTCTTAAAAAGTAAAGCAGCCACCATGAGCAGTCTCCTTAGGGCAACCCTCTCTGGACGGACTAACAGTAATTTTATTACAGTACACATTTATATGTGATGGAACCAATGTATACATTTTGATTACATTAACATTCTGTGACCATATTGATACTAATTTCAAACTATTCTCTTTCATTGCAATACTTCTAAAAAGATAAAAATATATATCAGGCTAATAATAAAAAAATTTAATACTTTAAAAGAAAGGATTATTTGATAATGCTAATTTGAATCAATTTCTCAAATTTAATCATTCAACTGAAGTAATTCCACTTTTATAACGTAAATTAATTCAAATTTTAATTATTAATCTTTTATTAATTATTAATATTAATCTCTTATTTCCAAATAATTAACTGAAGTGTTCTTTTAATTTGCATTAAAGAAAATGTCAATCCTCTTAAAAAAGTCCTTTTACAAAAATTCAAATTTTCTTTTGTGAATCTAAAAAGTTATTTCCATTGTTCTAAAGTTTCCCCATTTCGTGTTCAAATACTAAATTTACTTAAAGGATTAAAGTTGTTCAAAAATAATTTGGCATTTCCTAAAATTTGTATAGTGTATCGATAATTACAAATAGTTGAAATGTTTTAGCACCCTCAAAAAATTTCATAACTCATTAAAAATTAATCACTTGTGATGATACTTTTAATGAATGATATTTTGATTGACATAATCTGTGCAGGAAACATTCTTCGGAAAATCACGAGAGTGGAACAGTTGGGGAAGAAGGAAAGAAAGGACGAAATGGGGTACACATAAAACTTCCTCTCTCCACTAGACACTTCCTCATCCGTGTCTTCTTGGCTCGCATTTTTTTATGTTTCCGAATCATCATATAAAGAATGGAGCGTGAAACATTATTACGATATTTTAGAAAGTTTCCGTAAACGCTCTTTGAAAAGCGTTATTGAGTGACAGAAGCTGAGATTGTTGGAAGTGACATAATATAAGCAGTCATTTTCTATTTATATATAGATGATGGTAATTGACATAACTGGTCGCTATATTAAAACATACTGAGGATTATTAACGCGATTACATGCGTATATAATTAATACATTATAATTATTTAATTTTATTTTAAAAACTATTTGAAATCATTCTTAAAATGAAATGATATTCTCTATACTGAATGGAATCTCTATACAGAAACATATCATTTATTATTAACATGATTGCAGGCCTATATAATTAATATATAAGAATTATTTAACTTTATTTTGCGATCTATTTGAAATCTTTATTAAAATAGAATAAATAAAAAATCCTTTTTGAAACTTAGTATACAAATAATTTTATTTCTCAAAAATAAAACAAATATTTCAAATAAGATACCTTTATATATGAATAAAAATACTTGAAAATATGTATAAAATAACATGTATGAAATAATTTTGGAATATAAAAAAATTTTTCAAAGCAAAATTTTTTTACGATTAAAATACACATTGAATACAATTTTTTTAAATAAATAAAGAATGATTTTATTATTGTTCAGAAATATCACTTAAAATTTAAAAAAAAAAGATTTTCAAATATGTGACACCCAAAATTTTGTCTAAAAAAGAAAAAGTTCCATAATATTTTTTCGTCTTTATATTATAAAATATGTACTCAGATAATACTTTATCAGTATATTATTTTTGTCATACAATTATCTTTATTTAGAATGATTCTTATTAATATCATAAATCTGAATAATTCATTACAAATTTTTATGAAGTTTGATATTTTAGAGCTCAAATAGAATATGTTGCTTTACATTATACTTAATAATGAACAAATATCAATATTTATTCAGATATGAAAACAGAGCGATGTTTCAAATTGCATATATGACCTGCATTTGGTTTCTGAGAAGAAATTAATAAACTGAAAATAATATAATGAAATGCACTATAATGAAGATACTATAAGGTGATGTCCTTTTGGATTATTGGAAGTAAAAGTATCTTATGTGAAAAATATTATTTTTTGCTAAAATAAAATAATTCATATATTAGACCCTTTTAATAAAATATTACTGAATCTGAATACATCTGAGTGATTGGAAATTAACGACACATACATACATATTCCAATATAAGGACTTAGATTATACTTGACAAAAAGTAATAATCGGGAACCCCTTGACTTTTTGGCGATTTTTTGATGACAAGATGTGATTAACAAGATATCCGCTGCCACTTCACAAAAGCTAAATTAAGATAGGGTTACCAGAAATTAAATTTTAAGCCAAGACTTATACCCAAAATTTTTGCCAAACCAAGGGGTACTCACTTTTACACCGAACCCTGATAAAAAAGCAAGATATATTCAACAAACTTCGCGCTCTGGTATTTCACCATATTTCACTAATTAATAATATTTTTAATGAAAAAAATTTCAAATGTTTTTTTTTTAATCTTATAAAAACTTTTTTGGAGAAAATAACGAAAGCTTTTGGGAAAAAAAATTCCAGTTTAACTGAAGTATGGAAAAAATTTGCAGAACAGGATATAACGTGTATAATTTAAATATAAGTAAAATCTCATATTTTGGACACATTATTTGGTTAATATTGTATACCCAATTTTGTAAAATTTATATTGAAAAACTAAAATCATTTTTCTTAAACCAGACTTATTTATAAACAGGTACTATAAAAAATTTTAAGTCAATTTCTACTTATGTCAACAAAGTAAAATTTTATTATCAATGTATTTACAGTCAACAAACAAAATTATTATTTTATTTTTTCCCATATAAAACTAAATTAGTTAAATTTTAATGAATTAATATTTGAAAAAACTGTTTTAACATCAAGTATCATTTACTACAAATTTAAAAAAATTTATTTAAACTTGATTGGATGAACAAAAAGTGTGTTGTTGTTGTGGCTCATCCTCTAAATGCCTGACGTAGTCAGACAAGGTCCTTCAGATCAATGACCCTGAGGAAATCGACGACCAGAAGGGGGGGGGCATGTCCTCTTTGGAGAATCCCAGACGATCCAGCATGTGTTGAGGAGAAGTCTGCTCAATTTCACATTTAGAGCAGACCTCAAAAATTTTCCTGCCTTGAAAATACGAAAGAGAACAAAAAATACTTTTTCAACAACTGCAAATTTGAACAAGATTATAGGGAAAATGTGAGCAAATAGTAGGAATTGAGAAACTGTTGGCTTTAATTTGCCTGAAATGATTCTCTATTTTATAAACAAAGTTTTAATTACATAATGTATCATGGTAAAATATTTTAAAGTAGTTTGTAATATATTTATTTTGAATATTAAATAGATAGTATTGATTAGCTTCATAGAGGTAATTTATATGTAAATATCAAAGTTATTTTTTAAATATATGTCGTAAGGATACATCACTAATATTTTTATTTGTTTGAATTTTACATACGAATGAATTTTTTGTATAAAGTTTTGCAAATTGTGAAAAGATAATGGCAGCTAAATCAAACAGTATTTAAATAACTGGGCCAATTTAAATATTTTAATATAAGTACAAATATAATCCAAGTAATATTTTTACCCATTTTAAATTTTGCTCCAATTTTATAACAAATTAGCTGTAATAATTGTTCAGCAAATTTTATGACTTTAAATATTATTCCTTTTGCCAAGTTATTTACAATTTTTTTCGATATATATATATATATATATATATATATATATATATATATATATATATATATATATATATATATATATATATATATATATATATATATATATATATATATATATATATATATATATATATATATATATATATATATATATATATATATGATATATATATATATATATATATATATATATATATATATATATATATATATATATATATATATATATATATATATATATATGATAAATTCATCCGATGTGTGATGAAGCGGAGTTCTTATGATGTAAGAAACTTGAAGATTATGTTTATTCAACAAATATTATTCCTAACAATACTCCAATTTCCTTGATGGACAAATTCAATGTTTTTTTCAAAAAGCTGGTACTGTAAGGAAAAATAATATTATACATTTCTAATATCCTTATACATTTCTAATTTAATCAATTATAAATATTGAAGCGTGATTAAATCAAGATTTAAATTTCAACAATGTATGTTTCCCGATTTTTAATTGTAATGAATAGTAATAACTAATTTGATGGCTATAAATAATTTTAAGCTTTCATTTAGAAGCATTTTTGTAATCTTTATACAATATACTTTTATTGTATATTTTACAATATATTTATTCTCTCAACAATTTTATTCAAGAAATTCTTACCACAATTTCTTTTAAGGTTGAAATTATACATGATAGGAAATTATAATTCAAAAATCTATTATGATTTATAGGAATAAAAAGTATATTTCGTATTAAGTAAAAGTTTATGATGGGGTACCTCTTGATTTTTTGGCGATATTTTTGATGATAAGATGCGATTAACAAGATGTCCGCTATGCAATAGCTATACAAAGATAAAGTTACCAGGATTACCAGGAATTAAAGTTTATCGCCAAACCAAGTCGTACCCGTGATTGTACACCGAACCCCTCGTATTTTGCTTCCATAACAATTAAGAAGTAAAAACTCTTTCTCTAAAAAAATGTAAAAAAAAAATATTGCAAGAACTTCTAATGATTATGAATATAAATGATTCGTTAAAGATTGTAAGGCAAAAATAGATGAAAAATGAAAAATATTTCTTATTTATTTGAGAATAAAACGAAATGGCAGGAACAAAAAATGTTACAAATAAAGCAATAAAGCAGTTTACAGTTTGATTTTTTAAAGTTCTATTAATTTGCAAATGCATATGAGATAAATCATATAGTTATGGTATTTTTCCTTTTTGAGTGTGGGAAGTCTTATTTACTATATAATATATATTTATTATATAATATAATTAACTTATATATATTATATAATATAACTTATTTACTATATAATATAATTTATATATATATATATATATATATATATATATATATATATATATATATATAACTTGAAAATTAAGTACGTTGTACGTTTGTTAATTAAGTACGTTTTGTGTGTGTGTGTGTTTAATTCAAAAGGCTATTTTTATAGTGTAAAACTAACAGAAAAATTTTAAATAGTAAGGGAATTCAAGTTCAAAAATTAAATAAAGTAATACAATTAAGTTATACAGTAAAAGAAATTTACGAGTAAATCTTATTAACATAAAGTGCAATTTATACAAATTTATGTTTGATTATTTTAATGTGAAATTATTCTTTTTGCCGTGTTGAAGGATTTATTGCAGAACTATTATATTAAAAGCTTACTTTATAAAGCTGTTGAGAAATTATTGATATGTTCATTATATTTGTTTTCAGAAAGAGCTATTCCTAAATATTAATATGCATTAAAATATTTTAAAGGAGAAAAACAAAAGAGTTTTTAAGAGTAAAAAACTCAAATGTTTCAAAATCAAGCAGAAATGTGACATCCATTGCTCATTTTAAGAAATTATCAATCTATTTACATTGAAATAGAAGAAGTTTCACTATGTAAATAAATCTTTTTTTATTTTACATATATTTATAGTTTCTCGAAATTTAACAAAAATTAATTAAAATTTTAATATTTCAAATATATTTTATTGATTGAAAAAAATTATTGATTGTTATGTTTTCTTATATCTGTTGCAAATCTAAGTGATGTATTTTATTTGGTAAATCATTATCCTACAAAGGATGAAAGTTTTTACATAATTTTAAAAAAGTATAAAAATTTATAAAAAAATATTTTTTCCATCGTTTAACATTTAGTGTGAAAACAATTTTAGAATAAATGAATATTTTCAAGGAATATTTGGTAACAATAAGTTTTCCCCTCTACACTAATGAAAAGATTTATTAGAAAATCCAATGACATTGTGGAATATTTGAAAAAAATACTAGATATTTTAAAAGATTTAAAAATAATGATATTCTCTGTTATATCTCTTTCTCCAGATCTGCAACTTTGTGAAATATTTTGATTCAATTGACATAAAAAGTAGTTTCTTGAAAAAATTTTTACTCGGGGAGTTGTAAATAGCACCTCCTGTTTTCTAAAACAAGGTTTGTTTCTTTTTGAGAGATGTAGAAACTGATAATTTCAGCGAAATATTTTAAATTTTTCTAATAATGTTTTTTAGTATGAACATAAAACTTTCTAAAGGATTGTGGAAAGGTTTAACTAATGATAATATTTATTGACAAAACTTTTGAAATCGAGATACTTATAACCACTAGATCAGCAAAAGTTTGGATTTATAAGATAAAGTGAATTTTTTTTCCCCTTTTTAATATAGTCATTAAAGAAATTAATTTTTAAAATTTTACTTGCATTTAAACACATCTATCGACGGAAAACAATTTTGATGAATTGATCAATTCAAGCCATCCATTAAACCATTCTCATATAGAACTTTTTGAAATGATAAACTATTATATTCGGTAGAGAATATTTATCCTGTTACAGTAACCCTATTAAAAAATAACAGACTAGTAAGAAAGATTGGCACTGTTATTTTATATCCCCGTACGATAATCACCGTTACTGGAAAAAAATATTTACTGAATTAAATATTCCATTTACATGCCTCGGTAATAGTTTAACATTTTTTTGCGTTTTCAAAAACTACTAAAAATAATATAAACATTTTATATTTAAATTTTATAAATGAAATAATTATAAATAGCGTATTATTATTACGACTAAATAATTATAACTTATTTAAATGCCAAACCTAATTTCTGGTGTAAACTCTTTCGCATCGATGATTGATTGGCTCAGTTTAATATAATGATACCATTTTACAATATCAAACAAAACTAAATTTTGCTCTACTCGATTCTTTCTACCCTTAGCTATTTGTGACCGTAACGCTTCTTTAAACCGACAAAATTATCACTTAGCAGTCTTTTGTACCAACTATCCTTTGCTTTGTTTATCATTTAAATTGCTTATATTATTTATCACTCTTTAGACAATTTTTGTAAAAGAAAATTGATTTGAATACATAAGATTTGAAATAAAAATTTGAGCTATTAAAATCATCATATTTACGTTATATAATTTTCACTTCTCGGTAAGAAGCAAGCTATTTATAAGCGGAAAACTAACGGTTGCGGAAATGTTGACTAACTTACAACTAAAATTAGACAACCTTAGCTCTCCTAAATTTATGTTCTTATCAATAATCCTTCTTTTGAACAGTTTGTAATGATATTTTTTGCTGAAATTTCATGATAATGCCGTATAATACTCATGATCAAGCAATGAAACAGAAAAACGCTTATTGCTAGGGAAAACCATTATTCAAATTTATTTAATTAATGTAAACATGAGACAATATTACTTAAATGTGTAATATAAAAGAATTCTGGACATCAAACATTTTATATAAACATTTTATTAATGATCGAATGTAACGATATTTTATAGGGCTATCATTTGAGCTTGAACTTTCTTATAAAAGATTAACTGCATATATTGTTTTAAGCTGAATTTGTAATATTTATTTTGCATTTGACAAAATAAATATATTATTCTTATAAAAAAATTCAGAAATTTAATATTAATTGAAAATCTAAGATGGATCATGGAAATAATAGAAACTTTTGAAATGAGGCATGGAAGGTTTCTACATTCTGAATTATAAAATTAACGATCGTTGTTTTTGTAAAATCAAATGTCCCTAATGAAAAGTAGAAAGATCAAGAGACCCAGCTGCCTTTAGAGAATACAATGGATTTTGGTTAAGGATTTTACTATTCGAATTCACTTCCTTCGGAGACCGAAACAAGACGCTCCAACCAACCAGATCATCCCACCCTGACTAACGTAATAAAGGCGTTATTTTAAAATAATAATGGTCATGAATGATAGGTTGCAATTCTAATCACTCCGAATTATAACAAGAATCCATGCACGAGATTTGAATCGAAAATTCTAACTGCTGATTTGAAAGGATGAACACTAACCATTCTGCAGCTTTCTTGAGAAATAAAGATTGAAAAGTAATGTCGTTATCTGACTTTAAAGAAACTACTTAAAATCATTTGATATAGGTTAGAAAAACATTTTTATTATATTAAAGAAATTTAAGTGAGTCATTAATAACATGTTTGTAGTGGATTTCGGATGAATGATTAATGCTTTTTGAAAACATTTTGATATATTTCATTTAATAGAAGTAATTCGTTCTTGTTGAAACTTGCGTACATTTCTTTTAATGCCTTGAAATGAATTATAATATTCATATCATGATATTTTAGGCACAGGGGTATTACCAAGAATATTCAAGATCCTACTTTCCTGATGCCCTCGGACATCATGGAAAAGTCATACATGTTTGAAAGGACATTTGAAATAGTTTTTCCAACTAGAGACGAAAGGGATAACAACAGGTTCGAAACTAAAACGGGAGATCTAATCTTGTACACAGATGGATTACTGAAAAATAGCCTTTCAGGATCGGGAGTATGTGGCGTGTCACCAAAAACCAGCCTATCTGTAAGCCTTGGGCGATACGCTACGGTCTTCCAGGCAGAAGTGTTGGCCATTATCCATTGTCTGTGACTAAATATGAGGAAGGGCTACCACGATAAGTGGATTCTCATTTTTAGTGATAGTCAAGCCGTTTTAAAAGCGCTCAGTTCTTTTGAAATACATTCTAAAATGATTTTGGAATGTAGAAACCTTTTTACAGAACTGGCAAACAGAAACAAGGTTATCCTTGTATTTCGGATGGTATCGAAGGCCAGGGTGGTGTATGGCCAGTGCACAAAGGTATCGAAGGTAATGAAAGGGCTGATGAACTTGCTAAACAAGGATCATCTTTTGCTCCTATTGCTGCAGAACCTTTTTGTGGGATCAATTTGAAGACCGCAAAAATCAATGTTCCTAGATGGAAAAAAATGGAAGATGTATGAAGCTTGGCTCAACACTCCTGGTCAAACCCACGCTAAAAGTATAATCTGTGAATCATCAGCGAGGATTACCTATGAAATTCTAAGATGCTCTAGGCAGAAGATACGTTTAATCATAAGCTTCATAACTGGGCACTTCTATTTCAGAAAACACCTCCATGAAATGGGATTGTTTCAACAAGACCCTATGTGCACAGGAAATGTCATACTCAAGAGGAAACGGCCAAGCATATCATTTACGAATACGAGGCTCTTGCCCTCCCTAGATTAACCTCTTTAGGCATCATGCATACTAGAGAGTTAAACCTAGTCTCCATTAAAGGGTTATATCGGACTTTATTAATAAAGTGGGTGACCCGAGCAACTGGAACTAGGAAACATTGGATTTGGAGTTAATAGCACAAAATGCTGATCAAAACAGAGGTGCCCAATGACGTACTAACTCATCTCTAAGAAGAAGAAGTTGATGATGATACTTTAATACAGAAAATCTCACAGTTATTTACTTATCTTAATCTTTCGGGTGACAATGTAAGAACTATCAATTGATCTGAAATCAAATCCAGGATGAGAAATGTTCATTTGTCTTGCACATTATAAATCTCATCAATCGTGAACCCCTAGTTGCTTTCCGTGATCGCTTTCCAATGTTTCAAAATTAACCTGTAATATAATTCTAGCTAGTTGATGATTATTATTATTGTATTGTTGTAGTATTGTTGATGATTATCACAATGTGGGTTCGGTGTAGAATTGGGTATACCTTGGTTTAACGAAACATTTAGTGATAAAATTGAATTTATCTTAGTTTTAATTCCGCGTAGCGGCCATCTTGTTAATCTCACCTTTTCGCCTATTTTGGTGTCAAACAAATTGCCTAAAATCAAATGGTACCTGATTTTAAACTCTTCACCTATACAATTTTAGAGAGAAAAAAAATATTTCCATAATTCTCATTGGGATAAATTTCACATGAATAATTTGAAATGAAAAATTTGAAAAAATATTAAAATCTATTTTTAAAGCTTATTTGCTCGCAATAAAGAAAAACAAACACATAAAGATGTCAATATCTAATTTTAAGGTCTAAGGGAGGTCAACATAATTTCTCTTTTTAAACTAATCATTAAAAATCATCCCTGTCAATCACTTTCGATTGCTGCCGCCAACTGTCATGCAGCACGCTACGGTCAGTGGAAAATACAACTTCTTCATTCTTCAACTTCACACGTGGTCCGTCAGCAATGTGTCAAAAATTGTGGGAATGTGACTGAGTTATGGACCTCGCGAGTTTCCTGCACACGATGGAAAAACATCCGTCGAGCTTCCATTTTCGGATTCAGGGAAACTTTCTAGCAGACAAAAAAAAATAGTGATGGGTGCATTTTTAACATTTTTATTTGTTTGACGCAGAGAGCAAATCCATATCAGATATAAAAGGTAAAATCATCCCAGCGGGGCATTATTGTAAGCAATTTTTTCAATAGTGGGAACATTAACAGGTGAATCGTCCTCTGGAGGAAATTCAGTTCTAGAAGTGAGTGATCGCATAACTGCATGTTTATGCAGCATAGTTGATAATTCGATATACTTGTTTTGATTTGTGTTATTGTTTTAGTTAGTTTTTGTTTAAAAAATTTCATTATATATGTGGTATACCATCTTTATGTGCTTTATTTGAGTTGAAGGTATATTTCTACAATAATTATTTTGCAAATTCATTTTTACCATGAATAGTCATCGTTTCAAGCACTTCACGCTCCCAAAGCACAGGTCCGTGACTCGATCCTTGGGTTAGGCATGTTCGACTCAGCCTTTCTTCAAATGAGTGGATCGATAAACTGAGTACCAAGCATGCTTGGGAATTAAACATTGAGGATTTTGCGTTAGGCTGACCACCTAAACGGGATATATGCTTCGCACCTTAGGAAATCCCAGGAAACGTACCATACCGATATCCTTTTTCCCGTCTTCGATCAGTTAAAAAAGATATGGGTACCGTAAGAAATGACCCCCATATGGGCTATCATGTAACAGGTTTAGTTTAGTTTTGAAACACACCATTTCTGAAACATAGTATTAGTTTTCATGTAAAGAAAATAAATTCCTGGAATAAACTAATTTTACCTCAAATGGACACGTCATTAATCAACTTTTTCTAGACTTGTTCATAGCGTTATTCAATTTCGAAAGAAGGTACTTCTCTTCTTATTTCGTATCCCGGATTAAGTGTATGGCATATTATATTTTTAAATAAATATAGGCTAGAATAACATCAGATAATTTTGTCAGCAATCCTTAAAAAGATAAGCAAAAACATATTTAGGATTTTTCGAATTCATAAAAATACTGTCAAATTATATAAATTGTTATTACAACTTGAGAGGAAAATATGCACTGAATTTTTTACAATAAGGTTCGAATCTACAAAATTTTGAATATTTAACTTTAGAAGTTCATTTATGAAACTTTTATAATTGGAATCATTGAAATTCTTTTCTGAACTTGAATGTTTTGATTCTGATAAGAAAATTTTAAATATTTTTGCTTAAATTTTTAATATGATATTTTGAAAATTATCTGAAATAATTGCTTTTTAAAAATGGATTTGTCTTAATTATGCATTTAAAACTTTATGGTAATGTTTGATTCTATATTCTTGTGTTAATCAAGCAAAGTAAATCAATTTTGTGATTTCAATAGAATTAAAAATATCTTAAATATATTCATTGGCCCATATATTTAGTTTTTAATAAGTGACAAAAAAGGGAGGAATTATTTAAAAACCGCTAATGTAATGCTGAAAACTAATTCTCATCTTTTTCATTCTAGAAATTCGTGATTTTATTATTTATTTTTAAGAAAATAATTTCATTTTGTAAATATTATATTTTTAATTTATTCGATGAAATATTAAAATTCAAATATTTATTATTAAATTAAAAATTTCTGAAATTGTTATATTTATAATTAAGATTACAGTTGCATAATTGATAATAAAATTTCTTAACTCTACAAACTGAATAATTGCAGCCAATATTTATTTAATATTTTATTGTTATATAGCTTTTCTTTTATCTGACTGCAATAAGTAATATGTTTAAAGAAGTTGAAATATAAAAATGTTTTATCTCTAAATAACAAGTGTCGAATAAGTTTATAGTTTACAAAAAATACAAAATTGAAATTTTCCAGCTATTTATTTAATAGTATTATAAAAAGCGAAATTATAAACAAAACACTTACTTAATATTGTAAGAATTAATGCAAAAATGATATGTCGAAAATGTTATGCATTATGAATTGAATTCCTTATTAGTGACATTTTGATGACAAAACAATTTTTGAAATTAATCACAATTTTTCTTTACATATTTTCTCTTCTCATTTGTTCTCAAAGAAACGTGGCTAGCAATAATTAGAAACAATAAGTACTTTCCAGTATTTTAATTCTTTATGAAACTTTCTCATTGTTTTCATTACAATTTAAAATATTTTAAGTTTTGATGATATTGAATATGCATTGTATGTTATTAGCTTTTTAAAAGCAAATTTAAAAAATAATAACGATATTCATTTTAATCATATTTATTACTTTATAATGTATATATATATATATATATATATATATATATATATATATATATATATATATATATATATATATATATATATATTTATATATATATATATATATATATATATATATATATATATATATATATATATATATATATATATATATATATATATATATATATATATATATATATATATAATATATATATATATATATATATATATATATATATATATATATATATATATATATATATATATATATATATATATATATATATATATATATATATATATATATATATATATTATAAAGTAATAAGTATGATTAAAATATATATCTTTATTACATGTATATATAAACCTTACGGAGTGAGAGAAAAATGTATAAACAAAAACTGAGAAATATTTTATATAAAATTGTATGCATACGTGTCTATGTATAGTTGAACATAATATGAGATTTTCACAACTTAACTTTGGTTTCAAATCGTAAATTGAATACAAATTTTATAATTGTTAAATCCTACTAAAAATGATTAGTCAGTTAATAAAATTTCAAATAAATATGAATAACTTATAGAAAGTATTGTATAGTGAATACAAGATATATAAAATCAATTGGTGATCCACTTTTGCATTATTTTGTAAAAGAGACTATATCATAATGATGTATTTTTATTAGCAACTAATTTATTTTCAAACAATCAATCTCATTGCAGGAATTAATTTATTATAAACATTTTGAATCGTAGTTCCATTTTACCCTAAAATCATAAATACAATTGATGTAGAGAAAATAACTTTTAAATGAAAATAATTCCCATTAGTTAAATGTTATATAAAGTAAATATTTCATTTCTTATTTTGATTTAAATTATAACATTTTTCAATTATCATAGAATTCTATCTTAAATACTTATAGTTTATTGTTGAAGACATAAGGAATTTTTATCATTTTAATTAACATATCAAACACGTATTTAATTTAAGAAATATTAATTTAACATACATATCCATTAAATATAGTTATAGTATTTTATTAAAAAAATCCATAACATTTTCAGCAGGAAAGCAGATTTTAGTTCATATAAAATCATATCTTTTATAAATTTTTGTAAAACATGATGAACATGAAATATAAATTTCCTAAAAGATTAGCGCATGAATTGATATTATATATTTATTATTAGTGATTTTTATAAATTACGTGAAATCTCTCTCTCTCTCTCTCACTCTCTTATTATCACTTTAAACATAAATGAAAACGTTGGATAATTTAAAAAGTAATTCAAAACTGAAATATAAGCAAATTGAAATGCTATGATGTCAAGTATAATGTAAGGAAATCTTTTATATTACTTATTACAGTACTAAAATTGAATTCATCCTCAATCTTCATTGCCGTCAATGAGAAAATCATGCAATTGTTTTATGAACGATATTAAATATTTTGTATATAAGAAACAAACTTTTTACTACACAAACAGCACAATGAATATTTTAACAAAACTATTTAATTAAAACATTTGTGAGATAAAATACTCAAACAAAATATTCACAAAAATGTATTTTTAACTGTTAAATTGTATGTGTGAAATACTTAAGATCATTTATTTATTTATTTATGAATTACAAATGCTCAGAAAATTGTGTATGGCGCCATTAGTTCTCTGGCCTTTCAATATGTCTGAAAGTACATATTAAAAATCAAGTACAAAACACTAGTCAAGATAGTTAGCGTCAAAAGTTTTTCTTTGTTTACACAAAGGGAGAATTCCTAATTATTAATCGATACAAATATACAGTCAATAAACATTCATGGCCGGTAGAAAGGAGAGAAAGTGTCACAGTTGCAATTTTAGGAAAATCAGGAATACCCTCCGACTCTTTAATAGGGAAAGCCCAAAACGTCCTGATAGTTTTACTCTTAAATTCATTATATTTTTTCAAAACATAATAATCACTTAAATTGATACAGAAAAACATTTTTAATATTCATTCTCCAAGATCAAGATTTATCAAATAAATTTTGTTCAAAATTTATTAATTTCAGATAAATTGCAATTCCTATTTTTTAACCATAATAGTGATTTAGTTCAATATTATGCTTTGAAAACATTTTTTTCTTTCTACTTTATTCCATTAAAAAGTGCAAGATATAAGCCAATTTTTCAAACTAAGCTCGCATTAATTATTAATAAGATGTACTTCTTTCATACCATGTTGTTGTTGTTGTCGTATGCTAGCTAGACTGGCAACATGGGGTGCGCTGCTCCACTTTTCCAACTGAACCATATTTTAGGTGTGGAGTCCGACTTCCTCAGTACACACATGCTATAGGTACCCGTTTATAGGTTAGACAACCATTCACAACACATTTATGCAAGGAAAGGACAAAGACAGGATAGATAGAGAGAGAAAGTACATCCATGCTCGAACCGGGATTCGAACCCAGGACCTTCCTATCCGTAGTAAGACACGCTGACCACTAGACAAGTTGGGCGACTCTTTCATACAATAATGAATATATTTACAGATCCTCAAATAATAATATCTTAGTTGTTTTTTATTTTCTTTATTAATATTATTTTTAAAATGCATTGTTTTTTTTCCAGAAACTCTGAAGACACATCAACAATCTCCAGCAATGCTGAAAACATCTTCACACATCCGTTTCATCCAGATGCTGACTGTGTTTGACATCTGGCTCCTGATGTCGGCCTCCGCATTCGCAGGCATGATGGGTCACGGGATGATGGGCCACCACAAGGGAGGAGGGTCCAGTGGCATGGAGACCATGTTGGTGGCTGGAATTCTGGCCAAGCTTCTGTCCCAAAGCAGTCCAAAGAGTGAGAAAGACAGTGGCATGGCCCATCCAATGTACGTGCCGATGCCCATGCCCATGATATATCATCATATGCCAACACCCATGATGCATAGCTACGGTGGTATGGGTGGGGGTGGCATGGGTGGAGGCGGTGGAGGAGGATACGGAATGGGTGGTGGATGGTGATGACTGGTTACAAGTGAAGAATGAACAATTACAGCTATCCATTTGTATTTAACCAACGACCATTTGTATTTAATCAAGGAAATAATTATTCCTGCGTTGATTTCACGATGGGTAACGTTTTGATGTCACTTAGAAAGAAAAAATTATGAATTAGAATTTCTTCTTTATTTGAAATGTGTAAGCTGGATGAAATGATATCGAAATTCAAAGAAAGAACTTCGAGAAACTGTTAAATAATGTTTTCTGCAAAATTTCTAATTCCAAACCAAAAAAGTCGAGGACTTCTTAAGAATTCTAAATTTTTGATAAAAATTTTACTTGTTTTGAAGACATTACAGCCATAAAAAATTTCAAGAAACTTATTTATGACTAATATTGAATAATTTTATATCTTTGCATTAGTTAGGATTTAAAGAAATAGCTATTTTTATCTTCTGACATTTGCATACATTTATTTAAAACTGTATCTTGATAATCAATTGATATACAAATTTTTATATTTAGATTTATATTAACTAATAGTTAATTTAAATTCATTTTTAAATTTAAGGAAACTAAATGTAATTATTTTGTTTTCTCATTGTAAATGTCATCAATATAAATTACTTAAAGGCATATCAAATCAAACACAAAAATGGGCCTCATTAATTTAAGAAACTGACAAAGAATGCAATTAAATGTTTTCCACCAATTAATAGCAATATTTTTTTTGCTAACATTTTACTGTCTGTAAATCCAAAAAAATTTCACGAAACTTACAATACAATATGTGTTTTAAGAAGGAAATTAATAACGTAATATCAGTGGATTTTATATTCCAAGAATGATTTTAATTTCAACTTGTGTTAATGGGAGTTTTATCGCAAAGAATATTTTGGAGCAATGTGTAAACTCAACCCTATTTCATCTGCATTTGTAAAGTTTAAGCACTAGCGTCATATGAATACTTTAATTCCATAATCAAAATATTAATTAAAAATAATATATTAATTATTATTAGTAATTATTGTTAATAATATTAAAGCCAATTTTCCTCGTATGCTTATGAAATAGAGAATGAAGAAAAATATGTGAAAAGGCAGTGTGATTTAAATGAAAGCCAGTCGTACACGGAGTTAAGGCTCATAAAATTGCACCATTTGTGAAAAAAACAATATTGAAATATCCTGAATAAATAGAATTTGATGGAAAAAACACTTTTAAATTTTGATTTCATTTATTTAAAAACTATTTATTCTTTGTCACAAGTCAATATTTAGAAGCCTCCCAAAATCTAAATCTCTTCAATCGTTCAGTCGAAGTATTTTTTTTTTTATAAAATAGATGCATCAATTTAAAAAATCTAAGAAAAAACTTCTTTCAAATATTTGTAAATAATGTATGAATAATATGGAAAATTATTCACATTACCTATAAATTGTCTATAAAATTTAAAAGTTCTGTTATAAGTAAAAGCTAAAACTTACAAATAGTCTTTAAAAATAATATTTTACATACATTATACTTTTATATTTTTGTATATTTTAAATTTTTTCTTAGTAATTGCCTTCTTAAGCAACATAAATGAATTTTAGACTCAAAATTTTAAATCTGTTTCATCAATTTACAAAATATATTTTAAGGTACATATATGCTTTATATAAGAGAAAAACAATAACTATTAATTTAATATCATTTCATACTCATAAAAAAACAATAATTGTTTCAATGTTAAGAATATTTTTTCGTTTACTATAGTTATTTCTTATCATGAGAGTTGCGATAACATTAGAATGTTCTTTATTATTTTGTAAGTTCATCAAAATTTATTTATATTTGAAGTATGAACATAACAATTTGCATTTAGTAAGTAATTAATCCATTTACATTATACCACTTATTGAATAGCTAGCAGTAAGGATTATGAAGACATACATTCTATAATTAGAATATATGATTATATATTTTTAAATATAATCTTAAATATATATCTTAAATTAATTTCAATATTTTTGTTTAAGTTAACGTATAGCTAGTAAAAAAATTTCTCCTTTTTTATATTTCTTGAAAAAATATGAATCAATTTTGAAATAAAGTTTTAAATTTTTAGAAAATCTGGTAATAATGTAACGTTATAATTTTTGGATCAATGATTTAATTTTAAGATAAAAGAAATTATCAATTATCAAATGTCAGAGAAATTTAATGTGACAATAAAAAACCCAGAAATGAATATATATATATTCATTTCTGTATATATATATATATATATATATATATATATATATATATATATATATATATATATATATATATATATATATATATATATATATATATATATATATATATAATATATATATATCCTCTAACTAATTGATAGAGAAAATGAAAAAATAAAGTTAATCACATATTTAAAAAATATCCTTTGTTAAATAAAATGTGAATACTAATAAATCGTGAATAACTTTGTTCAAAATATTATGTTGAAGCAGTGATAATGAATACACAAAGTTATTTTAAGAATTACTCGTTCATACTTATTATTAGGTTTGAAAACACTGTTAAATATTTCCCAAAATGTTAGATATCATTTGTGCCGAAAAAATATTAAATAGTGGATGACAAAAACAAATAGAAATTGTTTTTAAAAACAATATTATCCTATCTTATTTGATTTGTTATCAATTCTTGTTTAATATACAATACGAATTTATATATTTTCAGCCAAGTACTATACTATATATCATGGATATAAAACTCTAAGAACCATGAATGAATAATGTACAGTAAAATAAACTATAATTCACATTTAATAACTATATTAATATATAATGTATTTAATAATATATTCACATTTCACCTTAATTTACATTTTTTCGAAAACATAATGTATGATTAAATTTTATTCATTTTTCCTTGTGATAATTTACAGTCAATACTTTATGTAATAGGTAAATACTATTTGAGAGTAAAATAATTATGAATTTATGTATTCCTAATTAATTAATTACTAATTATAAACATACATTTAACCATTTTCATATTTTAAATTAATATAACTACAATTTGTAAAACAGGCGAAAAATACTTATGAATTTGGAAACCATGACTGGTCATTTTAATTTGATTAACTAAACAAATTGAAAATAAATCTCACTTATATTATGCAACATTATAATTCAATAAAAAAGGACTCCAGAATCTTAGTTGAAATGATTTTTATTTAAATACCTAGAGCTATACAATTTTAGTTTTCAGTTATTATATGTCGTAAAGCCTGTATTAATGATTTTAAAATATGGTAAGGCCATCTTATAAGTAGAGTTTTATTAACACTCTTAATATTATTATTTCTCAGTTTATTAACTCATAAAATGTTTGTACTATGTAAAATATAAGACATATAATGAATTAAAAATATTTGCATCAGCTTACATCATGGAGTATTATTTTGTGTTTCTCGGTGTTAAATTACTCCAAATTTTGTTTTTAATTATATGTATGAATTTAAAATGTGAAATTTAAATAAAATGTTATGCAGAAATTATATTACTTGTTTTGAAACTGAACACCAACAAAAATAAAAAAGGAGGTAACAAATTACATTTTAAAGATATGTATGTATGAAAAAGTGCTCAAATGTATTACATTTGAGCACTTTTTCGAATTTCCATTAATATCCTAAAAATATATGATTATATTAAAAAATTATAGAAAATATGCAAATTAGTGTTTTCTAAATACTATTTCTTTCAAAAAAATATCTAATGCTTGGTTACATTTTAAGAAACCATATTCACATGTTAATTTTTATATAAATTAGGTCATCTACATTCTCTTCTATTGAGAGTTAAATAAAATGATGCTATTGTATAGTTCAATCAAACATTCACTTCTTGAATTTAAATGATTTATTATATCATCTATTCATTTCGTTTTGAAATCTATCTATTTTAAAAATTTTTTTAACTATTTTAAACTTTTAAATTAAAAAACTTTTTATTCTCAAAAAAAATTACATGTTTGTAGTTTTGAAACTTTTAGTTTTCTCTTAATATATTGTTTTTTCATTAATAACCGTTTTCATTATCGATGCTTATTCAGTATGGAATTTCACAGTTACCACCTTATATATATATATACTAGAACCATATAATGTTTAAAATTTGAACCAATAATTTTGGTAGTTAATAAAATTTCAAAATTTTTATATATAAGTCTGATACAACATTTTTACTCTTAATTCCACATTCTTATTTAACTTATCAAATTTATTACACAAAAGAATGTAAATTTATTAATGATATTTTAAATTTACAAAATAAATAATAAATTTACTATGACCAGACGTCCAAAAAAAGATTACGAGAAAAATATTCTCTCACGTATTCAGGTGAGCCCCGATGATTCAGACAGATTATTGTTAAAGATAATTGAGAATGTGATCACAAATGAAAAATAAAGCTAAATCTCTAAAATTATAATGTACAGATATTTAACTTATGAAGAAAAAATATTACAGTGGAGAAAATTAAGATCGTTCCCCCAAAAAAGAAATATTTTTAATAGGATGATCACGTCATAAGCATACTGAGAAAATTAACTAAACCTTATACTTTATTTTAATCTAATATTTATGTTTACAAGAATCATCGGAACGATTTTGTATGAAATTTTTTGATATCGTTAGGAAAACACCGGAAGAATTTCATCACATTCTTACATCTTCAGGATTATGTAACTACTTATGAAACTTACAGGATTAGATCCTGTATTAGCATATGTTCTTTCCGTCCAGACACAAATCCTAAATCTCCGGTAGTTGAATTAAAATCAAACTATCGAAATCCTCCATTTTGAACCACAATCCTCTTGTTTTTGGTTTCAATGCATTTTCTACCCTCCATATTTGACCACGTTCTTAATGAACCAAGTGAAGTCGTTAGGGTCTCCGAAAGAGGAAATTTGCTCTTTTGTTTGAGAAATCGGATAATTCAGCTAATTGTTTGTAATTGGTAAAGGAAAGAAATCGCTGGATGTAAAGAGAAGAAGGTTAAGATTAGTATCGAAAGCCTTCCGTTTGGTGTCAGGGGATGGGATGGCTTCACGCTCTGTTAGAGTCAAACAACCCATTGAAAGCTGAATTTTATGATGATATAAAACCACAGCACACTGTTCAGAAAAAATCATTCGAACTCTATTGCCTTTCGTCCTTCATCCTTCGAAGCAAAAACGTGAGTATTTCTTTTCATTTTTAAATTCCTAGAAGTTAAAATACCATAAAAACCGTTCATTCACTAGATACCTTTTTTCTACAAAATGTCAGAGACATTACTTTTAAAAAAAAAGCTAAGAAAATTTAAAATAAAATCGTAGTATTTTTTTAAAAAGTTAGACTTATATTATAAAAGTTCTTAACGAAGTTATAACTTATAGATTAGTGAAGATATTAATTAAACAAATATTAATAAAAATTTTAATTAAATAATTCAGTTTTTATCTTCTTATAATATTAAAAGGCTTTTAAAAAATAAATTAATACACCTTTAAACTATCTATTTCAACATATTTATCTATGCAAGATCTAATTTTATTAACAACTTAGATAAAATAATCGATTTAAAAACTGTCACAAAGAAATGTTTACAATATCATGCTAAGAGTACCAAATTTTTATGAATTCCTCCATTAACTTTTAAACATTATTTTAAATAACTTTGTTGCATATATCACATTTTAAATATTAATGTAATTACGTCAATTTTCTTTTAATTGTATATATTTTCGAAATGTTTTATTTTTTGTTTTAAACAATTCATTTGGTATTTATTATTAAAAAACAACATGTTGTTTTGATTAAAAAATGAGGCTAGATTTCACAAATGAAGTTAAGATAATTTTATATAGTAGATGAATGCAATGTTAAATATACTTGATAGTAAATTCCATTCTGTAAAATTAGGGAACTCATCAAAATATAAAATACTTATTAGATCTTGTTAATGTATATTTTATAATTTGTTTAAAAATAAAAATAAATTACTACACTATCATATTTTGAGTTCAATTACATTAATAAAAAAAGTGTAATTTTGACATTCTTTTGTATTTTACTCCTTAAAATTAAATTTTCTTTTTACTTTAGAGGAGAATACACAATTCTGTTATGTAGAATTATCATCTCTCAAATTTATATGAATCATTATATTTATGATTAGAGAATAAGACCGTTTTATGTAGAGATAAAATATTATTTGGAATTTGCAAGTTTTTATCATTCTTATAAATAGTATGTATTTTAATTTAGATTAATTTTGTATATATTAAATGAAAATTACATACTGCGGGAATAAATATTAAAAAATATTTTAAAGGAAAACTTCTTTTATATATAAATTTTATTTTAGTATTAAAGTTAAATTTAAAGTTAATGTACATAAATATATTGTCAGCATTTTTAAAAATAAAATATAAGTTCCCATATTAGGTATTTTATTATTAACTTTGTTAACAATAAAATGTTCTATGTAATTACTTACTTGGTTTGGAAAAAAAATTTCATATACTAAATATTGTTAATATATTAACTCTAATTATGGTAAAAACACACTTTCTTCATTTTCCCAAAAATTTCTTTAACTCTTTCAACAATTGATTTTTTTCCAAACTATTATAATTTTTCTTTTTAAAAAATGAAAATTTAATTTTTGTGACTAAAAATGTATTATTTTCATTACAAGAAATAATAAAAGCCATTTACTTTCACAAAACATTTAGCTATATCTTGACAAACAAACATTGATCAAATATACATATATCTTCTTTCCTTAATTTATTGAGATCTTTTGAGCCAGAAATGTATTCTAATTGTCAAAAGAAAAAAAAGGTTTATTATTAATTTATATTATCTAAAAACAAATAGTCCAAAGATATACATATATTATCTAAATTTACTTATGTGAATATTTTTTAAAAAATAAAATTCATAATGAAAGTTAGTATAAATAACATGTTAGAAAATTATTTTCTAATAATAGGGAAAATATATAAATGAGCATTTCTAAAATATTCCCTAATATTTTCAAACGCCTCGTTTACCTCTGAATATTTTCATTTCAGACAAATCAAAATGGTCGCCACCAGGAAATTGTCTGCTTTCCTTCTGGTTCTCATTCTTGGACTTCTTGTACCAGGACCTGCAATGATGGGAGTAGAAGCTGGTCACCATGGTAACCAGGGAGGATCAGGCATTGAAGCTCTACTTGCAGCTGGTATCCTTGCCAAACTTCTCGGTCACCATCACCATCATGGACATCATCACCATCATCATGGTCATCATCATGGCTGGTAGTTTCTAAATTGAGTTGATAGCTGCTGACAAATGTGTACAATTTCATTTGAAATTTGTAAATATACAATCCTGTAAATAATTTTCTCATGAATCGTTTATTTGATGAATAAAATCATTAGTACGGAAAATGTTTGCTTTTGATTTTAATTTCTTTTAAAAAAAGTTTTAAAAAATCTATAGAAAAGGAAATGCTATAGTGTGTATAAAAAACTTAAAGTTGAATTTAATTAAGTAGTTATTCAGAATGAAAATGTCTGAAAATATATTAAAATTGTTAAAAATGATTTATTTAAATTCTGTATTGAATAAATAAAATAAAATTCACACAACGCAATTGAACCAAAATTGAGAGCATTGTAAAAGTACTTCAAGGTAAAAAGTAAATTAAGCATTTTAAAAAAATATTCCAAAAATCAGTTTTCATTAAAATAAAATATATGTAAAGTTTAAAGCGAAATATCTACTTATTATACAATATGAAATAGTCTTACTTTTTCAATAAATATATCAGAACAAATAAAGTTTGATTAAAAAGTTAACATCAATTCAATATTTTCATTGATATTTCATTTTAAATTACATCAATACATTTTAGAATAAGAATATTTAATTTAATTGCATTTTTATCATTATATATTTTATTAAAAAAAGCATTTTCTTAAATTAACATTAAACTGAAAATACTGCAAATAATTTTGTTTGGACATATTTACTTGACAAAAAAATGTTTTTCATTGAAATACGTGGCACAAATTAAGGGGTTATGATTGAAACCAAAACAAAAATATCAAATTATTTACACAATTATAATTCAATATCATTTGAAGACCTTCAAAAAATATAGCCCATCTTTAAATAAATTACTTTTTAATTTCATCAATGGAAAAAAACTACATTGATAATAATTCAGATTTCTATTTTTTATATAATATGATCAATAATAGTTAAAATCAGCGAATCCATTTAATTTTTTTATAAAGTTTAAGCAATTAAGTAAACAATATAAATGTCTAATGGAGAAAAGTTATAAATAGTTAAAAAAGATAATAAACATTCATTTAAATGAATGTGCATTTTTCATACATCAGCTCTTTAAAGTTATAAATAAATTTATATTTATTGATTATTATTTTTCTTCTGTTGAAAACTTTCAATTAAAAACATTGATAAAACTGGATCAAATTACAATCGACAAAAAGATTTGCTGCGCGTTACAGACAATTCTAAGTCAAATGTGGTGGATTCTCTTCTTTTATATGCATTTTCTAATTTTATTATTTTAAACAATATAAAATAAGATGCTTTCATAAAACAATATTTTATTTTTGTCGATTTGTTAAATGAATTACCATAATCAGCAGTGACAAACAATGCTTTCTTAACCGAAAAGTTTCATCAAAAATGTTTCCTAAGCAAAATATTATAAATAAACATTGAAGTTGCAATTAGAGAAAAATACGTGTTACTGAAATATGTGTGAATATGGAAATTATTAAATTTAAGAAACAATTCCTAAATACCTTATTATAATTTAAATACAGTGAGCACAGATGCCATATAATCCAGGATTCCAAATGGTGAATTTTCTTGGCTATGAAGAAATATTGCCGAGATGACGTATTGTGAAGTGAGCGATAACGTAAATACAAGGGTTGCTAAAATAGAATTTTCTGCATAGTTCTTATAGGCCCTTCTTCTATGACGTAATGAAAACCAGGTTTCCAGATACATAAGAAAATTCACCAAAAATTCAACTAACTTAGAATTTGGCATCCTGAATTAAACGGCATCTGTGCCATACAATAAGTTCTCTATTATGAATTTTTATTTAATTTACGGTAATAAATTTATCTAATTACTATAGTCAATTACATAAAATTTATTTTTCTCATCATTCTAGTTCGCTTTGCCATGAAGAGTATTGTGATTCATGGATACTGCTTCGATAAACAAACAAGAATATTTTTAAAATGAAAACAACAACTCTTGATATTCAATACTAAAGCAAAATATCTTATTGAAGCAGGCATGACAATTTTATTAAACACAATTGCACTCTACTAAATTCATTCTGCTCTTTCAAAAAATATTTTTGACACTGTTAATTTTTCTTTTGTTTTAAGAACATAAGATTAAAAATCAACGAAAATAATATTAGAACCTTGAAGAATTAAAAAACAAAAACAATAATAATATAATTTTTGCAATGGGGTGTTATTACATCAGATTACTGATTGTGTTATTTATTATTCATATAATAATAATTATTATTATTTAACATTTTATTTTAAGAAATTGAACCATCTAACAAATACAGCACAATTCTTTATGATTAATTCCACTTCCAATTCGTTCCACACCAATACGATCTCATGAATATCGTAACGACATGATTTCCCATCAGTTAAGGAAGATGCACACTTAAATTTCCTTTTTAGGGATTACTGAGGCTAAGTTGCCACAGGTGTTGTTGTTGTTGTTGTCGTATGCTAGCTAGGCTGGCAATATGGGGTGCGCTGCTCCCCTTTTCCAACTGAACCACATTTAGGTGTGGAGTCCGACTTCCTCAGTACACATGTGCCATAGGTACCCGTTTACAGGGTAGGCAACCATTCACAACACATTCATACAGGGAAAAGACAAAGACAGGATAGAGAGAGAAATTACATCCATGCTCGAAACGGGATTCGAACCCAAGACCTCCTTATCCGCACTCAGGAACTTTGACCACTAGAAAAGTTGGGCGGCACCACAGGTGTAATCAGTATAGATTGAATTCATTCTTTTCAATAAACCCGAGATATTATTTGCTGTAATGCTGAAAAATTTGGTTTCAGTTTCCTCTTTGGAGAAAATACTGTATTAAAAGAAAATATTTTATGCATAGAATATATATATATATATATATATCTATATATATATATATATATATATATATATATATATATATATATATATATATATACAGGGCTATATATCCAAAAGTCAGGACGAACTTTAAAAATGAATATTTCGAAAACGAATCACGATACAAAGATGCGGTTTGCACCAAACGGATGGAAAAGAAACCGGGTTTTGTGTGGCAATGAAAAAAATAGTTCTGTTGGCGACCAACAGATGGCGCTGTCGGATTTCTGATGTAGGATTATGCAAAGCAACAAACGATATAAAAAGAAGCAACTGCAGCAGGTAATGGTAGTCGAAGCTGGTATGCATCGCAATGCTGTCCATAGTTGAGAAAGCCCTCTTAGTTAAACTGTTTTATAAGAATTTGGAAAGTGCCATTGCGGCATTGCGAGCATATCGCTACATGAAGGGTATGCGAGATAGCAAAGGACCAATAACGTCTTCTGCATTGAACAAAATTGTGAAAATATTTGAAGCTACAGGTTCTTTGGCATCACGTCAAAGAAGTTGACGTTCCTCAACTGCAGCTGCTGTTGCCACGACAGTGGAGCAGACGGTGCAAGCCATGTCGGCGGTTGCTACACATGGGGAGTGCAGTGCTCGAGAAGTTTCGAGGCAGACAGGAGTGTCGTACGGAAGTGTCTGGAGAGCGCTGCGAGTAACTAAAAACCGAAACCTCCTGACTTCGATTCTCGCCGACATTTTGCGAATTTGGTCTTCAATAAGATGGAAGAGCAGCACGACTGGCTTCACACTGTGCTTTGGACAGATGAAGCACATTTCACACTCTCACACTCTCTGGCGCTGATAACACCCACAATTGTCGAGTGTGGACCACAGAAAATCCACATGCATTTGTTGAGGTACCCTTGCAACAGCCTAAAGTGACAGTCTGGTGTTCTTCAGTGTCAGTCTGGTGGCTTCACTGCTGATTTCATAATTAGTCCATTTTTTTCGAGGAAGTCACACAGACAGGTTTCCAAACAGTTTCTGTCACCGGTAAGCGATATCTAGCACTGTTACAGAACAGCATTATTCCTGAACTGCAAGCGCGACAGGCACTCCAAACAGTCACCTTTATGCAAGATGGAGCACCACCTCATATTGCTCTGCCTATGCAACCCCTGCTACGCTCAACATTTGGGGAGGATCGTATTATCAGTCGCTACTTTAATCATGCATGGCCTCCAAGATCTCCCGATCTCACACCCTGTGACTTTTGGCTGTGGGGCTTCTTTAAGTCAAAAGTGTACAGCGACCAACCGGCATCACTAGCGGCACTGAAAGATGCCATCCGCCAAAATGTGTCTACCATAACGCAAGAAATGCTACTAAATGTTGTGAATGGTGTGGTGACTCGTCTCACAGCTTTACTTCTGAATGATGGACAGCACATTGAACATTTACTGTAGTAAGTACTAATTAACTGTAATTAATCTGACTTCATTAATCATTGTTTCATTTGTAAAACATCTTTTGTTGCAATAAAACACTATAGCGCCATCTATTGGTCGCCAACAGAACTATTTTTTTTCATTGCCACACAAAACCCGGTTTCTTTTCCATCCGTTTGGCGCAAACCGCATCTTTGTATCGTGATTCGTTTTCGAATTATTCATTTTTAAAGTTCGTCCTGACTTTTGGATCACCCGGTATATGTATATATATATATATATATATATATATATATATATATATATATATATATATATATATATATATGTATGTATATATATATATATATATATATGTGTGTGTGTGTGTGTGTGTGTGTGTGTGTGTGTGTGTGTGTGTGTGTGTGTGTGTGTGTGTGTGTGTGTGTGTGTGTGTGTGTGTGTGTGTGTGTGTGTGTGTGTGTGTGTGTGTGTGTGTGTGCATGTATAACCCAAAAAAATCTAAATAGAGTAATTTTTCCTGTTGACGTAATCTACATAACATTGAATTTATTCTCATTTTTGTGATTCTCTTAAAATAAAATTTTAATAATGTATACTTATAGCCTAATAGAAAATATGTTATAAAAAGAAAAATTTTTTAAACACATAGTGAATTAAAATTGCTTAACTACTTGATTTTTTCACAGTTATCAGTTATTAACATTATTATTTTATTAGCATTGAATTTATTTTGTTCTTTAAATCAAGGGATTTATTTTGACATTAAATTTGCGTTATTTAAACGTTTTAACTCTTAGATTTCATGTCACTATCATTTGAGTATCAATTACAAAATAAATCAATTTAAACACTTTGCGAGTTAAAAAAATTTTTTAACAATGACTTAATATTTTACTTATTTATTACAGTATTTATTTGAAATCATATTTATGACACTAATATTTGTAATATTGAATGTATTTGATAAAGATTAAAGATATTCTCAATTGCCCATTTCTGAAAAATATGTAGTTATTTTTACGCTCATGTGACAATCTTAAAGTTTGAATTTTATGATAGAAAAATATTAATTGATTGAATGAATTAACTTTGGCAAATATAGTCATTATTAAATTTATTTTAAAGAGCATTGTTCAAATTGAGATATTTTTCTCAAATTCACGTAACTAAAGAAACTAAATAATCACTAAATGCTGTTGGAGAATCATAAAAAGGAAAACTGTAGAACTCTAATTATCCGAATCAATTGCGACGGGAACCCATTCGGATAATCAAAAATTCGGTTAATTGGATTTTTTTGGTAAAAGGGTCCATTTTAATTAGTTATTATATGTTGAAAATTGCCGCCCAACTTGTTTAGTGGTCAGCGATAGGGAGGTCCTGGGTTCGAATCCCGGTTCGGGCATGGATGTACTTTATCTCTATCTATCCTGGCTTTGTCCTTTCCTTGTATGAATGTGGAGTGAATGGTTGCCTACCCTATAAATGGGTACCTATAGCATGTGTGTACTGAGAAAGTCGGACTCCACACCAAAAATATGGTTCAGTTGAAAAAGTGGAGCAGCGCACCCCATATTGCCAGCCTGACTGGCACACAACAACAGTAACAACATCTTGAAAATTGGGGAAAATATTTTTTTAAAGAAAAAGAATTTAATAAAACGGCAATACTTTTACATGTTAAACAAGTACTGAGTATTTATACAGTATGTATGTAAAGTGCTGTAAATGAAAGTCATTGCTTGCTGAACATCTCGGTCAGAGTAAGCTGTCTCGCTGCCTTTGTCCATTTTCGGGCAGCCAAGTCGCGCATCTGCTTGACAGTGAGAATTTGCATGTGATCACACTCGGACTGACGCTCCATCCTCTTCAAAGCAGTTTCTAATTCGGTAAATGCTTCACTAGCTGATGGTCTCGGACTTCAACTTGGTCATTACGGTCATCTTCTTCCTCAACACTTCCAATAAGTTAACCATTATTTGCAATTTGATATCCAGTGTGTTTGACTCAGAATCTCTTCTCCTACATCTTCAGCACTAACTTCTGAGAACCCAGGAATTTTCAAAATAATGTTCCTGATTCCCTCAGGTAACATGTCATTTTTATCTTCTCTATTCTCTTACCCTGCCATTTCTTGAGCTTTTTCCCTTTTTTACCCTTTTCCGTCTCTTCTTCAGTCTCATTTATTTTTCTGAAATTCTGGCAATGATTCAAATAATTAGCAATTCGGACAGAGGGAGTTTAGATAATTGGAGTTCTTCTGTATTACATTCATTTATTAAATAATAAATTTGGTTATTTATTCCCCACAAATTGAAATTTTAAATTTTTTTTAATAAAAAATACAATCTGCGCGTAAAACGTTTTTCATCATCAGCATTGGCACGACAGCCCTTTGTGGGCCTTGGCCTTCTTCAGAAGTCTCTGCCATTCCGCCCCTTTTCTAGAAATCGACTTCCAGTTCTTGACTTTGACCAGTTCTTGACTTCTTGACTTAGTTGAAGACCTTTATTGGTACAGGTAACCCTCCTATAACACGGTATCTTATAACACGGTTTCGCTATAACACGATTCGTAAATTGCGGGAAAATTCCTACAACACGTCATCCTATAACACGGTTTTGTTCCAATGTTAGAGCTTGTTATCGGTCGGCGGAAACATGTTCACTCCTTACTTCCTACCTACCACCTAACACTACTTCGTTGCTCCAACCATTGGATCAAGGTATTATTTATACCTTTAAAACGTATTATATAAGAAGATCCTTACAGTGGATTTTAGACGCAACCGATTCGGAATCAATTAGCGTAATGGAAGCTTGGAAGAAATTTTCAATCAAGCACTGTATCGAAATCATATCTTTGTCGCTGAAAGAAATAAAAACATCAACCTTAAATGCGTGTTAGAAGAAGATATGGCCCTCTTTAGTTGAAACAGAAAACATGCGTGAAACATCAGAAAACGAAATTGGTGCCATATTAAAAGTCGCTAAATCAATCGGAGGCAAAGGTTTTGTGGATATGGCTGCTGAAGACATTCAAGAATTTTTAGTGGAAGAAGAAGTTTACGAAGCGGATTTGATGGAAATGACATCCCTGGATGCAAATCAAATAGATTTTGAGGACGCTAGCTCTGATGAAGATTGTGCAGTTAAGAATTTAACATTAAAAGAATTACAAGAAGGCCTATGATTAGCGGAAAATCTCGAGTCATTTTTCTTGAAAACAGACCCTTCCACGGAAAGAAGTCGAAAATTCAAAAGGGAGCTGCAAAACTGTTTAACTCCATACCGCGAAATTTACAATGACTTAGTAAGAACTAGTCAGCAAAGTTCGATTACAAATTTTTTTAAGAGGGGAAAACATACAAAAACTTTAAATAGAGAAAAAAGTTCTGAAAGTGAAGGCGATATCGTTCCACCCAAAAAACGTTCTCGGTTGATGGTACTGAGCAGTGACGACGAATAAATTCATTAAATTAGGGTTGCGTTAGATTAAAATTTTTTTCTTACCTTGTGTTGGATATACATTTATTATTTAATAAAAATTAAGTTGTTTATGTCGAATTAAAAAAGTATTTGTTTTTAATAAGTTTTTGGAACGTAACCCCCCTTTTTGTACTAGTTCTGGGTCTCATACAACATGATTTCACACAACACGGCATTTTCTATGAACCGAACTACCGTGTTATAGGAGGGTTAACCTGTATTCTCTCTGTACTCATTCTCATGAGGTGGCCTGCCCATCTCATTCTAGATCGTTTTATTGATTTAATGATGTCTTCTTCTCCATAGATTTTGTACAGTTCAAAGTTATACCTTTTTCGCCAGATGTTATTTTCCAGGAAAGTACCAAAAAAAGTTCTTAAAATGTTTTTCATTGCTGTTAAAAAATGATAAAAAAGAGTTACTTTCAAGTAATAAAAGATGCTTGCAATGAAAATATAAAATGTATTTAAATGAAACGTTCGAGTGCTTAAACAAAGCATAAGTCTTCTTTTACTTAAAATTTTCTAAACTTTAACTGCATTGCAATTGATGATAAAGTACAGGAAAAATTTAATGCCTGAGCATTGGTTAAGTTTATTTAGAATTTACTGTCAATTAGTAAAATATAGGAAAATGTGAACGTTAAAAACATTTGATGTAAAACAGATCCCGGAAGGGAAAGATGTCTTAATAATGCAAGAATTTCATTTTAATATTAAGAAAATGATATTAAAAAAACAGAAAATAGAACTTTTGAGAAATAAGTTTGCTATTTTATGATTACTGCGGAAGTTATTTTTACAAGTGAGAAAAGTAAACAGGGAAAGTTTTAAAAAATGCAAAAATTAGGTCAATTTTGGCATTTTAAGCTTCAGTAAAATTGCATTCATTATAAAATAAATCATCTATAATATCCTGTTTCGTTTCTTGGTAAATTAAACAAGTCTTTTGATGAAAAGATATATTTAAAAGGTATTTTTGTTTTTTCTGTATGTTTTTGTTTTTTGTACTTATGTTTTTTTTCTTTCCTTTTAATCATTTTTCCTAACCTAATGCTTCTCTTCAATTGCAAATAAAGTGTTATATTTTAAAGTAATAAAATATATTTAGTAAAAAAAATTATTTACACAGAATTTTTTTTAATTTTTACAAGTAGGTGGTGCTTGAATCAGTTCCTTTTTGCTTGGGAAATATTCATGAAATCTGCAGCAATAAGGAAGTTATGGAATAAATAAAAATTTCGAATCAATGCTACATTTCTTTTATCTAAAATACACAGCAAATTTCAGTTTCATGGTGTTCCAATTAAAAAAAATTATTTTAAATCTGGAAACACTTTTCAAACAGCCTCGAGAAGAGTTAAAAGTTTTATTATAATGAAGAATTTTTGTTTCAAATCTTTAACAAAATTTATTTTTACCAAATATTTTTTGAAAAAAGTAAAAAAAAATTAAGGAAGAAGTTAATTTAAAAATTAAATACAAAAAGCAGAATAAGCAATTTATAATTAATTTTATAATTTATAATAGTTTATAACAGAATAAATAAATTATAGTTTATTCATGATATGAAAGTAACTTGTACTAAAAAATGTTTACATTTTTATACATGAAAAATAAAGTAATCACAAATCAATAAGTGAGCTCCTGATTTGGAAAAAGGATGTTTTATTCTCTGCAATAGATGATTAAGCCTTCAAGAGCAACTACCTCTGTTGCGTGTCCATCTGACATATGTTTACCTTAGAATCGATTGTCCTAGTATCGATTGTCACGTTTTGTAAGATGATAATCGATATTTTTACTCAGTTTTGAGAAAACATTGGAAAAAAAAAGACAAGTCTTTCACCCATTGATTTCTGATGATGGTCACACCTTAATTTGACTCCCTAATTCGCAGTTTAAATGTTGGACAAAATTAAAATCCAATCTATGAGTATATATATATATATATATATATATATATATATATATATATATATATATATATATATATATATATATATATATATATATATATATATATATATATATATAAACTATGGATACAAACCCTTGCAATCACTGGAACCTATTCCCGTCATACCAAGCCATGATAGACCTCGAAATGTGGCAGATGGCGTTGTCATCCTGAAAGTAACAAGAGTCTGCTTCTTAAAACTGACGAAATATAGGAAGCACATACAAAGCACAGAAAAGGGGAAAGTATAAAAAGTAACAGATACATAGTGAAATGTCACAAACATATAGAAACAATTATATGTAAATACTCAGGAGGAAGTTACTCATATTGGGTAAAATTTGTTAAATAAGTAGTTCATTATTATACTTCACATGAATCACCTTATTGCAAGATTTACATTTCTTCTCAAGTGATTCGCCGAGCTGGCAGCCGAATGGTTAGCGCTCTTGCTTTCGGTTCAACAGTTCGTGGGTTCGAATACCATCGTGGGCATGGATGTTTGTAGTGGTTCGGAATCCACTTTAAACCGTAGGTCCCGGTCTAATTAGCCCTCGTGTGCAAAAAATGACCATTGAGCGACAAACAAACAAACAATCTCAAGTGATTCATCTAAAAAGATTCATGATGCAATAATGGCATGGGACGGAACATAATACACTGGTGTAAAAAAACATTAGCAACAGTTGTTTTTTGCTATAATTCCATGAGAAATCACTTGAGTAACATGAAATTTGGAAATATGAGACAGCATTTTGACTTAAAGATGAACTTAAACGGTGATGGAAGGACAAGTTGAGGTAAAATAAATTTAATGTATGCATAATAAAATCAAACAAAAAAAAAGCTTATTGAACTTAAGGTATCGTTACAGATGATTGTCAGCCCAAGAGAAAGCGCGGTAGGCAGATGTTCCTTAGTATGGGATATGCCATCTTCTTGCTCCAATGGTTTCCTCGCACCATCTCTCTATATTCAGCATCAGATTGTCCAACATTTTTTTGAGATAAGTATGTCCTCTGCATAATCATCATCTGTTTCAGTTGTTAGAAGCTCCTCGTAGGAGATAAACGTGTCGCAAGCCGTCATTCTATAGATATCCATAGCGCGATGTACTCCCCTGATTTAAATCTTATAGATATCTATGTAATGTATGGGCATTTGTAGGATTTAAATCATAGGAGTATATTTGGCTAATCTAATTGAGTGGTATATTCCCTTTGCGGTAGCTGTTGAACAGCAGGTGTCTAATGTGACCGTGGATCCATAAAAACGAAGTCTGCTCCAAAAGCACCTCGGAACAAATGCTCATTGGAAGGATCGTCTCCTTACATTAGAGATCTCTGGTTATAGAACCTCTGTCAAAAATGTGAATATCAGTTCCATTCAACATTATGGTTCTCCAGTCAACCTCTATAGGACCACCGTAACGGTATTTTTCTATAATGTTACTATGAGAAAACCGTGTCCTGACCTCCCTCCAGATCAACTGGTGTTGAGGATTGCTTGTGGCTCTGAAATGTAAAAAGAACTCAACTCCATTGATTTTATGTCGAGCTTTTGTGCTTCTTGTGAACCACTCTAAACAGTGGTGCGATGACCAACACTCAAAGGAATGCAATGTTCAGGAAGACGGATGAATCTCGTCCTTTGTGAAAGGATCTAAATACAATAAACTGTGAAGCTTGTCATCTTGTTGCTTTCCACATTTCTGAGCAATGATGCTTGTTGATTGGTTCTGGGTACTTTTCACCTGCATAACGATATATCGGTCATCCACTACATTTGTTTTCTTGGGGTGACTCCCAGTAATCTTTCTAACTATTGCATTGGCTTAGTAGGCTTTCAGAGTGAGCGAAACGACACTTTTGTTGATTCAAAGCTTCTCAATTAAACTGATCACATTATGTTTCACTCCAGATTCCTTCTATAGGTAAAAAATGTCTAAGTGATTTCTTTTAGCCACATTTCGTGAAAGAATCCACTTTCAGCGAATGTATTTTACAGCATCTCCATTTTTTAGAGCAGTCATGAGCAGAGCTCGTGGACCGCACACGTTTTGCCTACGTTCACGTCACCAGTAACGTTTTGTTCTTTACATTTTTAGGCACGTGACCTTTCTGTAATCTTTCTGGCCTTTTTTGTATTGATCAGAAGAACTCCTTTTCTGTAATTTCATAGCTTTCGACCAAAAAATTGCATTGTTGCTTATCTTTTGCTCGCCAGAGTCTATTTTAAGGTTGAAATAATGTGAAAATTAGAAACATGCGAAAATTAATCTCGTAAAGTTTAAGAAAATTCGTGTATCTTTACAAATTACAGTGTCAAGAGTAAGCTTAGAATATATTATTTGAAGCATTACCTGCCTCAACAGGGAAGTTGGAGAGTATTCACAACGATAAAGCCTTTGCTTAGCATATAGGTAATTGATTCCGATGATCGAAACTAGTGACATCTGTATAGAGTAACCAATGCTCACAAACAATCTCTATTGAGAACCATAACAGCTAAGTCAGTAGGAAAAAAGGGAGAGGTATATCTTTATCACCAATAGTCTTCTCTTTGCTCCAAGTTCAGTAGAGTGTCATTCTAGTGAGGATAATACCTATTATTCGCTTCTGATGTAATACATGAGTTGAGGATTGCCTCTGAAATTCTAAGATGCTCTAGGCAGAAGATACGTTTAATCGTAGGCTTCATAACTGGGCACTACTATTTCAGAAAACACCTCCATAAAATGGGACTGTTTCAGCAAGGCCCTATCTGCAGGAAATGTCATATGCAAAAGGAAACGGCCAAGCATATCATTTACAACGCGAGGCTCTTTCCCCCTCCCTAGATTAACTTCTTTAGGCATCATCCATACTAGAGAGTTACACCTAGACTCCATTAAAGGGTTATCGGACTTTATTAATAAAGTGGGTGACCCGAGCAACTGGAACTAGGAAACATTGGGTTTGGAGTTAATAGTACGAAATGCTGATAAAAGCAGATGTGCCCAGTGACATACAAACCCAACTCTAAGAAGAAGAAGAAGAATACATGAGTGGTTAACTGATTTCATTTCCTTCCCTAACAACGGTATATTTATTAGCTGCAAATCAACATTCTGATTTCTTTAACATATCTATTGGATCCAAGATGTTTGGAGAAACATTGCTCAGTTATACGAGTCAAAATTTTTGTTGCTAAGAGCTGATTTTAAGTGTCTCAGGTTCAAAGAGTATATTAACTTGAATTACTCAAGAAATCACTGCTTGTGAAATTCCATAATAATTTGAGGTGTTTTCACATGGAATTAACTTGATCCCCTGTTCAATCTAAAATGTTCGTCAAAGAAAGGGATATGTTTAACAAGTTCAAAATCATTTGCAACTATTTATTGACTTTATGTGTTAAAACAATGGTTCGATGACTACAAGGAGCAATATCATAAAAATAAAATTGTTCCCAGTTAAGCAACTGGAAACTATTTAAGTTTTTTGTTTTAGTTTTATCTAATATTTTTTTTGTTAAGTAACTGGGAGATTTTCTAAGAATATCAGTAAATGATTTAGCTACCTGAGTTATCATGCATGAAAATTCCTATAATACAAAATGTGACATGACCCCACAAGTCTTTTCTTGTACAAAATCTTGCCCTGGAACACTTTTGTAATTGAAATAAATTTTTGAATAATTTATGGAGATCTATCGAGAACAGATAGATACAGTACAATGCTGAGTAGGAGAAAGATATCTCGTATGATATTAGCATAACACATATTTTTTAAATAAACTGGGTAAACGTTTACAATCGAGTACTCCTCGAATTTTTGACGAATTTTTTGACGCCAAGATGTGATTAACAATAGGGCCACTGCCACTGCACAAAGGCTATAATATAAAACTAAAATACCAGAGAGTTAACAGAAAAGAAATTTTATCGACAAACTAAAGGGTTCTCTTTTCTACACGAATCCAGTATAATGATATTTAGTGTAAATACAAAATGTGAATACACATTTAATATGGAAATATTTTCTCCTTTTTCTTTTTATGCATTAAATTTTTGAAATGAGAATATATTCCAGTATATAATTTAATCCAATGCAATTTGAAGAAAAAGAAAGAAATGCAATTTATTGATAGTTATTTGTCATGCTACTGACAAAAAAATGCAAACACTTAAAACAAATGCGAATTTTTTAAAGAGGTGGTTAACACCAAACAAACACCCCTGTACCTAACCCAAGGAGGGTTTTACCAGTTAGATGGGAGTTGCTGGAAGGAGAAGTGTCATAGACCACCTGAGGGGCTCGACACCTGTCTGTGAACCAGAGCCCCCAGCGCAACGGCTCAGAGCTGTTGTAGGGTATAACGCAGCTTCTGCTAGATGCCACCTAAGGATAGGTTTATTAGACACAGAACAGGTTATACAAAGGTAGACACAAATGTCAGTAACATTTGAAACAATTTGTTACAATTGTATTGATACTAAAGGATCAAAACAAATAAAGTTCATCGCAACCAGCATGAGACATAAGCTAGTTACATAGAAAGCAAATTAGAAAACAAACAAAACACATGAGGAAAATGCACCAGAATGTGGAGTTCACTATAGTTATTCAGTTTCCACACAGTTCAGGTGCATTAACATTCAGACAAAATAGGGAAACAACTGGATGTGGAAAATAGATCTGGCAAACTAGTACTTACCAATGAATAAAAAACTATTAAGTTTTATAAATTAAAGGAATCCTATATGAAATATTGTTTACATTTTAGATGTTTTGTGAAATGCAAGTATTAAGAGATGTATAAGTAAAATTGTCTAAATCAGGGCTTCCCAACCTTTATATGGCGGACCCCTTTTTCAGGCAAAACACCATGGTGGACCACTGTTAGTCAAGCGCACAGTAACTAGTAAAATTCAGCCAATCAGCAAATACCAGAGAGTTCCCGGAATTACGAAGACCATCGGAATTGAAAACTCCATAATGCAAGTGCCATTTTTTTCAGTAACCCTACGGTGAATCAAGAGTCTTTGATTTAATGATGAATGGAAACAACTTTAATCAAACTGTATTTCCATTAGTCTATATTCCCACACTGTATATTTAGATACTTGCTGTTGGATTTACTCACATCGTTCAACACACTAGGCAGGCCATATTTCTGATTGAGTGGAGGGGAATATATTGCAAAGAAAAGCAACATTCGTTGGATAACATTTTAATTTTTACAACAAAAATATTAATACAAACAGAATCCGATTAATTATTAATTTATAGAAAATACAAACAAATACCTACAAAAGTTATAGTCCGGGAACATTCACTGCTCGTCGACGAAACACAATGCGTTCGTCTTTACTAGAAATGAGTCTGTAGGAATAATAATGGAATATTAATGTGAAGGTTGAGGTTGCTTCTGATGACACAATTTTGAAAAGTCGGGCTCAATATTTGACAACTGGAGACGGATGTCAGGTTCAGCATCTAGACAGTTTCGGTACTTAGTTTTGGTGCGGGCATAGATCGAGAATCCGGATTCGCACATGTATGTTGTGGCAAACGGAAGTAGAACAAATTATGTTTTTTCAACATGGGAGTAGAAATTTTTGTTTTCCAAACGTATCCAAAAGTAAGAGTAACCATCACTATCGAAAGTAGATTTCAAAGTTGAGTCTGTGGAAATTTCTATCAACAACTCCTATTCCTTCGACGATAGAATGTTTGGCTTTTTGGATGCAGCGAATGGGCTGAACACCCCTTCGTATTCCTGCAGTTTCTCATCTTGAGCTGTTGGGAAATAATGCTCAAACGATGACGTCGTGCTTCGGAACAGTTCGAGGATTTCATGAAACAAATTGTCCCCAAGCTGCAATGTCTTGTCTTTAAAAAAAATCGTTGAGAAGAGAAAAACCCTCGACCTCCCCCTCCTCCACACTCTTTGCCCAAAAATTGATTTTCCTCTTGAACGCTCAAACTTTGTCGTTTGCAGTGACGTTGTTATAGTAAAGTATTCATTTAACTCAATTTGGAGAAAATATCTGCCAAATAAGCAAGTATACATTGTCAGTTTTCATCATTAATAATCTCTGCTAATTTGGTATAATGGTAGTCTAAAAGTAAAGCAAGGACTTCTAAACGTAGTTCATATAATCGAGAGAGTGCATTCCCAAGTGGGAGCCACCTTACTTCTGTAAGAATGATGAAGGCTTCCCATATCTTCATACAGTATTTTGAAAAGTCTTGACACCAAAGGCCGTGATTTTATATAATTAATAATTCCGACAGATTCATCTAAAACTTTTTTGAAGGATGCAGACATTTTTTTCGTAGCTAAGGGATATTCTGTGGAGAGCCCAATGACTACTACTGCAATCCTTCGAGCTCTCTTTGTTTTTGTTACCGCTCCCACCATTGGAACCGTCTTTGCACTTTTTTTGCCCCCTTTGTGCACACATCGATGAAATTAAACCATGGAATTTCGTTGTTTTTTAAAAAATTGTCCAAAAAATGGAATATTTCAGCACCTGTTGTAAGAGCAGGTAGTGGTTTACACAATAAAAGGTCCTCTTCGAAACATCCCGAGTATATATGACGAACTAAAACCAATAAAATTGCTAATCCCACAACGTCAGTAGATTCATCTATTTGGAGAGAAAATGAATTATGTTGGATGTGAGAACCAGAGACTATTATTTGACATGTCAACAATCCGCCTCTTGACAGTATTGTTTAATAGTGGCACTGAAGATAGAAGTTTTTTATCCCATTTTTGTCTAACATACAAGAATCAATATCGCCAACACATGGTTTTATGAGGGTTTCCAGAATGGTATGAACTTTGCCTATCTTTGCCACCCGATAACTTACCTAGAAAGTAGCTTTTAGTGAGTTTTCATTGTTTTTGCATGAGTTTTCATGCAGTGCTGAGAAGCAGCTATTTCAGTGCTTTTCCCTTGAAAAAAATCAATCGTTTTAGTATGGAGGTCCGGGTGAGTACCCACAAAATGACGACGCAATTAAATTGGAGCCATCGAACTGTTCGGAAAAACTCGCGCACAAATTACACGCTGGGTTTTACCATCCTCTGTCACGATAAAGCCCATTTTTAAATAAATTTTGTTGTACTTACTCTTTTTAGTTATTCAACTTCCGCAGGGTACTGCAACTAGTCGAGAACTTGCAGAGTTTTCGCATAATAAATCTGGCTGTGGCACTTCATGTGACTGTTTTTCATTTGTACATCAACCTTCATCATTAATTTCAAACGATAGCTTGCAGTGAAGGCGATGGAGAAACTGCTAGCTTCTTCAATGATCCGATCCATGGATGAAGTCATCGATCCATGGTGGAAGTAATAAACTGCAAAAAGCAAATGGTGCTCTCACGAAGGAAGTTCAACATTGAATGATGTCTCGATAAAAAGCGGGTGACCATCCACCACACACAAAGCAAGGAGAGTATACAAGGCAGTGAGCACTCTGATTGGTCGGCTAAGCTCACGCCGTTTCCGAAGATCATGCGTAAAAGGTTTCTACGCATCGAGCGCCATAAGCTGGCGTGTACGCGACTCCCGGATTTTACAGAAAGTCGAGCAGGGAAGCCACATATACCGGCATTAAACTACTTGCGGCTCAAACTTGGGAACCGCAGCCGCTGTTCATAGGTGGTCACAGACCCCCTAGAAAAAGCTGGCGAACCCCTAAGGGGTCCGCGGACCACACTTTGGGAAGCACAGGTCTAAATTTTAGTATTCTTTTGCATTTGCATATGTGTACAAATGAGATATTTATGATTAAACCATTTTTATATGAAATCGAGACTAATTCAAAATATTGAGCAAATTATGATTTTGTTTGTTCATGAGAAAGATTGAAAAAAAGACGATGATGTTCATGAAGAAAGTTAAAATGCTTGGATGCATCAAAAAACTTTAAAGGAGATCCTAAAATGTACTTTATAAAAAACTGAAAGTGGATTTTTGATTATTTTTCATTCAACTTAATTTTTTTGTTCCTTAAGTCATTTAAATTTTAAATTAAGTTAGATTCATGATGTCTGGACAATCACTATAATGAGTTGAACTACTAGAGTAATCTTTGTAATCCAATCAGCCCCTTCCATTTATCAATTTTGGATGATTTGTTGCAACGGATTGTCCAGTCTGCCATATATGGTTGGAAAATATTTTTCAAAGAATTTAAACATTAGAACATTCATGCTCTTAAACATAATAGCAATAGGATATATTTTAATTCTTTCTGTAGTACAGTTTACTGTTATCGCGAATTCTAAACTTATAAAAATGGCGGATTCAGCATTTTTACCAGATGGTCTAATGATCATTTCTCTTGATAAATATAAACTAAAATAACATTTTCATGAATTAAAAAAGAAAAGATTAGAATTTTTAAAATTAAATTTCCTCTTATGAATGTTTATATTTATCAAATTATTAACTAAAAGAAATAACTTTATAATCGTTACGCTACACTAATGAAGCATATTTCTTGTCAAAAAAGTTTGTACAAAAATGCATTCCTCATGGGTGACTCGTTTCTTAATCATCTAAATAGCATGTGAATCTATATTTATTAAAAAATGTGGAATATTAAAAATGGAGTGAAAAGATTTTAATGTTACGAAAAAGAAATATTTTTAATTCAAATATTCCTGCTCGTAACATCGAAATTTTAAAATTGAGCGTGGGTGATGTAAGCAGTCATATGTTTTGATTGATTTTAAAATCCATCATCTTTTATACAAGCGTTTTCAATTTTGATCAAGTTTTTCATGATATACAGTTGCAGACTTAACTCACCCTTAAATTAGATTATATTAGAAAATATGATTAAGCAGTTTAGTAATTTTATATCATCGGTAATTGCTTACCATGTGCTTAATATAAAACTATTAAAACAATTAATCTAACATTTGGACGTTATTTTAAAACAATTGAGTGATTGATAGATAAATATTCTAAGAAATTGAATATATTAACAAATTATGTATTCTGGGATACGATTGTTTTTCAAATTTTAAAGGAAAAATTTTTGATGATATATCAATTTTTTTCTTAAAAAAATATTAATGTTAGATTCTAAAGATGAAGACTCATATTCAGCTAATTTAATTATTGAATTCTAAAGTACAAGCAACATTCTCATTAATTATTTTAATACGAGGGTCACTCTGAAATTTTTGAGATAAAACTAGGTTTTTAAAGTTATACTTACAAAATTTTAGGTGTGTTCAAAGTAGTCTCCTCCAGCATCAATGCACTTTTGTAGACAAATTTTCCACAGATTAAATGCCTCAAGCCATTCATTTCTTCAAAAAGATGAAAAAAATGCATTTATAGGCACATCAATCTCTTCTTCTGAATGAAAACGACGTCCACGTAAGTTCTTTTTTAGATTAAAGAATAACCAAAAGTCGCACATAGCTAGATCAGGTGAATACGGCGGATATTCGATCACTTTAATTTGTTTTTGTTTAAGAAACTCAACTGTTAATCCGGCTGTATGTGAAGATGCATTGTCGTGGTGAAGCATTAGTCCCCTAACATCCAGTTCTTGTAGAATTTCTGGAAGACATTTAGTGGTATACCAGTTTGCTGTCACTGCCTTCTGTCCTTCCAACTTGATGGCTTTGACCATCCCGTACTTCTGAAGAAAACGACATACATCACTTTTTTCAGTGAGCGTTGTTTTTTCACCATTGTCGGCGTGGGATCATTTTCAAAGACCCATACTTTGCTTTCTTGACGTGTTGGAACGTCATAAAACGGTATGTCCGTTTCATCACCTGTTACAATTTTAGAAATGATGCGGTGGCCACCATCATTCAGCATATTGAAAGTTTCTTTACTGATTCTGACACGCTCCTCTTTTTGATGCTCAGTTAGATTATGGGGAACCCAACGGTAAACTACTTTTTTCATATGTAATTCTTCATGAATGATTTTGTGTATGGCTGCGGATCCAATGTTAAGTTCCTTCTGTATCATTTGATAGGTACAGCGATTATCACCCATTAACAGTTTTCGTAAGGCAGACACATTATCCGGGATTACTGCCGACGGCGGCCTTCCTGTGTGTTCTTCATCCTGAAGAAAATTGAGACCTCTTCTAAATTTTCTAAACCATCTGAATACAGTAGCATGAGCTGGAGATTCATCACCAAATGCTAATTGCAACCGTTGAACGCATTCTTCTTGATTTAATCCTGCTTTGAAATCGTAGAAAGTCATAGCCCGAAAATGTTCTCACGTCAACTCCATTTTCTCTTCTGCTTAAAATTTATTCCACGCTAAACAAGTTGAAGTAAGTCAGCAAAAAATCATCTTCTGTGTTAAAATACTTTGTACTTTAAAATTAAACCGTTATTTTTATTTTGTAAATTCTCGTCTGCGCGTATCTCAAAAATTTCAGAGTAACCCTCGATACAAATTTAAGTAAAATTTAGATTGGGTGTAGGAACTTTTTACGTTAGAATATACTACATTACAAAAATAACATATACATTCCCATTCATTATTCTTAAATAAATTTATATAAAAATTAAGGTCGAGATTTTTTATATTAGAGTGGGTACAAATATCATCTTATAATTATTACTTTGTAAAATTAGGTAAAAGATAATTTTTTGGTAACGGAAGACAAAATATATTACTATATGTCTCATAGTACAATATAATATTAATAATAACTCACATTTATATTTAAATATCCAAGAAGAATTTAACAGCATATATACTTGGCCACTAAGAAACTATTCTGCTATAGTTTTAAGTGTTCGTACTTGTCACAGTTATGTATTTTAAAAGCTTACTTCGCATTGTCATTTTCCTTAGCAGCAGTCCTGTTTCTTATATGCACATGCATACCTTGGGAAGTGTTGTCCTTTCGGTATTCCAAATGCATATACATACATACATAGATGTGTAGGTGAGCCTCGGACTGTACCTTAGGGTTAAGGGGCCTGGAATTCACTCTCATCACTAAGCGCCTCGGAATTCTGAAGGTTCGAGGTGACGAGGCCACACCTGAGCAGACATTCTCCTCTTCACATTTATGCCACAACAACGGAAAGTTTTTGGAAGTCACAGATTGACGTGGTCACGTCTCCAAACCACGGAGCTCCAGCAACCCAGTGAGGGTCAATGTGGTCACCCTTCCCAACCACTGCAAGCAGCAAATGATGCTTCACTTTGCTGATCTTAACGAGAAGCGGTGTGAAGCTACTGAGCCCCCCCTACCCTGTAGCTCATACAAATATTCTCTGTGAGGATGTTATGAAATGACTTAAACACCTTAAAATGTTATTTCTTTATTACGTACAAAGGAAATTAACACTCTTAATCAATTGCTAATTTATGATTTGTAATCAAGGTTCAAATATTATTTCGAAATTCTAAAGATTAAAAAAATAAGAAATCAAAAATAGAAACTTGGTAACGCATCCTTAAGCTGCTTTCAAATGCTTTTCAGTTAAGCTAACAATAAAAATTTTTATTTCTTATATTTTTAAAGCAGCTAAGAGTTTCCATAAACTATTACAGTTTTTTTAAACAAATCGATATTATATAAATAAACTAATTTAGAAAATAATATGCCGCCCAACTTGTCTAGTGGTCAGCGTGCCTGACTGCGGATAAAAAGGTCCTGGCTTCGAATCCTGGTTCGGTGCTTTTTTGCTTGCTTGCTTGTTTGTCACTCAACGGTCATTTTTTGCACACGAGGGCTAATTAGACCGGGACCTACGGTTTAAAGTGGATTCCGAACCACTACAAACATCCATGCCAAAGGTGGGATTCGAACCCACGAACTGTTGAACCGAAGGCAAGAGCGCTAACCATTCGGCTGCCAGCTCGGCGAATCCTGGTTCGGGCATGGATGTACTTTTTCTCTCTATCTATCCTGTCTTTGTCCTTTCCTTGTATGAATGAGGTGTGAATGATTGCCTACGCTATAAACGGGCTCTCTATGGCATATGTGTAGAGCAAATGTCGTACTTTCACCTTCATGGTGCTCTGATTAAAACGAAAGACGCTTCCAATTGACTTAAATTCGCATAGCCAAGGCATAGCGAGCTTGGCTTGTGCAAGTGTCATTAGTAACAACAATAGAAAATAATATACTTTTAGAAGTTCATAGAAAAGAAGTTTACACAAACATAAGTTATCAAACAAAAGGTATATAAAATATGAAAATATCAAACATGTCAATATATCTTATTATTCATCGAATTTATACACACAAATAACAATTCAAAATAATAAAAATATCCTCAATGCTATTCTTAGATTTGTAAGATGAGTGTGGATGATACGAATTTTGAAAATCTTTAAAAATGTCTCTTGTTTTATGGATAGGTTTTCAATTTTGGTCGAGTTTTCTAGAGCATATATCGTAACATAAGTAAGTTACGGCTATATATATATATATATATATATATATATATATATATATATATATATATATATATATATATATATATATATATATATATATATATATATATATATATATATATATATATATATATATATATATATATATATATATATATATATATATATATATATATGTATATATATATATAATATATATATATATATATATATATAGAGAGAGAGAGAGAGAGAGAGAGAGAGAGATGTATATAACGACACATTTTAAAATAATATTTACCTTGTGCTTCTTGTAACCATGGTTATGCTTTGAAAGAAAATTTACTGGAGTCAACAAGTTTGCTTCTATACCAATTCCATTGAAGAATTCAAACTAAAGAAGTTTTTCTCTCAATGTATTCATTCTTTTATTTTAAATATATTATATGATAATGTAAAAAATGAGTAATAGTTTCTCACAGACCATTGAAAACAAATTTTACTGAATTGGTAAACATAATAAATTTTAAAAACAATAAACTAGTGATGAAAAACAATTATTATGTCTTTTTTTAGCCTGATTTCTGAATGGAAATATTAAAATAATTAAAATGATGAATTAAGATGAGGAAGGAGTCACAAGATGTCTGAATGGATAAATTTAGATAACATGACTGATAAACGGTTGCCGCATGCTTCTAAATATTTCCGTACACAGCTTACATGAATCATTGCATGGCAAATTTTTTTTCCTGCATATTTCAAGCATCCTTTTCATCTGTTCCGGGCGGGAAAATTTTCGCATGTCTGCCATGTATTAGACTTGAAACGGAAAGAAAATAATCTACACGCGAGTCTTGCATCTTCTTTTCAAAGGAAAAGAAGCTACTAAGTTTCCTATAATTGATAGAATAAATATCGTATATATAAGCTTGTGATTTGAAGAAAAGTAATCAGTTTCATAAACGGAATTATTTGAACAGTTTGTCAATACCGAATTCTGTATATAAAAGTAAGTAGTATCTTTTTTGGGCATTTAAATTTTGTGACTCTATTCTCATATAGTTGGTACATTCTCTTTGTTGCTGATAAACTCATGCATGTGAGTGATTTTTAAAATTTTAACTCGTAAATTGTACTGGATGTAGGATTAATTTCTTCTAAGCTCCAAATGATATTAAATTTATTTTGAATGATATTTAAAAAAGTGAATTTATAAATACATGCTTTTTATAAAAAAAATCAAAAATTTCTTGTAAAAAACTTTAAATTTGAAAAAAGGCTCTGTAATTTAAAAAGTCGACTTTTTTTACTTAAATCAATTCTTTTAAAATCAGATGAATTCTTTGTTCTTTAATTATTTTTTAAAAAAAGTACTATGTACTATGTGCAAGTGTTTTACGCCTACACTGAGGTCCTAAAACACAGGTGTCAATGAATTCCTAAGATCTTTCTTATAGCTTTTAACAACCCCGCAGCATCACCCTATATAAACCCCCTCTTCAGTAAAAAACAACACACAGATGTCTGCTAACTGCAATCTGCGTCACACAGATGGACAATTTAGCTTTTAATTAGCAATATTACAGATGGACAATTTAGCTATTAATTTCTTCTTTTCTTTAAATAAATGCTATTCGGAATGTATCAATGTATCTTTATCTTGCATTCACTGCCTTAACATTCTGTTGCAGACTGCTTCTAAATTATGAAATATTATATATATATATATATATATATATATATATATATATATATATATATATATATATATATATATATATATATATATATATATATATATATATATATATATATATATATATATATATATATATATATATATATATACTACTACATATATATATCAAGTATGAAAAATATACTAATAAATGATAATTGTAAGAAACATTTTCTAAATGTAATGATTCATAAAAATTTTAAGGCATCTCATTTCAATGACTAATTTTATATGAGAAGGTTTAAAGGTTTAAATATAAGAATACGTCTGCCAATTTTTCTAAAGTGATATTTTTTGCTCATAAATCATTCTTTAAATTTATTTAAGTTATCAATGAAGTAATTAATAGCATTTAAAATTAATAAACAAATAATAAATTCCAGAAAGATTAACGTATGAAAAGAATAAAAGATATAATTTGTAACAAATCTCTTTCTCTATATCATAAATATTTTAATATATTTGTCATTCAATAAAATAATAAGTGTGCTGATATCTATTTGCTTGCCTCGTTTTTATAAATTAAACTGCTTTCAAGGCAACGTGTATATTTAATTAGATTGTGAATTTGTATTAAAAATAAATTCTACATAAGTTCTATTGTATAATAAAAATATTTTGATCAATCATAATTAAATATCTACTTAAAATGATATGTATATAGAGTTATTTTTTGGATAATTTGAAATTATTTCACAATTTATAGTTCTTGTTTGAAAGTTTTCTTTTTCATATTTATTTTATATCGATGCAGTACAATTTACACATAAAATTATATCTCAAGTTTTTAAAAAAGAAGAGATATTTTGGGCATTTATGAACTATAAATCTTTTTTCTTTTTATTTCAGTATAATCTTCCATAAAACTTTTCACAGTAAAATGTAAATTGCTTCGTAATTTATTCAAACATTTTTGGTTGGTTTTTGGAAATGATAATAAATATTTTTAAATTTAACTATTAATATTCAATAATTAGTGTGTTTCAGAGAAAAAGAGACGTGACGAGTAAAAAAGTGTACGCAGGGAATGAATTTCTTAACATAAAGAAAAAATTTCGTTGCAATTTCATAGCTTATAAAAAATTATTATGTAACTAGTTTTCTAAATTGTAGATGTTGCAAGATTATACATAAACTTTTAGGATAAAATTTTAAGGATAAATTTTGAAAATATATATTATAAATTTGAATAAGTTTGTATAAATTTGATATAATTAAAAGGATTCAGAGAGAACAGATATGTAAAATGTTCAGAAAAATCATGAATCATTAATATTTTTTCATACAACTGATATATACTTTTAGTAAAAAATATATTTCAAATGAAGTATATTTTCATTCAAGATTTTAAATCTTTGGTTTTTGTATTTCCAATTTAATATTATAAATTATATAATACAGTATTTTACTTATGGTAGAATTTTATATTTAATTCAATTAAAATAACAAAATGGCTAGTTTTTGATGAATAACTTATTTCTAAATATATTTAAACACAAGAATTTTAAATAATTTATTATTAAAATGCGTATCCTTCAATTTTTCAAGTTTACAAAATATCTTAAGAAATCATCAACAGATGGCAGCACCTACTATTTCTAAAATTTAGAACTATTTCTACTAGAAAAAAAGAAAATTGTCCTCCATGCATCTGTGAATATGAATAATTATGTGTGTTTTTCTTTAAATGATCTGTGTACATTGATTTTAAATAAAGCAAGTAGTGAGATCCAAATTTTTCACTATACGTTAAACGAGGATGGGAATTATGCTATATAATAATACAGCATATCATAATTCCCATCCTATACCATACGGGATTTTGTGAATTATTAATTTAAATGATTCATTTAAGTGTAAAAACTGAAAAATTCTCAAAACATTAGAAAATTAATCGATTTTGAGATTTTTTTTTTTATAAAGAGAAGACATTATAGCAAATGCCTTATACACTAGAAATTTGTTAGTGATAACTTTTGTTATTTATATTAAGCTTCTTTCTTCAAACCCAATTAATACTATTATAAAACAAGGTATGCAATGTATCCTAGAATAGAGTTATCTGTAGTAGATAAAAGTATATTAAATCTATAACAACCATTGACTAGATAATAATAAATACCAGGTAAAAATATATTAAAATAGAAGTAGAAAATTTTTGTTTTTTCATATAAGATGCACTGTTAATGTATTTTAGCTGTGATATAACTATTAAGAGTATTTCATATCTATTAAATTCATTTGAATTGTTTTCCATTCAATTTCCATATATTCTATAATTCATAATAAGAGAGTAGTTTTCATACTCTAAATAAATTAATAAAATTTTCAATTTTTTCCAATATAATGGAAATTGCTTACATACAAAATGTTGCTTTCATTTTTAGAAATGGCTAAATTTAACAAACTGGTGACCATTTGGTTTTGCCTGTTCTTATCTTCAATGGTGCTTGTGGCACAAAGCGGCCACGGCGGGGGTGGCATGATGAGCTCCATGATGGGTGGGGGAGGCAAGCATGGAGGCTATGGAATGGGTGGAATAGAAGCCCTTCTGGCCGCTGGTCTTCTTGCTAAAGTTCTCAGCCATCGTGGTGGTGGAGGTGGTTATAAAGAACCCCAAGTGCAGTATATTCCGATACCTGTTCCAGTAGAACATCATGGAGGTTACGGTGGTGGAGGACATTACGGTGGTGGAGGACATTATGGTGGCGGAGGAATGGAGCATCATTATGGTGGGGGCATGGAACATCATGGACATTATTGATGTCACAATTTGCGTTTTTAAAGTGATCATAATATCTTTTATGTGCTGCATTTATTGTACATATGCATATTTCCATATTGTAAATTTAACAGTTGTAAATAAATATCATCATATTTGGGAAATATTTGTTCATTCGTTTGTTTAAAATAAAAATAAAAATTATAACTACGACAAAATCTTTAATTCTAAAAATATTGAAAAGAGTATGAAAATAAATTAAAATTTTAATTTAAACTTTGAGAAATAATTCTAATTATAGGCATCTATATTTACTTAAGACACACTTTTTAAATAAAATATTTTTACATTTTCTTAATATAATAATAAGAAATCATATTATATTGCTTATTTTTAATTTTTTAGCATTGTTAATACTATATAAAAGTACCGCGTACCATTTTAGTATATTTTCCTTTTTCAAAGAAAGAAGAATCTTTGAAAAATGAAATATGAGGATATTATGTATTTATAAAGGATATTATATATTTATATATCCTTTATAAATTAAAGTTTATAAAGGATATATAAAAATGGATAGTTTATAAATACATAATATCCTTTATGTAATTATACTATCTAATTACATAAAGGATATTATGTATTTATAAATTATCCAACAATGAGAGAAAAGAAATTCAATGTTGATTTTCGAAATAATACATTAAAATAATATAAATCTTAGAAGTTCTGAGATAAAGGAAATTTTTTCAGAACACAAACAGTTATGCATCCTAAATATAAGAATAAGAAAATTACTTGTAAATTTATATATTTTTTTATAATTATTATGATATTTTTTTAATACACAAAAGAAAATTATCAAACATAGTTTAAAAATATTTTGAATTTATAAATTTTCTCTGATTTCTAGTTATCTCCGAAATTTCTAAAGCTTCAAAGATCATTCGAGAATTTTCATACTTTACGAAATATCTTGGAATTCTAGTATTTCACTCTAGATCTTCAAAGAAATTTTCAAATAATAAAAATAATTTAATTTTTTAAAATTCAAAAATATAATATTTAATTTCTTCATTGAAATAAATTTAAAAAATATATGAGATACAAAACCTCATATGATTTTATAAAAAGGAGATGCTCAATACAATGTTATTGTTTTAGATAATTATGCATACAAAAGGTAAAACTTATTAGTAAAAATTATTCTTTTAATATTGGCAAGCATAATTATTAACATTAATTTATTAATTGTAACAAGATTAGATATGATTACAATAAGAGAAGTAATAAGTACAATAAGAAATGAGTATAAACAGTTTTAAGTTCGGTAACTTAAAAAACTACTTAATATATTTCCATTACTCCGATCAAGACCTAATATGATATTATTGAATATAATCAAAAAGTTAACAAAACTTGTTGAATAATAAGCATAATAATATGAATGTCTTCAAGATATACAAACTTAAAATTATTGCAAGCCTTTTAAAAATAGATTTCTTATTCAAATTAGAAGATCGTGGCGGTTGGTTTGAGTGAGGAGTAGTACACGTAAGTGGACCATTGTGGACTTTATACCTTACACAACTGAAGATTTGTCGTGTTCATATATTTATGTTCTTTATGCAAACATTCATATGTTAAAAATAATATAAATTTTTATTAAATTTTTACAACAAAAAGTTATGCTTAAAATGATAAGAAATATTTCAAATGGAAAACATTCAAAACTTAAAATATAACATAATTTTAATCACTCAAGAACTTTATGACCACAAGTTATTTCATATTAAATCAAATTTATATCCTAAAAATTCTAAAATCATTTCAGCCATATTAATTCTAAATTTAAAAAAAATTTTATTTGGAAGCAAGATGGCACATTAATAGATAAATTATGAGTTACTTATTTATTTGGCATAACGACTAACTTTCATTCATTAATTCATACTTTGATAAATTAAACAAAGAAAGCCAAAAATACAGAAATATGCTATTTCTTCGACAACTAATAACAGAAATACCCAGTAAAAGGGAAAGCCATTTTCAACTTCAACCATTTTGCTCATTAATCGAATTTGTTATTCAAATGCAATTAAAAAGAAATAAAAATTTTAAATCTTCTTTTAGAAGAACTGAAGCATTTATATTTTACTTTAGATGCATGAAATATGTTTCGATTGGAAATGGATTCCTTTCCTTGCAAGGAAGTGACTTTTTCCCACATTAAAGGGAACATTAATCCCTCTAACAGGAAACTTATCTCGAAATCATTAAAAATATCCATAAGCCTAGCAGGAAACTGAGTATATAAGACATTTTTAACGTCAATCTGATTCACATTTCAGGATCTTTTAATGGGGAAAAATTCTAACATTTCAGGTGTTCTTAGCATGTTTACTACACTAAATAACTCAAGTGGCTAATGTTTATTTTTCCCCTTTACTTTTCTCAGAAAAAAATTAAGTTTACTCTTTAGAACTCTTTACAACATAAGCTGAAAATTCGTGCAATATAAATGCGTGGCTATAGCCATAAAATTCATAATTCGGTCAAGTGACATGTTAAATTAGCAAAGACATACTTAACAAGTTTTTTTAAGATAAGTTAATGTAATAGAATGCTTAGTACTAAAAAAAGGTCATCAAATTATTTAAACATGATTAAAATTAGTTAAAATACTGAATTAAAATTTTGTAAAGATGTTCGTGTAGTTCATTCAAAGGCAATAAGAATTTCTTTGTGAACTCCATTATAAAGGACAAATTTGTGGAGCTGACCAACTTGTCTAGTGGTCAGTTTGCCTGACTACGGATAAGCAGGTCCTGGGTTCGAATTCAGGTTCGGGTATGGGTGTACTTTCTCTCTCTATCTATCCTGTCTTTGTCCTTTCCTTGTATGAATGAGGTGTGAATGGTTGCCTACCCTATAAACGGGTACCTATGGCATGTGTGTAGAGCAAAGTCGTACTTTCACCTTCATGGTGCTCTGATTAAAACGAAAGACGCTCCCAATCGACTTAATTCGCATAGCATAGCGAGCTTGGCTTGTCCAAGTGTCATTAGTAAACAACAACAATAACAAATTTGTTGAAGTTTAAGAAAGTTTGTTTATTTCAACTAAATAGAAAATTGTTATTATTTTGATGTAGCAAATTTTTACTGTTTTTTTTTTAATTAATTTCTTTTTTATATACAATAGTGACTAAAATTTAGGTGGTAGCAATTTCTTGATTTAATATAGATTAATGTAATAGTTTGCTTTGTATAGTGAAATGTTGTTTTGTCAAATAATTTTAAAAGTACAAAAATGAACATGATTTGCCTTTTTTCATCAATTTTTGGTCAGGAGAATAATTCGGATTCCTCAAATCAAAATAAGAAAATTTTAAAAATAATTAAAAAATCCTAAATGAATTTTAAAATATTGTTTTCTTACTTCCATTAAAGTTTATAAAATGTGCCTATTACAATCATTGATCGTGATCAAATTTACAGCTACAACTAATCCGAAAAAAAAAATATTTCTTTCTAAAATGATCACACAATTTACATATTTCTGAATATTTTTGTTGCGAATACCAATAGTCAAATCACGGAAAACCAAATTTTTTACCTGCAAGTAAAATTTCATTGGATACGCATAATCCCAACAACTAGAGTAAATGTGATATTTTTTTGGTATTCAATGTATTTATTAGTGAACCAATTTAGTTTTCATTGGAGAATTCACAGATATTAATTGCACAACCTGTAACTTATGAAATATATTGTACAGCGCTTCGGGGTTCGTATTGATTGAGAGTCGATAGAACAATATCTTAAAAATCACGAGACTTTTGTTCGTAGCAATTCCAAGAAGAAGCAGGAAATTTCAACTGTAAAAGTCACAACTGCACAGCTTCAACTCAGCTAATATAGCAGAAAACAGCTTCCAAACACAGAAATTTCTAATATCTCAGACAACAGCTCCCATGCACTAGACTAACATTCAAGACTAATCTTCTTTACAACTCTTACTTGAATGTCGGGCGGTGGTATTTATACTTGACTTGGCGGGTAAATCTAAAATTTTCGCCAAAGTTTCTGAAAGGTTCTAGGCTATTTTGTTTAGTTATAGTCCTAGAGCTTCGGTGATGAATATTTCCAAAAATATCTATTTTTCGCCAAGAATCTTGCCAAAACTTCACCAAATCTCCTAATCATTAAAAATGCCGTTTTAAACGTAGAACAGTCCTAAATTGAGCAATTTTTGCCTAAAATCTGAGTATTTTAGATCTGTCTGAGATATTTTAAGACACGAACAAGTAATGTTTATAAATTTTTAACAATATAAAATTAAGAAGGACACATTGAAGGAAAAAATTAAGAAAATCTTTTATTAATCTTATCCAATTTTGACAAGATTTTCTAATTTTTTTTCTTTTTTTTAAAAAGATGATGCTTTCGTTTGACTTACGCTTTGTTTCATGATGATTTGGAAAAGAAATTCCCTTAAAAAAGATTATTAACGAGGAAAAAAAATTTCCACCAATAAAAAGTCTATTGGTATACAAATTAAGGCTGAAAAAGGAACCTGCTTTAAATGCAATTAAATGAGAACTTAATATAAGTACATGTTGTAAATTGCAACCGTTATTGGGAAAATTGAGAGCGTGCAGGCCTAATGTTTTCGCATTAATACTCTAATACTAGAAACAATCCCTGAGTTTTTAATATAGTGTGATTTTATTTGAAGTGAAAGAAAATTGACCCAAGCTATATTTCTATTTTCATACTTCAGTTCCGGAAATAATAAGCGAGTTTGAAATAAATAATGAGGAGAGAAGAATCAATAGTAAATTATTCCTACTTTGCAAATTCAATATTAATCTTTTAGGTATATTAAACTGTTTAACAAGCTAAAAAATTTATTTGTATGTTTTCCAATTAATCCTTTCTTCTTGAAATGAAATCAAGGATGACAATGATCTTTTCATCTGGTTTAACACAAAATTGCTTATATTATACCGTATCCTGTAGATTTTTGTGTTAAGGAAGTTTTTCATTTTCATTGCTATCTCTTCGGCTCATTTTCAGTATAGTAAATATACAATCCAACTTCAATTATCTAAACTTCATCTATCCAAATTGCTTTCAGAATTTCAGAAAAATTTAATTAGACTGAAGAGAAAGAAAATGAGAAAATGGAAGAAGCTCAAGAGAAAAGGAAAGGTAAGAGAAGAGAGAATTTGAAAAGAACATGACATTTGAGGAATTCAGAAACATTCTTTAAAAAATTTCTGGATCTTCAGAAGCTAGTCCTGAAGGTATAGAAGAATGGATTATGCGTCAGACACTGGATTTCAAATTTTAAGTTAGTGAAAGTGTCGAGGAAGAAGATGACCTTCATGTCCAAGTTGAAATAGACAAGGGACCATCAACTAGTGAAGCCTTTGCTGGCTTTGAAACTGCTCTGAAGAGGATGAAGCGTCAGCTCGAATGTGATCACATGAAACTTCTCACTGTCAACAAGATGCGCGACTTGGCTGCCCGAAGATGGATGAAGGCAATGAAATAGCTTACTCTGACCGAGATGTTCAGCACAATCCAATGACTTTCATTTACAGCACTGAACATATCTTATTGTCACCTAAGGAAAAATATTTCCATGGTCACCTTAAGAAAAACACTTTGGCTTATATCTTGATAGAAAAATCAACGGGATTAACTCACATGAATGCAATCATTAAAAAACCAAACAGGTTTAAGCTCAAGTCTACCTTTCAAAAGTTAGAAACTAAAAACAAACACTGGAAGAAAATTATATAAAATATAAAACAATTTACAAGATTAATATGCACATCATACACTATATTTTTTTAAGATTATACAGTCATTATATTAATGCAAGTTGCAATAGTTCGAAACCGAAATTAATTAGAATGGTAACAAACAGTTCTCTTTAATAAAAAAAAATGAAAGCATTTTTTATAAAATGTATACAGAAATCTTCTTAGAACATAATCTTACACTTCTTGATATCCTCAATCCTACGAAAATAAAATTTCTCTGTGATTTTAACGGCCCCATCAACAGAAAACACCAATATGTAGAAGTCCGTCCGTTTTGTCATGAACATAAAATTCTTTCTCCCACTCTTTCTGCTTGTAATTCAGTTAAATTTTTAATTCTTTTTATGTAATTTTATTTATTTTACATAATTAATTAAGTCTGCAATCATTATGAGAATTTCGCTAATGTATCTAAACAACTTTCTTCAATCTGGCCTGTATCAACATCTTCCTAATCCTTACTTAAATTTACTTACAAAGCTATAAACACCATAGGTATTTTAAAAAGATAATTTAAATAAAATTCTAAAAATAATATTAACTTTATTTAAACTTTAGCATCATATTAATTTGCGATAGCATTTGTTAAGTATTCTGTACAACAAAAATATTTGTACATAACTAAGAATGTTATGTATTACAATGTATTGACAAACATTCATATGAGACTAAGGTAAGACTATTAAAAAATAAATACAAGGTGCTTGCTCTGAGTTTTGGGACTTTTGATCGAAAGCAAAAATTACGTAATAAAGTACGATTAGAACGAAGGAATAAATTTCTTAACAACATGTGTTATGTACTTGTATGTATGTGCTGAAATAAGTTCACTAAAATACCTTAATTTGAAACGATACTCAAGTTGTCCTCCAAGTATACAATTGATATTAAAATTCGTCTTCTTCTTCTTAGAGTTGGGTTTGTATGTCATTGAGCACCTCTGCTTTTATCAGCATTTTGTACTATTAACTCCAAACCCAATGTTTCCTAGTTTCAGTTGCTCGGGTCACCCACTTTATTCATAAAGGCCGATAACCCTTTAATGGAGTCTAGGTGTAACTCTCTAGTATGGATGATGCCTAAAGAAGTTAATCTAGGGAGGGGGCAAGAGCCTCGCATTCGTAAATGATATGCTTGGCCGTTTTCTCTTGCGTATGACATTTCCTGTGCAGATAAGGTCTTGCTGAAACAGTCCCATTTTATGGAAGTGTTTTCTGAAATAGTAGTGCCCAGTTGTGAAGCCTACGATTAAGCGTATCTTCTGACTAGAGAATCTTATAATTTCAGAGACAATCCTCGCTGATGATCCACAGATCATACTTTTAGCGTGGGTTTGACCAGGAGTGTTGAGCCAAGCTTCATACATCTTCCGTTTTTCCCATCTAGGAACATTGGTTTTTGTGGTCTTCAAATTGATCCCACAAAAAGGTTCTGCACCGATGGAAGTAAAAGACGATCCTTGTTTAGCAAGTCATCAGCCCTTTCATTGCCTTCGATACCCTTGTGCCCTGGCACCCATACAAGGATCACCTTGTTTCTAGTTGCCAGTTCTAGAAGAAGGTTTCTACATTCCAAAATCATTTTAGATTTGATTTCGAAAGTACTGAGAGCTTTTAAAGCGGCTTGACTGTCACTAAAAATGAGAATCGGCTTACTGGGGTAGCCCTTCCTCATATTTAGTCGCAGACAGTGGATAATGGCCAAAACTTCTGCCTGGAAGACCGTAGCGTATCGCCCAAGGCTTACAGATAGGCTGGTTCTTGATGACACGCCACATACTCCCAGTCCTGAGAGGCTGTTTTTCAGTGATCCATCTGTGTACCAGATTAGATCTCCTGTTTTAGTTTTGAACATGTTGTTATCCGCTTCGTCTCTAGTTGGAAAAACTATTGCAAATGTCCTTTCAAACATGTATGTTTTTCCATGATGTCCGAGGACATCAGGAAAGTAGGATCTTGAATTTTCCTGGTAATATCCCTGTGCCCTCTGGCAACATGCTGGTCGTACCATTGGTTTTGTAACTTCGTTCTGTATGCAGTCATTCTGGCAGTGCTGCAGATGAAGATGTCTAAGGGAGACAGATCCAATATAACTTCCAATGCTCTGGTTGGTGCGGTAGACATTGCTCCTGTGATGCAGAGACAGGCCAGTCTTTCTAGACCTCCTAGTCTGTCAGTCACAGACTTCTGTTCCACCTTACACCACCAGATCACACTGGCATATGTGATAATAGACCTGACAATAACTGTGTACATCCAAAACATTAGTATTGGATGTAGATCCCAGTTTTTACCAAGCATTCGCCTGCAAATCATAATGCTTTTCTTTGCTCGGTTAATTTTATCATCAATGTGCTTATTCCAGGTGAGTTTTTAGTCTAAATAAATGCCCAGATACTTCACCTCTGAAGCCACATTGATTTCAACATCAAAAAGTCTTGGTATGAAAAACCCTTCCATTTCCTTTTGCGTGTAAAAGGTACAAGGTAGGTTTTCTGAGGATTAACCATCAGGTCCCTATCCATGCACCATTGACCTACATAACTTAGAGCATCCTGCATGAGATGACAAGTTAAGTCTAAATCTTTACCAAGGATTAGGATGGCAATGTCATCAGCATATCATCTTGCGTATAGTAGCCCTTATCATTTAGATTTTTTATAAGGCTATTTACAACTAGGTTCCAAAGTAATGATGATAGAACACCTCTTTGAGGATAACCTCTAGTAGTCTTTTTTTCAAATGATTCACCTAAGATGCTCATTTGTATACATCTATTAAAAATTAAGGCCTCAATCCAAGTACACAGGGTCCGATTAATCTCTGCCTCTCTAAGTGCATTGATGGATAGATGGGAAGTGTTATCAAAGGCATCTTGGATGTCGAGGAAAGTTGCCAAGCCAATTTCTTTTTGATCCAGAGTGGTTTCAATCTTATAAACTAGCTGATGTAAAGCAATTTCAGTAGATTTGCCGGGTTGATAGGCAAATTGAAGAGCATGCAAGGGACTGTTACTACCCAAGTAATCTCTAATTTGCCGATCAATGATTTTCTCCATAATTTTAAGAAAGAATGAAGAAAGACTGATAGGTCTGTAAGACTTGGCCTGGTCATAGGTGTCCTTGCCAGGTTTAGGAATGAAAACAATCCTAGTCTTCTGCCATATTTTTGGTATGTAACCCAGTGCTAAGCTAATTCTGTAAATTCTAATTAGCACTGGTATGATAACCTCCTCTGCCTTCTGGATCATGATGGGCATAATTCCATCAGGCCCTGGGCTTTTTAGAGGTTTAAAGGCAGAGATTGCCCATTTAACATTGTTGTAGTTAACGATATTTTTAGCGATGGTCCATTGATCGCTATTGACTCTTTGCAAAGGGCCAATGCAGTGCTCCCCTTCGTTGCTATAAATATCTCTAGCTCCTGGAAAGTAGGTTTTGGTCATAATTTCCATAACCATCTTTCCCGGTAGCAGCGAAATTATCTTCCTTGTCCTTTAAGGTGCCAACCAAAATTGGTTCATCCCTTTTGAGGAGTTTTTGGAGTCTAGCTCTTTCAGAGATAGAATCTATCTCTTCACAGAACTTCCTCCAGGAGTTAATTTTGCTTTTCCTAACAAGTTTGTTATAATTAGTGAGGGCCGTTTTATAGTTCTCCCATTCACCATTTTTCTTAGCTTTATTAAAAAGTTTCCTAACATTTGCCCTTTCGGTTGCTAGAGAGTCATTCCACCAAGGACATTAGAGTTTAGCTCTCCTAGTGCGAATAGGGCAATTGTTATGATAAGAATCTAGAATACTACTTTGCAGAAGGTCTGCTGTAACTTCTAGATCGTAGTTGTCTCTAATAAGTCTGTTCCCGAGTTCAACCAACTCAGTCAAATCCTCCTGTAGTTTCTTCCAGTCCGTCCTAACTGGGTCTCTGAACATACGATCCAGAAACACATTAGAATGAATTTCAAAATGGATGTTTTGATGGTCTGAGCCAGAAGGTCTGCCATCGACTTTCCAATTTTTGATATTTTTACTAATTGGCGTTGTCGCTATAGTAATGTCAATTACTTCAGATCGATTAGAAGTAATGAAAGTTGGTTCGTTGCCCTCATTTAGAATATCTAACCCGTAGTTTAGAATGAATTCTAAAAGGCATTCACCTCTTTTATTTGTGTCCGTGCTTCCCCAGACAACATGGTGAGCATTACAGTCTAGTCCTAGGACTACCTGTAAATTGTTGTCTCTGCAAAAGTTCATGAGCTTGTGCAGAGAATGGTCAGGTGGAACCTTCTCTTCATAGAGGCAGGTACACAGAGCCAAAAACAATTTCTCTGTCCCCTTCCTCTATGTTGAGTCTGACTTTCACAGCTGTCAGGTTCCATAAGGATAAATTCAGAGAGGAGTAAAACCTCAATGTTTTTATGTAAAAGTATGCAAGTTCTAGCGTTGCTATTGGTACAATTGATAAGCTTACCTTTAGTTCCTTTGAGGCCACTGATTCTCTCCCTAACCAGCCAAGGATTCTTGAATCTGGGCCAGGTGTATATCCCCAGCAAGAAACTTCTTGCTGAGGTTAGTGGTACCACTTCTACTGTGGTGGAGGTTGGCTTGAACTACATTCACCCCCATCAGCAGGAGCGGGTTTGTCAAGCACTTTTGCCTGCACTTGGTGAAGTCCTGATATAAAACTTATATCCCCTTACACCAAGTGTGGCAGCATCTAGTTCGGGTACACTAAGAACGATGGTCTGCCCAGATGGGTGGTCGTTCTTAATGTTAAGAACGTTCCACTCCGTTGGAGTGACCCCACCGTTCTGTGCCTCGATTTTCCTTCAGGACCTCTTTAGGCTCCAGTTTACTGCAGATTTTTCGGCAGTTTTGCAATTATCTTGGTGGTTCTGACAAGTTTCCTTGCTTCACCCACCAAGAGTTTTTGCTCCTGCCAGGGGCTTATGTCACTGACAGTCTGTTCCAGCCACTTTGAGCTCCCCAGATCTGCACAGTTGACAATGAGTGCCCCATACTCAAGTTTACAGGATAGGAAGGTTGGGTCAAAATCCTCCTCATTCCTTCATATTTTCTCGGTTAACAAGAATTCCAGATCGGAGGCCTTTTTTTCTGTTAGCCGTTTTATATGTATAGCGTTATATAGAGTTATGATAAAAAAATTCTTCAGTTCTATGCTTGCAATTACTGTAAAATGAAAAATGTAAAAATATTTGAAAATGATTGATATAAAAATCAGTTTTAGAAGTTCCAATACAACGTTTTGAGCTACGTTAAAAAATTCTTCAGTTCTATGCTTGCAATTACTGTAAAATGAAAAATGTAAAAATATTTGAAAATGATTGTTATAAAAATCAGTTTTGGAAGTTCCAATACAACGTTTTGAGCTACGTTAAAAAATTCTTCAGTTCTATGTTTGTATTTACTGTAAAATGAAAGATGATTGAATTCAATTATCTCAATGAATTTGAAGAAACATTTTTTTTACTACAAAATGTATGAAAATAAAGAAAAATTGATTTGCGTTTTCTGCTATCACAAAGAAATTAGTTTTTTATATGCATTTTATAAATATTATTACTACAAAAGGAAAAAAACCCATTGGTAAGTTTTAGTCTATCCTTTGTAATTTCCTATGAACCTAAAAAATATACCATGAAGTCATCTATGACAAAAAAGGAAAAGAAGAATTTTTTAACCTCTTTTGTAACCATTCTTTTGAAAATTTTCGGATTTGGGATTACAAGTTGATGTGTTTTTTTAACCGAAAACATGAAAATACATATTAAATTGATAAAGAAAATTTTAAGCAAAAAAATTAATGTATGTAGGACATTTAAAAGTAATAAATATTTAAGTTTAAAATATTTAAGTAGATTTTGGAGATTCTTACTCAACATTTGTTTTCCCAAAAATTCATTACTTTTAATCTTTTTCTATTATCTTAATGACTCTTTTACTACTCAAATGTAATTAGTTCCTTTTGATTGGATATAATCCATGTCTATCATTTCTTCTGAAAAACGATTCTTCTTTTTTTTAATTCTAGCTTACCTGGAATGATGTTCTTTTCAGAAGATTTAGAAAAGTTCATAAATCTGCTTTTATAATGCTGCTATATGCAAGTTCATTGACTGCAATTTCCAGTTTGATCAACTGACATTGAAATTCCTTCACTACTGTTTTTAATCCTTTAAATCCAAATTCTATTCTAATTATTAACCTGAAATTCGACTAAGTTGCTCTTATCTATGTAACTATCATAAAAATAGTTTTAGTTCGAATAAGAGGGAGTTTCTGTAACTATAAACTGCAACTAAACCAACTTCAATCACTTTAGTAAGAAATTTTCTTTTCCTTTACAATCAAATTGCTTTGAGTGATTTATTCTGCTAATATTCTATTGTTTTAATATTAATAAAATTCCAGGATAATTTTCAAAAAAAAATTCAACTTAAATAATTTTGATTATAAACTAATTGAGATATTTCTGATCAATTATTTTTTAAATTTGTATATTTTAAAAACTGCATTTTTATTTAATAACTCTTTACTGTGTTTTCCACCCTATCATACTTCAATTTTATGTATTTTTTCCAACATGTAATGAACTGTTTATAAATCAGGTACAATATTACAATATACAATTTTTTGATATTCTGTATTAGCCCTTATCAGCAAAATTCTTATCAGAAACTGACTTCATGTTCTGCGACAAAATATATTTGAAAAAACATGTCATCCTCATATTGCAATGGAATTGAGGAATTAATGTGATATAATTCTTAATTCATTTAAATTTAGCACGAATCCTACCTACCTGAATATGCTAGCATAATACTGTGAAAAGAATTCCATATTTAAAATTTTTTCTTTAATTTTTATATGGCTTTCTTATTACTAATTCAAACATTCGACGTAAAAAAATTTTAAAAAATCAAATATTGTTTTGAATATTTCTTGTTGGGCTATTCAATATATAAATAGCTATTTATTTTATTTTATTATTTTTTTTTTGAAAATTGTATAGGAATGCAGAATTATAATGAATGATACACATTTTTTTATTATAATACAACAATGTCTGAAATAGAAACTATATTTTCATTTTTCATCGAGTATATAAAATTTAAAATATAGAGAACATCTGTAATACATACATAGTTACATATATATATATATATATATATATATATATATATATATATATATATATATATATATATATATATATATATATATATATATATATATATATATATATATATATATATATATATATATATATATATATATATATGAGAGAGAGAGAGAGAGAGAGAGAGAGAGATTGATAAATAGAAATATATTACAAAATATGTTTTCTCAAAATAATTATTAAAATGAGACAATTATATAAAGTTAATTAAAAGTAAAATATCAAAATTATAACATTCTTTGTATCACTTAAAAATGAACATGACCATATAAATTTCGTGGTTTATTTGCATTTAAATTTAATCTGTGTATTTAATGAACTTTTCAACCAATATCTGTGATGTTTCTATTTAATGAAGTGGTAGATAATGAAACTATAATATTATGTTCAATCATTATACTAAGTTAGATATGCTTTCGATATTGAAAATTACACATCAGGATTTTGATTTCGATTCTTCAACCATTTTTGAAAGTTAGACATTTATCTTGTCATACACGTAAAATGCGCTACACACTTGCATTCATTTAAATCTTATATTACAATTTCCTAAAATTTTCAACATCTTTTTTGTCATTTTAAAAATTAAAATTTGAAAAGCTTAATAATTAAAGTTTCATTAAAATATAACTGTTTTAAAAATTCTATAAATACTACACATTCTCTTGTTAAAATTACACTTCCAAAAATATTACTTACAGAAATTATTTATTTGAAATAAAAATAACCAGTGAAACTTTAAGGAAATTACATATGGCTGTTTAAATCTTTGAGTAACGTTATATGATATGTCACTTTCTTAGCTGGAAATGATATAAGAGGTAACTTAAAATAATAATTTCCGCCATAAAAATATATTTCTTTCCTACAAAAACGAGTACGATCTTTGTAATATGACACAACGATTTAGGCATTTTTTCTTAAGGAAAACAATAAAAAAATATTTAAAAATCACCTGCGGCTCAAAGCTCATCTATTCTTTCTATCTTACAGTTTGGACGTCAAGTTATAATCTTGAGAAAAGTATCACAAAATTACTTTCTGGACCAAAGGAAGTTTGGGGTAATTACGTCAAACCCATTGTTTCGGAACCGAAAAACTATGAAATCTGATATAGTAAAGGATTTATAATTTGCACACTGGGGTCGGATGACTGTCAAAAGTGGTAAAAATAGAATTTTTTACGTATCAGAAAGAATACAGGAAAGGGTGTTTCGCTTTCCTCTTTTTAAGTCTTCATAAGGCGGATTACGGCCCTTACCTAAGAGCAATTCTTTTACCTTCATCGGCTGGGACACAGGTAAAGTGGATTTTTTCTCTTGACTCAAATGCATAAAAATATATTTTCTAATGCTATTTATGTTTAATTTTTTACGTTTACTTGATAAATTGTATAACGCATGTATATTTTAAATGTTGAAACTCAAAATGCGTATTTTTTAATTTAAGGATACGAAATTATAAAACTATTATAATTTTAAGTTGAATGATAAAATTCAACTTCAAATTATAAGATTTGAAGCAATGAGTTTCAAACCTTGGTTCATTTTTGTTAAAAAAAATTAACTCAGGTAATACATTTAAAAAAATAGGATTTTGAAACTGAATCATTTTAGAAATATGAGTAAAATATTTTTTCTAAAATAATTTGTAGAAAATTTTATTTTTTAGAAAGCATATTATTTTAACAAACTTTACATATGTTATGAAAGATAATTGTTAAAAAACAAAACCATAGAAGGTTTACTGCTTATTTAACAACTAATAGTATTATTTCAATCCGACAATAATAATATTAAATAATAATATAATATTTGACAATAATTTTACTAACAAAATAATTCAATTATATAACAACTCTAATATTATTATTATAATCTGAGTAATTAATGAACTTTCAACCAAAAAATAATCTGAAATCTAAAACATTTATTGTAACACAACAATTCTTCATGTAAATGAGAGAAAATTGTATTTACATTAATAACATTATTATTAATTTAATAATAATTTCCTCTCAATAGCCTTAAGTATTATTATATTGCAACAAATTTTTTTAATTTTAAACTAATTTTTTTTAAGAAAAAAATTTAAATTTTTGTTAAAATCATTGCTTTCTTATCATTTTATTCTCATTCCATTTTCTTACCTATTTATTTCTTACTAAAAATAATGGAAACTTAGGAGATATTTTTGAATATATGAACTTTCTAGAAATATCATCTCAATTTTCTCACGAACTTTTTAACTCAATTTAGTATGAGTATCAAAGAGTATAAATTACGAAAGTAAATATTGCAAAATTATTAATTGCTCATTGATATACATAATAATATAAATGATAAATTTATCATTATTTTGTCATATATTAAGCAACTTTTATGATAAACTTTTCATCTGAAACTGTATCTCAAACAAATGACCATAAGAAATAGAAGACTGATAAAATTATTCCTCTCATTTCACTTCCTCTAAAAGTCCTAATCTTCAATACTTGAATTTTGAATTATTTTTTTAAATTAATAAAATAGTTATCCAACATGAAACTTATTAGAAAATTAGAAATGATTTATCGAATAAAAGAATTCCACAAATGTTTCGACAGTTGATAAATTCTTTCTCAACAAAAATTATTATTTAAATATTAGTCACATTTCGGGGATGAAATCGTGATAATCCTTGAAAGTATCTCAATTTCTAATCCCATGGGAAAAGCCTAAATATTAATGGGTACTATATTAATAAATATTAATATTAATAGGTATTAATATGTGTTTTCGGTTTGTAGCTAAGACCTGCTTATGGCAGTTTTATCATGAATAAAAATTTAGTTTCTAATAAACATATAATCCATTCTTCTTCTAATTATGTATAAATTACAATGTAGACAATTTCCTAGAAAAAAATGCAAGAAAATTGTTCTTAACACAATTATTTTGATTGTCCCATAGAATTGAATTCTTTTTCAAATAATTCTAATATATGAAAACATTATTTTAGCGCAACATTTTAAACTCATTTTATTAATTTTGCTATAAATGAAATGAATTATCATTTTTATTAATGCGAAATTTGTTAAAAATTAAAATAATTGAATAATATGATTAATAAAATTAAAATAAACTAATAAATCAAAATAAATTAATAAAAATAAAATAAATTTTATTAAAAATTAACTTTCCATTGAAAGGAATAAAAATATATTCTTTGAATATTCCACCTTAAATAAAACCTACATACTCTTTAACAATATTTTCCTTTATTGGAAAATGCTTATTCAGTAGCTATCTTTAAAAAAGTATTACAACCTTCCTTGTCTTCTTTTAAAGAAGCATTTATGTGAACGTGTTTTTAGCATATTACATAATGTATAAATTCAGCATCATATATTGAGACAAAAAATTTTTATTGCAAACTAGACCAATACTTTTAATTGTTTCGATTCATTTTTAAAAATTTGGTTTTTATAACTTTTTTTAATTATTTTTGTGAAAATAAATAGACCTGCAAATTCAAGCTAAAAAGACACAATATCTTAATTTTGGAACTAGATTTTTTACCAAATTAATTTTATTAAAAAGATAGTTCTACATATGAAAATTTATAGCATACTGAATATTAATCAAGCGATCATTCAAACTAAAATAGCAATTTAAAAGAAAACACCAATGTATGAAAAAAATCTTATGAATATATGGATTTAATAACGGAACAGATGTAATAAAAGCATACGCTGAATATATTTTTAATTTTACAATTTCTTAAGTAATAATACGATATTTATGTATATAAATCTCATACAATCAAAAATATACTTCAATTAACATCAACAGAATAACATCAGAGATTACAACATCAATAGAAATATTAATACCCTCAAATGTGTATTTCAGTATTTTTCTTTATTTCTTTTTTATTTTCAGAGATATTTCCTAATTAATTTCAACTGCAGAAAATGTAGTTAAAATATTCCTTGTCTAAGTTTTTTTATAAATTTTTAAAACAAAATTTATAATTAGCTTTATTTTAAATAACTTCAAAATAGTTGATATTAAATGTACATTTAATATCAACTATTTGTATTATCAACTATATGTAACATTATCAACCATATTTGCAATATCAACTATATGTAAAAATATATAGGGTAAACATGTTTAGACATATGGGCTTTACAGAACATTCATAACAATTAGAAATAAGCAAATTAGAATAATATGCATGTTAAATTACATCTTGCTTCATACACACAATTAATTATTACTTTAATTCTTTCAATAAACTACATATTAAATTAAGAAGTAATTAAATATACCTGTTTTCTAATTTTAAAAATTAACATTACAGATATTTTGAAATTATCTTTCACAATATATCTAAACTGTATAAGTATTTAATGTAATTAATATAAACTTAGTATTAAAATTGAATAATTATTAAATTATGTCAAAGAAAACTCAGATAAATCAACAGCGTAGACTAACAACTTTTCTGATGAAGTTTATTGAGTGTAATTATATTTATGACTCTATATAAGCTCCAGAAATCGTAATTCTAATCCAATAAAGACATGTATGTATCATTGCAGTTATACTTCAATATTTATTTAGCACTTATCAAATATAAATACGCGCATCATTTAAATTACTTGGTGTTTGCCCTATTTTCTGTTATTTCAGTAACAAATGAAGCTTATGTCTGATGGGTTTGTGATTATTTTGCAGAATTCTAAAACATGAGGCTGAACGCAAGAATACTTTTTTCATTACTTTGTGCTATGATGGTGATGCTTTGTCAAGTTCCTCCCACTCACAGCTTCAAGCATAGGCACCATCAGAACAACCACTTTGACATCATGGTATCTGGACTCGTGGCCAAAATGCTGCAAGAGAACAATGGCGGGGGGCATCACGGTGGAGGCTTTTATCCCATTTACATTCCGTTTCCAGTTCACGGATGAAATAAAAAGAAGCATATATTTTATTTGTTGACCAACAATCATTTTTCTATATAATACATAGTTTCCGAATTATATTTCATTTGGCAACAGCTCCTTTTTTTTAGGAAAGGGAAGTTTCATAAGAATGAGGATAATGATCATTGATGAAAAAAATGACAGCAAAAATGTAAACCTTTTTTTTTTTACTTTTATATAATATAGTGACAAAATCATGCAATTTTGGAATTTTTGAAAGAATTATTAATTTACAAAACTAGAATTATTTGTATACTTTTTGATATTAAAATAAAACACAAACATTGAAATAATGTATTATTAAAATGAGAACTTAAATTAAGAGTTCTGATTTTCTTCTTAAATCTTAATTTTTTGTTGATAAAGTTTGTATATAAAGTCAAATCATAGGATTTCAATAGAAGAATTTGTTAATACAATGTCTATCATATAATGCTTATCTTTTATAATCCTTTTCTAATAATTTTATTAACATTAACAAAAATAAAAAGTTACATTTTATTTTGGAAAAGTTAAATAAATATTTAAATAACTTTTTCAAAGAATTTATCAGAGACTCTTTTTCAAAGAAATGATTTTTCTCAGAAGGAAAGGTTTATTAAATTAAAATAATTTCTTAACATTTATCAAAAACTTTTCCGCATTCAATAAAAAATTTAAAACAGTAAAAATTTCAACACTGATTTCACAGTTAACATTTCTGCTAATATGTAAAACTAGCATAAAAAATTCTTCCTCATATCACAGTCATTAAAAATATGTGTAACAATAAATATTTAAATTCTATATAATGTATCGTTTATGGTGCTCCGTGTAGAAGTGGGTACCTTATGGTTTGGCCATAAAATTTTATTTCTGGTAACCCTATCTTGCTTTAGCTTTTGTGTAACGGTCACCTTGTTAATCACATCTTAGCACCTATCTTGGCATAAAAAAATAACTAAAAATCAAGGGGTACCTGATTGTAAGCTTTTACCTATTTATGTAATATTTATTTTGTAGCTATGCGAAACCACTATCGAAAAAATGTAAATAAAAAAATAGTTCATCCTGTTAATATAACATATAATACTGCAATTGCGTTTTCTGAATAAAATTGTAAATATTTGTATATATTTTTGTATTTTATGTATATTTTTACGTATTTAATAAACATTTACAAAGCATATAAGTGCCGCATTTATTATTACAACAGTTTCAATAACGACAATACATACATCATTCATTCAGTGAATAAAAATAAATTAGCAAATTATCATTTATTTTGTAATCCATTGTTTATTAAGCTTGTTCAATGTGATATAACATACACACATACATTACCACTGCTGACTCTAAGTCTTTTAAACAACATAAGTTAACCAAAATTTTAATAAATGTTGAAATCGACATTTATAAGTGTTACGATCTTCTTTTCAAAACTTTAACAGTTTTGTTATTAATTTGTTCTTTGATATAAGAAAATAGTGAGATAATTATAAAAATATGGAAATAAGCTTTATTGTATGCAAAAATATCGAAATTTCTGCATTCATAATGGATTTATAGCATTTTAATGGTACGTTACATTAGTACCTGCTATAAAGTATTCGACTTTTTTTGGTAGAATATGAAAAAACAAAGACAACAGTGCATTTCAAATTTATATGAAATATGTTTTATAAGAATCTTATATACATATTTTTATTAAATACTGCATTAGTTTAACTTAGTCTTAAGCAAAATTAAAGCACTCCTATTTTTACTGTTTTAATTAACGAACAACAGTTACAAAGCCCTTAAAAAACTTTATCAAAAATTGGATTTTAATGTATATAACTAAAAACTTGGATATTGATATCAAAAATTAAGTGCAACTTAACACACAATTTTTAATAAGTTGAATAATAATACCTATATTCAATTAATGACATGTTTTTTAAATATTTTCATTGTAAGCTTAGCAGTCACTTCAGTTTAAATAAAAATTTAGATCTCTTAGAAATTTACCACTAGTTTTGAGAGAGAGAGAAAAAACAGTTTACAGTAAAATTTTGTCAGTATTTTAGCTTTTTAAGAAGTTTGAATTTTCAGAGTCACTCTTGTTTTTATAAGTGTTATATATTAGTATATTATATGTATTAGTAAAGTTTATTCCATTTGATTAACAGTGCTAATTCTGTTAAGAAATCGAAATCTATGATTAACAAACAATTTTGAATTGTAAATACAAGTCTAGAAATATTTATAAAATATGTAATATTACGCAATTATAACCATACATAAATTAAACAAATATATAATGGCTTAATAAATTTTTATTATTTTGAAGCTAGAATCAAAAATATTGCAAATCTTTATTTTCACCATCTATATAATTATTTTTAAATGGAATTTAAAATTCTAAGAACTTGTTAAATTCATATCTAAGCATAAATAATTAGTAAAATAAATATGAGTAAGCATCCAAAATTTCAATTTATGAAAGTTTGTCTCCCAACGGTTACTTTTAAGAACTTTAATTAAAAAAAGACAAGAAAAAGTCGAGCAATATATAACCAAACAGTCTGAAAAATTCAGTGAAAGACTAAATTTTTTGAATTTTGAAAAATTATCAAATAAAAAATTATACGAGTTATATTTTAGTCCAATTCTAATTTTTGGTATTATGGAAACGTTAATTTTTAATTATTTGAAACAACAATCACTGTTTGTTTTTAAAACTAGATTAAATTTGTTTTTTAATAAATAAGAAAAAGGATTGTATATTTATTGTACATTGAAATATTGTTAAATGCAATGAAAAATGTTTATCATTCATTTATGTATGAAATAATATATAAATCTTTCTAATCGTGATATATTGTAATTGCTTTCTTATTTTAAAAACAACATGTTGTAAAAATCAAAAAAAAATTTATTTAAAAGATAAAATTAAAGCAAGGTATAGTATAAAATTTTTGACGATACATTTGTACTCTTTAAGATTCACCTAGCGGAAAATTACAGTTGGGAACTTTATGTTTGGAACTATAATTCAACAGGCTGGAATTCCTCTCTAGTTTTAAAACACTCCCCATAGAGTTTTTTTCTCTTCAGATGTTGAAGAAGATTAAAGTCACGAAGTTTCACATGTTGGTTGTGAAAATTAATGTATAATTCCTGCATAAGCCGTTTTTCATTAATCATATTTCGATGCTCACCAAGGTCTAAATTTGATTTTCACCTCTTTTAAATCACCAATTTTTCAGAAAGAACATTTCTCTGAGAACGAACCAAAACAAATGGCAGAAACTTTTGAGCATTTCAACCTCCAAGTTCTTCTTAAATTGAAATACAGGAAAATATTATGTCTATAATAAAGCCGCAAATGATCAAGATCAATGTTTTCGACTCTGTAAAGATCCTTAAAAAATTGGAATATTTTTTCTTCACGATAAGTGCCGTAGGGCTTGGACAGATTTGTTACACTTTCTCCAAGATGCATTCTGAGCTTGTATTTTTACCATTGTATCCGAAAATCTCTTTAATGTTTAGGTAGATCGCCAATAAAAGCATATATTCTACTTATAGTTTAAATTTTTTTTTATATGGTAAGCAGCAGATATACTTATGGGGAATGCAATAGTTTCAGTTAATACTCTTGTGGCCGCGGTGGCTTGGTTAGTTAGGGCATCTTCTCATTATCGGAAGATAGTGAGTTCCACTCCCAGTTTAACCGAAGATCCGTCTTGTTCATTAAAAGTGGCTGCAGTACGTTAAAACTAGGTGTGGTCGCAATGTCTTCCAAGTGAAATGATACCTCTGTCCAGGTATTGGAGGTCTTCAGCTTGGTCAAAATCACAAAGACTCCACTCGGCTGCTACTATATAACTGGTAGAGCCCAACTTAGAGATAGGTACAGGTGAAGCAAGCTAGTGCAACAACATGTTACTCGAGTGATTTGAAAATAAAGGGTCGATTTCCATCAGGAAGGCTGTTATTTTAGATTCTATAAAAGTTAAGCATACACCTAATATCTCACCAATTAAAGTAATGGAATGATTAGAGAAGCTAAAACAATCCGTCAACTTTTGACTAGTCCGTAAGCTCTTGACTCTCGTGGTTGGAAGAAAGTGAATTCACATAAGCCTTTGCGTCAAAAGACGCTCAACGTTGAAATGCATATGGAGGTGAGTTTGAAAAAAATGATATCAATTAACCTCGTTTCAAAATTACGAGATTTTGTACTAAATATGTCAAGATCTTGACTCTCGTGGTTGGAAGAAAGTGAATTCACATAAGCCTTTGCGTCAAAAGACGCTCAACGTTGAAATGCATATGGAAGTGAGTTTGAAAAAGTGATATCAATTAACCTCGTTTCAAAATTACGAGATTTTGTACTAAATTTGTCATATAGAATTCATCCAAAATCATCATTTGACTCAAATCAGCTTTTGTGGAGGATAAGTTAAAAATGCGCATTAATCCTTGATATATCCCTTTTCTATCTGCTGGATATCAATATAAATTTTGTTAGAAAGTTATTCATATTAAGAAATTACGCTAGTTACGGTGTAGTCAGAAATATCTATCTAAGATGTTTTATTCTAATTTATCAATTTATTCTCAATGTGTAGTTTTTATTATCCACAAATTACAATGACAGTTACAATCTTGTTGCGATATATATATATATATATATATATATATATATATATATATATATATATATATATATATATATATATATATATATATATATATATATATATATATATATATATATATATATATATATACTAGCTGACCCAGCCACGCGTTGCAGTGGCTAAGTAATTATAATATATTGAATAAATTTTTTACTAATTCTTTGGTACAATCAAATTAAAATTTTCTAAAATAATTTAAAATAGGTTCATTCATATGATATTAAAAATAAAACGTTTCGCGCCAAATTTTAAAAATAATAGGTAAAGTATCGAAATTTTGAAATTAAGCACAAATCAACATATACTTTCTGAATTTACATTTTATTCATCTTATATTAAATTATAGTTTGTAATCAGTGACTGATTGTTAAGGTTAGATTTTTTCCGCGGCATTATACTGAAATAAAAAATATTAAAAAAATTTATCATTTGAATAAATAAAGTAGATCAAAATGTACGGCTGAATAAATTAATAATTATCAAACAATAAAATAAAAATAATAAAAGGTTATCAAGAAATACTTACATGTTTTCGAGGGTGGTATGAAAATTAGTAGAGAAAAACAGTATTAAATAAAATTTTATTTTACTATTTATAATATTAAAAGTATTCATACTGAACACTGCACAATAATAAGACAATACAAAGTATAATTATGAAAATGATTCATGAAAAATTGTCATAGTTTGATTATACATCATGAAAATATATGTAAATTCTATATTCAACCACCCGCTTGCCCGCACACGTTAATTTTCGAAGATGGTATAATCTAGAAAAATAAACACGTCGCCATCTACCGAATACCTGTGCAACTTAGATGCTAAGCCGCCATCTATTAGGAATTTACAAAACTAACTGATAAATAAACACTAATGTCGTATAATAAATATTGAGATCAATAATTAAGAGATAAAAACTATTCTATCTTTTAAGTTGGACCATATTATAAATGGTTACAAAATTTTATCAAAATCCGTTCAGTAGTATCGGAGTTTATCGGGAACATACATCGTGACACGAAATTTATATATATATATATATATATATATATATATATATATATATATATATATATATATATATATATATATATATATATATATATATATATATATATATATATATATATATTCCCTGATTCTATTTGGTTCTTCCCTTGAGAGTAGCTCAAAATTATGAAACAGAAATTTGTGTTTCGCATCTTTAATGGGTCACGATAGCAAGAAATATATCAAAATAATCTGTTCGGCTATATAAAAGACATTATCTTAATCTTTTAAGTTTTAATGTGACATATGTGCTAAAAAAATCCAATCTAATTGAAGTTAAATCTTTAAAGAAACATACATTAAGATATTTAAGCAGCCGACCAACTTGTGCCTGACTACGGATAAGGAGGCCCTGGCCTGGGCTTCTCCAAGTGTCATTAGTAACAACAACAACTATTTAATGATTTTACTAATTCTTCAATCATAATTATGGAATTTTTTAAAAAATTATTTCAGAATATTCTAAAGAGGAACTAGATTGTAAGCTTTCTACAAGAATCGAAGCATTAAAGATAGTTGCAAATATTCAGACAATCTGGGAGATCAAGGTGCAAGAAAAAACTTCGAAGAGATTCCACATAAAACCCACTTTTAAATCGCAAATTCTGGAATGCATTTTGCTGCCTTGGAAGTCAATGAATTGCACGCTACGTCAAGATAGAAATTCAAAGCAGATTACCCATTTATAGAACTAAGAATTATCAAACTTTAAAATAATCAACGCGAATAGTGACATAATATATTTTGACTTATAATGCACTTAATTCTAAGTCAATGTGTTTTAATAAACCAATATGTTCGAAGTTATATTTTATTATTCTAAGTCAATATGTTTAGGACTTTAAGTCATTCTAAGTCAATATAAAACATGTTGTCTTAGAATGACTTTTTTATAAAACTTTTTCTTAAAACTACATTATAATATTAGAGCGATTTTTTCATTTAAAGTTTTTTTGACTAAATAAAACTTTTTTTTTTCATAAAAATTACAAAAATGTTGTTTTAACTTTATGTGTAAACATCAAAAATATTATTGATTTCCAAAGTTACTATGCATTAATAAATGAATTCATATATTTTAACCTCTCTGAATTACTTCTCCAAATTTAGTTCAAAACAAAGATAATACTCTATGAGCATTGTAATTCTTTTTAATTACTTTTTTCAACTATGTGAATTTCAAGCTTTTTATTTCCATTAATTTTGCAGATAGATTTTTTCTTATTTTATATAAATACAAATATATCTATATTTAAATTTTCTTCAGTAGAAAGAATGCTGTAAAATTTAATTTAACGTAGATATTTGATTGCAAGTTTTTAATAAATTGATTTTCTAATTACACGAAAATTAAGAAATATGTTTTAAAATTTTAAATATTATTTTATAATTTATCATATTGCTAAGCACATATGAAAGAGCTTTCTTAACATTTTTTTTCGATTTTATTTTTTTTAGTGAATATTGAATACTTTTAAAATAAAGACGAATTGAAATTCTTTTGTTATTACTGTTTGGATTGTCTTTTCTGATGTTATGTAAAAATGATTTTAAGTGTAATAATATGATTTCAATAGCTTATTCTAACTTCAAGATTTATAAAATTTGTTTAAATTTAGAAAAAGGTGATTTATTTATTGCAAACTAGTTTTCTTCTTCGAGTTGGTTTTGCATGTCATTGGGCACCTCTGCTTTTATCAGCATTTTGTACTATTAACTCCAAACCCAATGTTTCCTAGTTCCAGTTGCTCGTGTCACCCACTTTATGAATAAAGTCCAATAACCCTTTAATGGAGTCTAGGTGTAAATCTCTGGTATGGATGATGCCTAAAGAAGTTAATCTAGGGAGGGCAAGAGCCTCGCATTCGTAAATGATATGCTTGGCTGTAAAACTAGTTTTAGTTTTTGATTATTATATATGTATATAAGTACGATTGTTTATGTATTTTATTGTTGCATATAAAATTCAGAATTAGAATTTGTGCTTGAATACTAAAAATATATTAATGGTGGTATTTATTTATAAATATAAACCGATGTAAGCATCGAAACTCTTTTTGTTCATTAAAAAAATCCGAAAATTATCTGAATTTTTTAATTGCACGCATTCATATTTTTATATTTTCTTAGAAATAGTTTATTGTAGCATTTATGCTTTCAATATAAACTTGAGTTTCACATTCAAATTAATGATAATTAGCTGGCCTCTATTTTCAAACCTCATATGCGATTGCTTTAGACACGTTAAAATAAGATAATTTTTATTGAATCTTATTATCTTGAAACAATGTGCTTATTTGCTTTGCCTAAAGTCTTAAAGAAATAAAACAGGCATTTGATCTGTCATCGACATTTTTAGTGAGATGATAAATCACGATCACATAGAGCTTAAGGCTGTTATTACATCTAACATATATGATTATTTTATTAATATCATACCAACTTTCTAAATTCCATTTCAATTGAATTTTTTTCTCTTCTAAGTCTTCTAATAATAAATAATGGATTATCTTTCAAATAGTTTTACGAGAACAGAATTCGAATGAAGTCTAAGCAAGAAATAGAGAAAAAGAAAAGAACCGATTTCAAGAACAATGTATCAGCACCAAATAAATCTTTCAGCTCAAAGGACTTTAGGAAATGAATTTATCGAAAGGATTAAAAACGTGAATATATCAGGAATATAAAATAGTTAATCTCGATAACCTATCATTCGATTTTTTGCTTGGATTCTCATCTGATTTTGGATAATTGAGTTTTTTTATCAACGGAAGAATTCGAGCGGCTCGGTGTTTTTTTCCACCTCAGAGAATTTGTTAGAATGTCCCGAGATAACGTTCATGGATAATTGACTCTTAAAGTGACCCAATAAAATATGAAAAATACGTGTAGTCATAAATGGAATCTTTAACTAAAATTAACGAAGTTTGTGTGAATATATTTTCTTTCACTTTTATAAGAAATAGTAGTAGTTTCTTATATTTTAAAATACTCAGACCTTAAGAAATTTTCTTTATTTGTTATTTTATAAGTTTTTTTTCCGCCCAACCTATCTACTGGTCAGAGTGCCTGACTGCGGACAGGGAGGTCCTGGGTTCGAATCCCGGTTCAGGCATGGATGTACTTTCTCTCTCAATATATCTTGTCCTTGTCCTTTCCTTGTATGAATGGGTTGTGAATGGTTGTCTACCCTATAAACGGGTACCTATAGCATGTGTGTATTGAGGAAGTCGGACTCCACACCAAAATATGGTTCAGTTGGAAAATTGGAGCAGCGCACCCCATAATGCCAGCCTAGCTGGCACACGACAACAACAACAACAACATAAGTTTTTTTTCATAAAAGAGTCATTTACAAATTTAAATATGAGAAAACCTTCCTTAAGAGTTTTACAGACTTTTTCAAATAAGCTTTACAAAAAAATATTTCTAATATTTAAATTACTAAATTTAAAAATTCTCAGAAATGGGATATACTCTTATATTTAATCCTTCCAATGATAAGAAAACATACCAAAACAATGTTTATAGTCAATAGTTTCTCAACTGTCATTTCCTATAAAAGAAGGTTAATAAGAGCGCGGTCTACAATTTAAAATGAACACTGAACCATTACAAGCTTTCACAACCATTACAAATATGTAACATTAATTCTTAAATACGAAATTTAATTTATTTTTCCAAAACAAAAAAGGTTTTTAAAGTTTACTATTTTTAATATGTTTGTTTATACGTCATTGATAATACTAATAAAAAATATCATTTTATACAAAAGTTTGAAATTTATTTAAAAAACAGAAAAATAATTCACAGATTCCGGGAAACAGGATCATATGGAAATAAAACAAGTAAAAAAAAAAACTTGGCCTCTTTCATTTACAATATTTATAAATTTCTATAAATTATCAACCGAATATAAATTATTTTTTAAGGCTAACTGCTATTATCATATCTCTTAACTTTTATTTTCGTTTTGCAAATACACAAAATTTCAGTATTCTTTATATTATTTAAAATTGTATCCGAATGGTATTTTTATTAATCTGCTCGCTCCCATTAGCTTTCTCTTGATTATATCAAACATTTCTGCAGACTGTTTTTAAAATTATATGCTAGTTCATAGATAATTTATGGTACAACATTATGTGAACAAATATCAAACAATTAAAGTATATATATATAGCTCAATTTAATTGGGAAACTGTATTTTTTATTATAATGTCATGTGTATTACCCCCTGACAATATATTTGTTTTGAATAATAAACTCAAGTCACATATTCTAATTATGTAATGCATTTTTTAGCATTTTACTAATATTTTACTTTAAAATCGGTGTCTTAAATGAAAAAATCCAAATCAATGATATGTAGCAACAAGTTTATTTATGACTAAATTAAATTAAGTGCTTAAATATCTGTTGTTGTTACTAATGAGATTTGGACAAGCCAAGCTCGCTATGCCTTGGCTATGCGAATTTAAGTCGATTGGGAGCGTCTTTCGTTTTAATCAGAGCACCATGAAGGTGAAACAACGACTTTGCTCTACAGACATGCCATAGGTACCCGTTTATAGGGTGGGCAACCATTCACACCTCATTCATGCAAGGAAAAGACAAAGACAGGATAGATAGAGAGAGAAAGTACATCTATGCCCGAACCGGGATTCGAACTCAGGACCTCCTTATCCGTAGCCAGGCACGCTGGCCACTAGACAAGTTGGGCGGTTCATTTAATAGTACTTTTTTGAGTGTGACCTAAGTGTGGCCTGGTTGGTTAGAGCGGTTGCTCTCACTGTTGCAGGACAGTGGTTTCGAATCCCGACCCGATTGAGGATCCACCGTGTTTATTAATGGCGGCTTCAGCACGTTAAATATGTCGTGGCTACTCTGTCTTCCTGTGGCTCAGTAGCTCCACGCCGCTTCCCCTTAAGATCAGCAAAGTGAAGCATCATTTGGCGCGGGCAGTGGTTGGGAGGGTGACCAAAATTGCTGGAGCTCCGGAGATTGGGGATGTGTCCATGTTAATATGTGACATCAAAAGTACTTCCTCTGGTGTGGCAAGAATATAGAGAGGATGCTACCAACTCAGGCATGACCTCGTCACTCGATCGTGATTCAAAATTGCGAAGCACTTGATGATGGATGTGCATTCCAGACCCGTTAACCTAAAGGTACAGTCCGAGGCTCTCGTCTGCACCACGATGTAAGCAGGTATGTCCACCGTGTGAAATATACCTCCGAGGATGGCAAGCCTAGTCTGGTGGTTTTCTACTTGGAACCTACTTCTAAATTAAGAGTGGTGAGCACTATGGGATCAGGCCATAACATTATACCAAAGGTGAAGCGCTACACTCCTTGTTGGCCACGTCAAATTAATCTCTTCGTCACTGAAGACGGGCCCTTCCCCACGTATCTCCACCGGATTGGAGCCCTCTCATGTGACAACTGTGCTTGTGGAGACACTGGAACCACTACGCCACCACCTGCCCACTCTCTAGCTCGTGGCATTTTAACAGACCAAGTGAACATCTACGTCTATAATGGACTCGGAACATCGTTAGCAACCACTGTGCCAGACCAAAGCTAATCGCCCTCATTTCATTCCTTCTCAATCATAGAGACACCAAACGAGAACCGAGAACGGAGATAATGATGATGACGATATCCAAGGGGACCTGTTTGACTCGGATACGGAGTATTAGGAGCCACTCTCCCTCAACACCTATCTCGCCTGTGCTCAACCTCATTCGTACTCTTCACAAAACTACTAGGACTGTATCACTTGTACATACTCTCATAGCTTATTTTCCCACTCACAGAACATACGCCCGCAGTACATCTACTTCTCTTATTTAATCAAGACTTTCACCTGTATTCTCTTCTCCTTGCATGTTACTTTTATCACATTGTATTATGTCTTTATTGTCTTTACTCCGCAATCCTGCTTACCCTTTTTCTACTTGTACTCAATAATCAATTGTTTTCTAAATTGCGCAAAATACGCAACTGTCTTCCTCATTCTTCCACCCTGTCGTCCTATTGTTTCTTCCTTCCAGCAACTCCTACCCAAACTGTTAGAACCCTTCTTGGGTTAGGCACAGGGGACCTTGCTGGTGTAAACGTAAAATTCTAAATTAAGAAGACCCTTCCACTCTAGGGGTAACGATGGCACATGAATTGTGGGCCCCAATGCATAAGGAGTACTTCTGCTTCTTCTTGAGCCGAAAAGTTTGAATACTGTACCAGCCGGAATATATATATATATATATATATATATATATATATATATATATATATATATATATATATATATATATATATATATATATTAAAATTTAATAGTAAAACAAAATGTGTATGTGATTAAGACACAATATTTCTCAATAATAAATATATATGATAAAATAACTATGTATTTTATTTTTCAATTTTGAGGTTGTGTATCATTAAAGAAAATATTAATAATTTATATTATGAGAGATTCTGCTAATTCCTTGTTATAGATTCAAAAACAACATGTAATTTGGAACATAATAAAATCATTTAGACTTTAAAGTTTAACATAATATTTTTATTTAATATTCTATGATTTCTTGATTTTCACTTTTTAGTGCACAAGAAAATTTTTTATAATATCTTCATTTATAAAACAGCCGTCCAACTTGTCTTGGGGTTGGCGTGTGGATAGGTCCTGCGTTCGAATCCCGGTTCGGGCATGGATGTACTTTCTCTCTCTGTCTATCCTGTCTTTGTTTTTTCCTTGTATGAATATGTTGCGAATGGTTGCCTACCCTATAAACGGGTACCTATGGCATGTGTGTACTGAGGAAGGCGGACTCCACACCTAAAATATGGTTCATTTGAAAAAGTGGAGCAGCGCACCCTATATTGCCAGCCTAGCTGGCACACGACAACAACAACATTTATAAAATAATATGATGACAGGAACTAGGATACTTTGGAATACATATACTTGGATATTATGGAATATATTTTGGAATTAAATAAATCGATACGCCAAAGTTAATTTTGTAATTTTTTTTTTGTAAAATGTTAGTTTTCGAGTTATCTAATAGAAATGGAAAAATGAAAAAATTTGATATTATAACAGTTACAAATTCGTATTAGACTACTACAGATAATATAAACAAAATGGTGGATATATTTTTTACTTGATATCACTACATATTATATACATATACCAGAATATTGAATTTTAACATTTTTAGAAGAGACGAGGTCATTAAATTAGAAATAAAATCTATAAATCTAGCTTCAGACATTCTTCATGGCTTTCAGACGATCCGGCAGCCAAATGATAAAAGCTCTGCCTTTGGCTCAACAGTTGGTGAGTTCAAATTCCACCTTGGGTTTGGACGTTTGTAACGCTTCGGATTCTTCTTTAACTGTTAATCCCGTTCTGATTAATCCTAGTGTGCAAAAAAAATGACCGTCGATCGCCAAACAAACCAAGTCAAGTCATTATTATGGCTTATTGATGTGATCTCAGTCTTCGTATTGATTTCTAATAGAAACGACGTTAACTATTTTTATACATCATTGTACTAAAATTATAACCCAGAAGGATTCAGTCCTTTAAGTTAAATGAAAATTCATGATACAAATAATGTAAATCGGAAATAAAAATTTCAAATCAAAAACGGATGGTGACTTTAGTACTTTACATCATCCGTTCAAATGCAGTAATGGGATGAATAATTGCGGTGTCATGGTAATGTAATGTTATGGTAATTATAAACTATTTTCACCACAAATGGTGCAATTAAGACTTTAGTTTTACTTTATGATTAGGATGTTCAATTTGGCACACCTGGTCTTCTTTTAATGTTTGATTAAAGCTAAATATTATTTAAAACATTAATTCTCAATCGTATTTTTTTATTGTCACTGCACACTTTTAACGATTTTAAAATTTTGCGGCACACAAAGAAAAATATATGTTTAAAAGTTGTTATTTATAAGTCACTGTATGAAACAGTTAATAATAATAATTTTGAATGCAAAATAAAATAATATAATATATATGTACTGCAAAAACAATAGTACATTTATTATTTTACTCGTACTAAACAAGTGACATTTTTTTAAAGTCAATTCCTATTTAGGTCACCAAAAAAAATTTTACTGTCATTATATTTACAGTCAATTCCAACTCATGTCAATAAAGAAAAATACTACTTTTCTCTCTTATAAAATTAAAATTAATCAATTAAATTTTTAATGAACCAATATTTAAAAAAATGTATTAACATCAAGTGTCATCTGCTACAAAATTTTAAAAAATGTATTTGAGCTTGAGTGGATGAATTAAAAGTATTTTACTAATAACTGAGAATTTGAACAAGATATATATATAGGGGGAAAGTGGGAACTAATAGTAAAAGTATTATAATTTTTATTACATACATTTCTATAATTTTGCGGCACACTTTAAAAACTTGGCAACACACAAAAGTGTCACGACAAACTAGAAACTGCATACTTTAAAATGAGCCTTATACACCATCAAAATTATTTTAGTGATTAAAGATCGAAAATAGAGTTTTTTTCCACTGTTAGAAGGTGACGCTTTTATCTATTTGAAGTATTTTAAACAAATCGTTAGTTTTTGTATTTTGAGCGAAATATGTAAAATATCGGAAACTTCGCTCTTTCAGTAAATAATTATCAATAGTTTTATTATTAATGAAAGTACATAAAGTTTAATCAAACTCGTATTCTACCTTAATGAATAAAGAAATTTTATCCTGTAATTTATTGACAAAAATGCAAAATGTTCTCAAAACATCAAACAATACTAAAAAAAAACTACGAATAAAATAATGGGAATAAGATTTTTATAAAAATCGATATAAATTATCGTTTTTCTCAGAATCAAACGATAAGTACGTGGTTTCTTCCTTTTAATAATTCTCTTTTATTGCTCAGAAAAGTTAATACGTGTATTCAGTTTCGAATATAACTAGGAATTCTCCCTCTGCGATAAATTAAATGCGATTATGATGTGTGTGAAACCATCATTAAATAAGAATTTCCAATTTTGCTTTTTCAAAGTATATAAAATTGCAAGAAGGGTTATTTTTAAAATTGAATTATCGTCGTGGCTGTGAATAATATCGTTTTTTTTTTCTCTTTCGCGCGCTCATTTATTTATTCCATTTTATCCCTTTCCTCTTTCAGTCCAAGCTGCTAGATTTGAGTGATGTTTTCCATTTGCCGTATTATAAGCTCATTAGTTCCGCAATGTGTTTGAAGCAGTTTTTTCCCCTTCTTTTGTCCGTCTTTCATGCTTCGTTTCTTTTTTGTAGTTTTCATTTTAAACGAGGATCAAACACCTGGAAACAGCTGCCATTATACCCTTTTACTTGACATTACCCCTTTCATTTTACTTTTCATTACTTGAGAAGTATAATAGCTTAAGTAATGTATAAAAATATATATTTAAATGAAATTTTGAATTTAAACATAAAATTAAAAAAATAAAAAAAAAAACTCTTGAGAATAAAAGTTATGAATTAAGAATTATTATTATGTTGTTGTGTTGTTGTTGCTGCTTATGACACTTGGACAAGCCAAGCTCGCTATGCCTTTGGCAATGCGAATTAAGTCAATAGATTGCGTCTTTCGTTTGGATCAGAGCACCACGAAGGTGAAAGTACGACTTTGCTCTTTTTAAGTTGCCTCGTAGTTTTGAACCACGGTCAGGTGACGAGGCCAAACCTGAGCTGGCACCCTCATCTCCACATCCACGACACACCAACGGAAGAACTTTGGACGTCACAGATTAACGTGGACCAAAAACCCAGTGAAGTAGAGTACACCGTGGTCACCCTCCCAACCACTGCCCGCGGCAAATGATGCTTCACTTTGCTGAGCTTACGGGAAGCGGCGTGAAGCTACTGAGCCACTGGAGCTCAATTATTTTGTAATTTATTTGTGGATTCTGTTCATCAAATTTATAACTGTGCACACTATCAAATTTTTATTCTAAACATTTAAACAGTGTCATTTGATTGCTTTTAATGATTAACATGAAAATATTCTACTTGATTTTACTATTATTTTAGAAAAAAAAAAGTTAAATTTTTAGATTATACTTGAATTAATTCATTTTCCAAAATCCACCAGTAATTGCAAATTAAGTTTCATTCGTCCTTAGTCAAAAAATTTTAAATAACATGTCTCTTTCATTTTACATAATTTATAATGAAATTCATGTCTTAACTATTTCCAGAATTCTAATATTTTGAATTTATATTGTCACATAAAATTAATTATAAAAATCAATTTAAAAATATATTAATGACAAAATAATACTTCCATCCATACATAATTTTTTTCCTCAAATGTACTTAACCCAGATAAGCCTACTGTCCTATATTTAGGACAGTAGAATATAGGACAGTAGGCTTATCTGGGTTAATATTTAACATTAATATATGGCTACATTTCAGGAAACTCGTAATACAAATTCTATCCCCTTGAAAATAAAAAATTTTCATGAACATTATTGTAACATCTGGCCTATTAGGCACTCTGAAAACTTCAAACCATGGAGCTTGTTTGCATACTTCATATTCAAATACTTAGACATGATGGCAACCGAATGGTTATTCCCTAAGACTTATAATTCGTAAACTTGATTATTTCCTCATGTACAGATCTTAGGAATGATTTAACTGTAAAGTAACTTAAAATTATTACATCGATTTCTAAAAAATATTATAAAAAAAGCATGAACATAAAAATAGCAAAAACTTTCTATACTTTTAATTAGTATTCGGTTGGATCCTAACCAATCTTGATAACCCTACTTCGATGCACTAGATATGGTAAACCAAACTATTTCTGGAATTTCATTGGAGCTCTTTTTCAGGTTGTCGCCAAAGGTGTGGACTGTCCTAGGATTTTACCTAATTATTCTGTTCAGTGAATCTATTTAAAATTTTTGTTAATTAATATAATCATTTCAAAAATTACAAACAAGAGCTACTATTTAATTTTTTTATTACCATTTGACTAGAGTTCATAGAAAAATTCCTCTACCTCGGTGATGCGCATTATCTGGATTGTTTGTTATATTTTGGTTTAACCGATTCAATAACTTTTTACACAATTTTTTATATATTCGTAAAAATATATACCCATTCATACCATCGACAATTTTTAAAAAGTAGAGTTAATATATATTGCGATCCATTAATTTATGCTGTACTGTAAAAGCGCAATGCAACAAGTTACAAATTAATATTAAAGATACTACATGTACAATTATATCATATATGTACAGTTATTAGGAAAAATGCCATTTGAATTGTTTATAAAAGAAGTAGCATCTTTTTTATTTGTAAAACACACTTAAATGTTAATGCTTTGTGTGAAGATAGTGTCTGCTTCACACAGAAAGGTCTACACATCTCTGATACAACCACGCGAGACTTCTGTTTTATAGATATCACAATTTATAGTTCTGCATCAATATCACTTAAATAAAAAAAGTTAACTAACCCAAAAATACGAACTGAAATCCTTATATAATATTAAAATCCCACTTTCTATAATCACTGTTTCCATTTTTATTTGTCTACATGCGATGGGCTTTAATTAATTAACACGTTCTCTAAGTTAATCGTGTTTGTGATGTGTTCAAAGATTGCTAAGATTTCACTAAATTTATCAGATCAAAGAGATAATTAATTCGTTTAGTATTTTTGTCGTTCTACAGACATTTTTGCACACTATGATTTATACGATTGGGCCTACAATTTAAAGTAAATTACGAAACACTAAAAATATTTGAGATAAGAATCAGACCCACAAATCGTTGAATTTAAAGCTAAAATGTTAACCATTCAGCTATTAACTTGATAGCTGTATAGTGAATATTGTATACTTCTAACTAGATGTAAATTTAGTTAAGAGTATATATAATCATGGCCTCCTCTTACATTGTGTCAACAGTTACGAATAAATATGCTCCGTTACTAACTCAAAGTCGCTAAAGATTGCCTATATCTGTTGTTGTTACTATATCTGTTGTACACTTGGACAAGCCAAGCTCGCTATGGCGTTGGCTATGCGAATTTAAATCAGTAGGGAGCATCTTTCGTTTAACCAGAGCACCACGAAGGTGAAAGTACGTCTTTGCTCTAAGACTTCTCCGATAGATGGCACCACCAGAGGATCCACTCCCTCAATTTTGACACTGATCTGGAGGGGAAGGAAATTTTCTCCAGACTATTACACCCATGGTAAATGCTGAACGACCGACCACAGGACTTTTGATTCTACAGATTTAACGAGCAAGTATATCACATGTACTCGGTGGGTCATACCTTCATTGGGAATCGAACCCTACCCTTCCGGACGAAATGTCGAGGCCCTAACTACTAGGCTACCACGGCCCCCAAATATATCTTGATCTTTTGTGACTAAATCTTAACCTTTGTCTAGATCTTTGCTAAAGATTGCCTAGATCTTAATTCTGTGGATTCCGTGGCATGTTGGGCTCATGATGACGAGATATCGAATATACTTGCCAAGAATGGTTGTAACCTTTCTGTAAGCAATTTAAATGAGTTTAATTCCTCGGAAATCCACTCTTTAAACAGACAACAATTACGTTCTTCCACCGGTTCTCCATTGATATGCTGCCAACAGTCCTGGTATGTCCTTGTTATGTTCCCGGCCTCTTCAAGTGGTCATGGCGAAATTTTGAAATGATCATCTAAAATATTTGAGGCTTTTGGTTGGGGAGAGAATTCTTTCTCTGCAAGACCTACCCTTGTCTTGGCCCCTCCTGGAGGCTGCTGTGAGGTGAGTAGGATCTCATCTATGGGTATCTGGCCTTTTGGACCTGGTGTAGGCTTTCCTACAGCAAGAGGATAAGTAACAACAACACATCTTAATTCTAAGTCAGTGTCTCAATACTAGGTTTGCATTTAAAATGACAACTTTAAGCTAACGTAGTTGAAATCTCTTTTAAAATGTTTCCTCTACTATTTGGTGTATCATGAAAGAGATAACTCTATCAGTTATTTTTCTTAATTTGGTTTATTTGTTTATAATTCTGGCAACACACTGAAACTCGTGATCATCAAAAAGGTTTTCATCTTTTTAAAACTTTCAACCTGTGCACTTAAGATAAATTTTCTATATTGTCATTTAATTTTTTCTATTTTAAAAATTATTTTCGAAGTATTCTTTTATATTTGTAACTGTGTATTAACAGATAAAAAAATTATAACTAGAACATTGAGCTCCCAAAACTGCATAAGCAGTGGGAATTGGAATAAGAAATAAAACTTTTTTTCTCAAGAAAGATAATTACATTATCTTTTTCTTTCATTGTTTGTATTCCAGTTTGTACTTGCTTTAAATTAATACTGTCCACTGGGCAATGAAATTTGTTTCTTATCAGTCACAGTCACTCAATATCGTGCGCTGTATAAAATCATGGAATTTTCAATCTCTCTTGTCCATAATTTAAAATTAAGATAAATGAAAATGTCTGCCCAACCATAACATGAAATACAACATCGCTTATTCTAGAGGCAGACAGAAAATAACTGTTCTAAATCTTGAAAAAATTAGTTGCAAAGATGTTTTTAAATATACCTCCTTATTAAATAAAAAAAGATTAAGTACCTGTTGAATGTTCTGTCACAGAAAAAATATCAATAATTTCGCACAAAAAATAACGATGTTTTTTGTTATCCTTTTTTCGTACATGCATAATAATAATTCATTGATTAATGGAGCAGAGCGAATTATAACTGCAAGTGGAACAAATTCTTAAATTTATATATAACAAATTGAATTTGCTAGTTTTTTAGAAGAATAATAGTTACAGTGTCATCATCCACAAAACATCAGATATATAATTTGAAATAACTTCACGATAATCAACAAATAAAAAAAAAAATAAAAGGTGGAATTGACTTTAAAAACAGGAATATAAGATGTATACATCTCATCTGATCTATCTAAAGAAAACACATTAAAAATATATCATCGCTCAAATAATGAAATTCATTGCAAACATTTTATACATTGGATAGAGGAACTTTTTGTGTACCAATTTTTATCAGCAAAAAATACAAAAAATTGTTTTTTCAAATAATATAAATCTTAAAATAAGAATATATTTGCGTTTTTATTTTAAAATAAGATAAATATATATTCAAGATAAATCTAGTTACTGCTTCAAATTTAATGACATAATCTTTTCTTTTCATATGCCAATCTCGTCATGTTTACGAGAAAAAAAACCATTCAGTTTACAAGATAAAAGTTATAGGCTATTTTTTAGACAAATATAGTGCATTGATCATTTTGTGAAGAAAATTGTATACATTATTTTTATATTTAATTTTGGAAATTACTCTTCTAATTATATTCTGAGTGTGTTATTTTATATCGAAACATTTATGCTTAGACAACTATTACTTTTTTATGTTGAAATCATTTTACTTTCTGTAAAACAAATCTATATATCATCAAGCTCTTATTGCTATGGAAGTAAGTGTTTGAAAATAATGATTCAATAGTAAATGAAGCAGGAACTCTTACACTAAATTATGAAACATGAAGTTCAAAAAAATTTATTTTTTCTGGGTTTATCCTATTTCTGAATACTATAATAAATGAACGTAATATGCACAACAATAAATAAGTTTAAGATGTAAAGCAATTTATTTTTCATAAGTTATTAAATCAGAGGATACTCTCGTGGAACATAGAAAATAGGGCATTTGACATCAGTAAAAGGCATAATTGTTCCTAACATTGATATAACGAACACTGTTAAGAAACTATCTGTCTCTATTATTTATAAAGGGGGTTAGATAGAAATGGACTATATCCCTGGGTATTATGAGTTTGTGACGATCCTAAAAGTGCGATTGAAGTTGTGTCTCCAAATTTTAACCGAAATGTTTTGACTATAAAAAGTTACCTGTTATCCAATAACAAACTTTAATCAATAACAATAACGAGTTTTGAAGTACAATCTGCTACAAAACATCACCAAATATCATCTCATTCTGATGTAGCTGATTGCATCGGAGTCCGGTCATTGACCTTGTTTGAATGTCACACCGATTTACAGTCCAGCATATGAAATTCTGTAATTGCAGTTCGATATTAGGACCCAATTGTGAGAGTGCAGTTGGTCTCACTTTCGTTTATGCATGGTGATGCGCCTCCCTATGGAGCTGTTATCCTCGACAACTGCCTGGAGCAGTTTGCAGGGCCCAGCAATCCACCGATTCTTTGAAATCGTACAGATTTCTTCGACTGCGTTGTACACGTTTTCCATTTTTATACAATCACACATAGTTGAATATTAATATAATTAATGACAATGACTACATTGATGACAGGATAGCCTTGAATATAGAACCAGAGGCCGCGAACCAGCTTCCGTAAACCCTGGTGTTATGCGAACCGTGCCAAGGGCTATTTGGCACATCGGTAATGGTGTCTTAACGGAGCCTCTAGTTGCCTGGCGAACTTCTAGAGCTTTTTTGCCTTGCCCAGTTACTCAGGGAATGCTGGGTGGGCTGTTATATTACCTGAGCTTATTAATTGTTATCTTGTGGTTGAAAAGACACAAGAAATAACAAACCTTTCTACATTTGCAGGTGAAGCCTCTGAAGTAGACCTTGCTGAAAAAGACAAGGGAACTCAGAGGCAATTTAGTGAAGGGGCAGCAATGAATCCTTCACATAAGGTAGAAAAGACCTCCAAACCATCTTCTGGTGAAAGTCAGGAAGCTATTGCTAGCATGACTGACTCTCTGACCAGAGGAAACGGCCAAGCATATCATTTACGAATGCGAGGCTCTTGCCCCCCTCCCTAGATTAACTTCTTTAAGCATCATCCATACTAGAGAGTTACACCTAGACTTCATTAAATGGTTATCGGACTTTATTAATAAAGTGGGTGACCCGAGCAACTGGAACTAGGAAACATTGCGTTTGGAGTTAATAGTACAAAATGCTGATAAAAGCAGAGGTGTCCAATGACATACAAACCCAACTCTAAGAAGAAGAAGATGATGATGACTACATTGGCTGATCATTTCATAAAATCTGTAACCTTTGTAAACAGAAAAAGAGCTTTTATAATGACCCTATTTATACGATTATTTTTTGTCTGTTTTCAATTTAATCTTCGTTTTAATAATTCCAATTAAGACATTTTATGTTGTTGTTGTTACTAATGACAGTTGGACAAGCCGAGCTCGCTCGGCCAACGGCTATGCGAATTTAAGTCAGTAAGGTACATCTTTCGTTTAACCAAAGTACCAGAAAGGTGAAAGTGCGATTTTGCTCTAAGACTCCTCTAATAGATGGCCCCACCAAAAAAGATCTACTCTCTCAATTTTGACATTGATCTGGAGGGGAAGTAAATTTTCTCCAGACTGTTATACCCATGGTAACTGTTCAACGACCGACCACAGGATGTTTGATTTCACAGATTTAACAAACACGTATATCACATGTAGTCGGTGGGTTTTTGGTGGCATTGGGAATCGAACCCCACCCTACCGGCCAGAAGGCCAATGCTCAGACATTTTTTTATTATTATTTCAAAAATCTAAATTTTTAATGTTACAAGAAATTAAAAAAAAAAAAAATACAATCTTTTTTCACAACATAAACAGTTTGGTTTCATAAATAAGTTGTTTAATGTAGTGAAAAAATTGAATTTCCTTAAAGAATTAAAATGTTTTGCATCAAATTAAGCAATCTCTTCAGTTTTACTTTATATATATATATATATATATATATATATATATATATATATATATATATATATATATATATATATATATATATATATATATATATATATATATGCCAAGTACACATATAAAGCAGCAAATTCAGTTTAAAATGGTGCCACATATTCCTATCTGAAATATATTTTTCGCAAGCTTTCTGTATTTATGGCTCAATCTTCAATCATAATTTTGATCACACCCACTTCAGATACAATAAAATGTATACAATAATAATGTATTTTGAGTATTTTGGCGCAAAATCTACACTACGATCTTAATTTTAAACCTTACGAATTAACAGAAATATTGATTTTTTACACTGGTTTTCTTAAAAAGAATAAATCTATACACTTTGAATACATATTTCAAATTTTACAACATTATTTTATGTTTCTATTTTGTAAGTGAATATTTACCATCCTGTTCATGAAAATTTTTAAGCAAATAATCAAACATAAAAATGTATTATGTGAGAAAACTGTTTATGTTATGCTACACACTATTTAAGGAAATCAAGATATCTGTCATGACTGTGATCGATATTATGGTAAAGCCTGGAATCTTTCATTTCAGACGAATATAGGCTAAGATTAAAAAAAATTTTTCTTGAATTCAGAATAATTTAAGGATAGATGTAACTAGCATACCTTGTATAAGAGATTGTCGATGGATATAAATTTAGGCTTCGTTCATTATTAATTCATTTGATAATGACGGATGAATTAATTCACATTCATTCGCGCTCGTGGTTTATATAAAGAAAGAAAACAGAAAATGTGAACACTTTTTTGGATTTCTATTTATTGTAATATTTGTTTCATATAATGTTTTAAATATTTTTTCATACAAAATGCTTTTATATTTAAAAATTTTTGAGGTTGGTGAGGTGAAGGCTAATAGAAATGCACAGCTGAATTGTTCATGTTATCATTTATTACAAATAGTTAAGTCAGGATAAAAAATTTTAAAATGAACTATACAATTTTTCTAGAAACATATTGCATTTCATTATACCTGATAGATTTACGTATTAGCGTCACCGTTCATATTTGCAATTAATTAAGGAAATATTGTACAAAGTTTGTAAACATTTTTTTTTTGTATTCGTCTTGAGATATCGCAAACACATCCGAGCTCTAATTCTGGGACAAAAACCGAGAGATATAGGCTTACGTTAAGAACGACTTATCCAGTGATTTGGCGGCTTGGCGATTACTTGGCGAGATTCTTGGTAATTGGCGACTTGGCAAAATTCTAGGCGAAATTTGACGAGAAATAGATAGTTCTGGAAACTTCCACCACCTAAGCTCTAAAGCCCATATTGAGTGAGATGGCCTGGAAGTTTCCAGAACCTTGGAGAAAGACCTAAGCTTTCTCACGCCAAGTAAACTATAAATACCATATCCATGGCCCGAGTCAGTTTCTGTCTGTCTGAGGTATTTGAAGACCTCTGTTTTTGGGAGCTGTTTACCGTTGAATTGATACTGTATAATTGTGATTCGAAACTGCTGTAACTGCTGTGTTTTTCCGGCATCTTGTAGAAAATTCTACCAATAAAATTCCTGTAATTGTTCAGAGTTTATTTCAACGACTCTCAATCAACTCAAACCCTGAAGCTCGGTACAATATTAATAATTATTTTTCAAATTAAACACAAAATAAAACATCTTCTTGTTAAAACCTTATTTCCTTGTAATGTTAGTAGGCGCGATTCCCCAACGCTATCTCTGGTACAAAATTGGCTGCGGTGACACTAATACGTTTGAACCTAAATACTTCATTCTTCTTCTTTTTCTGATTAGAGTTGGGTTTGTATGTCATTGGGCACCTCTGATTTTATCAGCATTTTGTACTATTAACTCCAAACCCAATGTTTCCTAGTTCCAGTTGCTCGGGTCACCCACTTTATTAATGTTGTTGTTGTTCCTTATTCCACTTGATCTAGTACAATCTAGACCAAGTCCAGTAGATTGTTCGCCCAGGGAAAGTCCTGAACCAGCGCAGGGTTTTCAAAAAGATCTCTCTTCTCCAAACCAGATGAGAGCAGATGGTCCGGAGAAGCTTGCTGGAAATTACACCTGAGGCACACAGGGAACACTTTCTGACCCTGAACGAATGTAAGGGTGCGAGTATGTCCAATAATGAGCCTGGTAATGGTAGTTTGCAATTTCCTATTGCCCTTCAACTCCAGGGCAGCCCCGGATGCCCAGGATGGTTTTGTTCGTACCAGTCATGAGTAGGTGGGATCCTCCAAGTCTTGCTGTTTTCGGCTTTGACCTTTGAGAAAATTTCACTGAACGTAAGTAGTCCACCATTTTCAGTTGTTTCAGCAGAGCCCTCCTTAGCCAATTCATCGACCAAGTCATTGAAGTGGAGGTCCGCATGGGAGGGAATCCACTGTAGATGAATGTCATTATGTGAAGAGTAACTCTTAAGTTTGTTTACAATGTCCGTGCCGAGCCTGTCATTAATGCATCTCCATCTGCTTAGGTATTGAATGGAGCTCCTGCTGTCTGAGTAAATCCAGATGTCGCAAGTGCTGCTAATTGAGATCATAAATTTTAGGGCCTCGTCAATGGCTATCAATTCCGATCTAAAGACAGAACAAAAGTTTGGGTTTCTCCTGTTCAGTTTTGTAATGCCGTCGGGAGCTACAATCACGACTCCACTGCCTGTGTTACCATTGTCTTGTTTACTTCCATCAGTGAATATCCGAACTGCCCCTAATAGGGAACTATGTATTGTTTCCAAAGCCAATTGTCTTAGATGTGCTGGATGCATATCTTTTTACTACTGAAGGACAGTAGTTCTTCATGGTCTCCAAAGCTTAATAGTTTACTAAAATATCTTGAAATATTGGAAGTCCATCTCAGACTCAGTGGTTGGAGATTAGCCTCATAAAGAACAATCTCGTTAGGGCAGCTATTACGTAACCCTGTAATGATTCGAGCAGCACTAAGCTGGATCCTTTCTAGTTTCTTTAAAATGGTATCAGATGCTGTTCGCAAGATCTGATACCCATATTCCAATAAAAGTCTAATGAGGGATGTGTAAGTCGTTCTGAGGATAGACGAATCCGCCCCCCAGTCCTACTTTATTAATAAAGTCCGATAACCCTTTAATGGAGTCTAGGTGTAACTCTTTAGTATGGATGATGCCTAAAAAAGTTAATATAGGGAGGGCAAGGGCCTCGCATTCGTAAATGAAATGCTTGGCCGTTTTCTCTAGCATATAACATTTCCTGCAGATAGGGTCTTGCTGAAACAGTCCCATTTTATGGAGGTGTTTTCTGAAATAGTAGTGCCCAGTTATGAAGCCTACGATTAAACGTATCTTCTGCCTAGAGCATCTTAGAATTTCAGGGGCAATCCTCGCTGATGATCCGCAGATCATACTTTTAGCGGGGGTTTGACCAGGAGTGTGTTGAGCCAAGCTTCATACATCTTCTGTTTTTCCCATTTAAGAACATTGGTTTTTGCGGTCTTCAAATTGATCCCACAAAAGGTTCTGCACCGATGGGAACAAAAGATGATCCTTGTTTAGCAAGTTCGTCAGCCCTTTCATTATCTTCGATACCTTTGTGCCCTGGCACCCATACAAGGATCACCTTGTTTCTAGTTGCCAGTTCTGTAAGATGGTTCCTGCACTCCGAAATCATTTTAGACGAAAGAATTGAGCGCTTAAATACTTCATTCGGTGCGAGTAGTTCATGATACAAACGTTCGCATTGGTTTCCCTCGGTCCTAAATCCTTCCGAAATAAGTATTCTCGATTTTGCGTCCTGTTCAAGTGATCAGATTTAATCTCTCCTTTTTCCACATTGCACCAACCAATGAAGTTATAATGAACATCAATCACACACGCACAATCAATGTGAAAAGCTTCTACAATGCACTAGTTTCCAGATAAATCGAGAACTAATCATTATTAATTCTAGAGTAGTGTCCCCAGTAAACATAAATACAGGCAGTTACCTGTATTTGATTGTTGCTACATATAATTTTCGCAAACATTTTCAAATTATCTTATTTTAATCAATATATTCTTTTCTTATGAACGATCATCATAAGATGGATATATTTATGTTTACAAACTATTTTCGAAAGAATGTACATCTAAGAAAGTTGTAGTCATATGATAAAAGTTTCTTTTTTCAAAGATTGAAATAAATTTGATGAATTTCAGTTTGTGACAATTTTTTCATGGCAATAAAAAGATGCTGTAGACAGTCTATAATTCGTAAAAGCACTATTTCCGGCAAATAAGCTTCCTTCTTTAAATCAGTTAAGTTTGATTATTTCAAGAACCTTTGTTATTTACCTAAACTAAGATAAATCTATGGTATGACAGCTTATGTGAGCATCAAATTGTTCTACAGCATTAAAGGTAAAATAATACGTATATTTTTTATTACCGAGTTAAATTCAATTCATTTTTTAAATATCATGTACACATGCAATTTAAATAAAGCATTTTCTTTTCATTATTATTTTTTGGAAAAAATCCACCCTTTGATTTTACAACTGACGTTTAATCAGTTATTTTAAGAAAAAGAGACAGAAGAAGAAATTGTGTGAAGAGGAAACATGGGACAACCTTTAACCTTAAGTTTCTATCTAGGTAAGAAATAATCAATTGAATTTTCCGAATGACTTTTACATTATTTAGTTACATTATATTATAAGTGTAAAAATAACATTTGGGCTAAAAGGAAGTTTCTCAAAACTTCAGCATTAGTGGCTAAATTTTTTTAGATAAAGAGGGAAATTAATTTAAATTTCATCTCTCTTTAAAACTTCCCCAATCCTTTCGTGTTTAAAACGATGATAACAAAACACTTTGAAAGAATATTCAGAGTATAGTTAAGAGAGATTAAGGTCATTCGAGAGATTAAATAAAAAAATTGGTAAGTTTGTTTTGAAGCAAAAATTTTTAAAACATGAAATAGTTAAAAAATTAAATTAAAGCATACTTTTTTGTGTAAAGAAAATTCATATTTTAATACGTCAAAAATTAACTATCATTGCTTTGTGAAAAATAAGTTTTTTTTAATGTGACTAAAGTCTGCAAATGAAAAATATAAGAAAAACTTCATTGAATTAATTATAAATTTCCTTTGAGAATTAATTTGCTTAATCGGGAAAAAGTCGCTGAATGTCTTTACCTATTGTAATCTAAGAAATATAAATATTAACGAAAAAATCATACACTTTTTATCAATCACATTTCAAGTTCTACGTATTTATGTATTATATATAATTCATAAATCGTATTTGTATGCTTTTTCATCAACTATCTTTTAAATGTATTACTGCGTAAAGAAAAAGAGAATTTTTTCAATTTATTATAAATTTTTTTTAATTTATTATAAAAGTATCTAAATATACATTGAGTGGAATATCATAAATATTAAAATTTTTAAATATGGAAAACAGGGGAAAACATATTTATATAGCCACTATTATAAGCTGTGTGGTCATGCGGTTCATAATCCTGATGTTAAAACTGATTAACTTTTGTAGGGAAAGTATTACATTGAAATAATTAGTTTATAACTGTGGTTTCTGCTTAAATCAGGATAGTTGTATATATATATACATATATATATATATATATATATATATATATATATATATATATATATATATATATGAATGATGCAGAATTCCCTTAAATTATAAATATAAAATATCCTTTTAAAAGTAATAAAAAAAGCTTAACTTCAATATAGACAATTAGTTTAAAAACTATATGTTTTAAAAACTATATGTTTAATATTCCCTCGATCCATGCGTCTAACAGGGCATAATAATTTCAATTAATCAATATAATGCAAGTTTTAAACTGATTAGTCATATTGTCTTAAATTCGGAACTTTTGCAATGCATTAACGAAAAAAAATAGTTCATCAGTGTAAAAAAATATAGCCGAGTCAATAAATATAAAAAATGATGTTTTTTTAAAGAAAATATAAAATAATTCATATTGTTAAAATAATCACAGTTGTATTTAACATAATAAGAAAATTGCAAATGAATCCAGCAAGGTAATAACACATTTTTTAACTTTATTTCTTTAAAGATGGAAATAAGATTTTTTGTCATACTCAATTATGACAGAAGTAATCAAAGATTATTAATCAATTACATTCGTAAATTATGGAGTAAATTTTTTTCCTGACATCTGAGTTACAATAGAACTTCAAAAAACTAAAATAATTAATTATTATTCCGATAACTATATAATTAGATGAAAGATAATAAAAGGTTCAGTTTTTTAAATATTTTCTCATAATGTATAAATTAATTTAATGACATAAGTAAGAAATATTGACATTATTCGTTTCTTTAAAGAAATATTTTGAGATAAGATGACCCGATTAATTGCTGTTTTAATAATTAAATGTGCACAGTCGTTAAGAATCTCTGTTCTAAATGATCTTGAATATAGTATTTCTAAACTTTGGAGGCACACTTTAAGAATTTGGTGGCACATAAAAGGACTTAGGCTCAGTCGTTAAGAATCACTGTTCTAAATGATCTTGAATATAGTATTTCTAAACTTTGGAGGCACACTTTAAGAATTTGGTGGCACATAAAAGTACCTAGGCACAGTCATTAAGAATCTCTGTTCTAAATGATCTTGAATATAGTGTATTTCTAATCTTGGAGACTTTTTTAATGATTACAAGACTTCAAACCAATAAAAAGAATTTTAATAAATTTATAAAACGTCTAATTAGTTATAGAAAATAAGCTAAACTATATATATATATATATATATATATATATATATATATATATATATATATATATATATATATATATATATATATATATATATATATATATATATATATATATATATATATACTAAAAATTCGAATTCGAACTTTTTTACACCATGAAGGCAATTCCAAATCATCCCTTTTTATTCAATGAATCATCTATAATCAAACATTTTTTGTTCTGACGAAAAATGTGCATGGAAATGTATTCCAATTGTGGATTGTTCCAATTCCACCGCTACTGTAACAGCAATAATATTCCAAATGAATTTCGTATTTAAAGTAGATGGAAAATTGTATGCCACTTCTTAACTATTACATCGAAACTGTTGCGAAATTCAATTATACCCTCTTTTTAAGAATCGATTATGGAAGTAAAAAAATACAAAAAGGAAAAACACAGAAACACAGAAACATGCAATATTAGCTAACAGTGCTTTTCATACTTCCTGTTGCCATTAGGAAACAAAATCTTCCTTCCGACATACCCTATACAAAATGACATAAATCTTTTCTGTTATATCTTTTTTAATTGTCGTCCAGTGACAGTCTAAAATTCGTGTGCTTCGAATTAAAATCTCCCCATTTCCTTCCTCCTATACCGAAATAGAATTTAAGAAAAGAAAGAATTGACACTTTTCCGAGATTCGGTACTTAACGATGCAAGAAGTTGTCAGCTTCCTGTCTTTCGTACGCCACGTTTTGGCGACGTCGTCTTCCGAAGTCAATGAATTAACATCCTTCAAGAAAGGAAAAAAATTAAAACTTTCTCTTCATTGATCTCGATTATTGTGGGTGCATGGACCATGATTCGAAAATGCTGCCAACCCCCTCTTCCTCTCCCTCCTCTTCTTGCGATTGGGTGGACGACTCAATGTTCGATTTCCTGGTGAAGCCAAGCTCTTTGTTTTATACAGTGGAAAATCGTTTTCCCTCTTCTCGATATGACTTAAGAACATCAGGTGCGAGAGATTCAGTTTCATTCTTTCTGTTGCCATCGCGGCATCGTGTCTTCGATAAAAGCCGGATTTTTTATTCTAATTGCTTAAACTTCATATTTTTCAACGGGTAAGCTCTACTTCTTACATTTCTTATTATAATAAATATATTTTAAAATGAGATATTTTTCATTCATTTACGTTTTTAAGCAATATACTTTTAAATATTTTAATAGCAAGTTATTCTGAATGATTTATGTTTTATTATTTTTATATTGATAAATATAATATATTTTCCTATTCAGAGATAATAGAAAATGAAAAATTTCACAAAAATATACGATATGAATTCACTTTATTTTAAAATCATATATATTTAAAAGTCTACATGAATTGAAAGAATAAATTTGCAAACTTTGTGTTACAAATATTAGTACTATTTAAAAATTTATTTCAATCAACTGAGATTTTTTATCATTATTTTTCGAATTTCTAACTGATTAAAACTGAATTTTATTTAAACTTCATAAGAATTTTCATTCACTTATTTATTTTACCAGTTTAAATAAATTTTAAGTTTTTTGGAGAAGTTATTCATCAATCAAATGTTTAATAATTAATTTTTTCATTATTAAATAAAAAATTGAAATCATTGAAATTATATTGACATCTCTGAGTAGTTGATTTTAAAATATTGCTTTAAACATAATTTCATTGAATACAAGTTTTAAATTTTATAGGCAGGCAACTTTTTTAATATTTTCTTTTTTTAATTCATATTTAAAAAATCCATTTGACCATGACAAATCTTAATCTACGAAACAAATATTTTGATTTTACATTTATTGCTTTCGAATTTACTAATTCTAATCCCAAAATATTTTTAAAGAGAAAACTATGTACACACAATAAAAATCTTTATTGTTACATTATTTTAAAATACCAATAAAATATTATACATACAATTTTTTTTTATTTTTTAAGATCTTAATCTCATATCCTTAAAATTTTTCGTTTTGATTTCCAGCTTTATAAATTTGATGGTCTCATTCAGATTAAAATTAACAATTCTAATATCTAATAATATATATTTCAATGGTTAAATTAAAACTAAATGAGAAAGAAAAGAAATTAATTAGCGCATTTATTATGATAAAAAATGATTTAAGTGAAATTACTAAATGTTATAAGCAAGGAAATTGCTAAATGCTTAAAAAATAATAAAATTACTAAATATCTACAAATAAAATATAATTACTGAGTATTAAAATAAAGTAATATACAGAATTTTTTTTTCAAATAACGAAGTCTTCAGAATTTTAAAATTTTATTTAAGTATGTTTATTACAAAAGAATCAACTATTACCATAAAATTTATGTACAGAACGTAAAGGTTAATAAAATCAATCAGATTATTGCACTTGTGTTAAAAAAAATTAATGTAAATATAAGTAAAAATTTACAGAGACCGCCATTTTACAAAATCATCACCATTGGGTATTTAATTCCTTCTGTTGAAAAAAAATAACTTTTTCGATTACTTTATAAAAAAATATTTAAAAATTTTCTTAGAGTGAAGATGCTAAGAAACTAAAAGAAAAGGAATGTTGTCTTATAGGAACGAAAGTAAAAAGGCGCCATTGAAAAATTTGAACGGGAAAGAAAGCAAATATTTAAATAAAAATGTTTATTCATATTCTGAAAACATCTGATTTATAATTGTCATTGGGAGTAAAAATTTGATTTAATAAATTTAATAGAACAAATTTCTCCGAATTAAAATCTGTTGGTTCTAGTTGTTGGGATTTTTTATGATACATTTGAAATATTCGAAAACATATTTTAAAAAAATTTTAATGAAGAATAGCAGATCAACCCGTAATAAAATTTATCATGAAATTATACTAATGTCTCTCATTAAGATTATTTAAAACAAGCTACTGACATGTTGTAGATTAGGTAAAAAACTTTATTAACACATTAAAAGTTGAGTCGTTATTTAATTTATTCAGTTGCTTATTAAAAACAAATCTGTTTACAGTTCTGATTTTAGTATATGGTAGATATTATTTTAGAACATCTGAATATTTTATTCCTATTGTTATAATTTTTCAAAATTGTTACTTTTTAAGCTTATATTAAAATTTATAGCTAACAACTAGCTCTGGACTTTTTGTAATATAACCAAAAGAAAATATATAAGCTTATGAGAATAAATAATTTTGATCGCATGCAAATATGAAAAAGCATTTAATAATCACCGAAAAAATTTTAGTGACTCCGTCCATTATAAGTTTGCAGTGCAAACTATTCGATAAACATGTGAAGGCTTGTAATAGCCAGACGCACTAAGGCCTTGTCGATAGATTTTAAATTATTTTTTAAATATTCGAATGTGTAAATGTAATAATCGAGAATAGATTGCTTTTGTCTCATTATTTAGGGAACCAGAACAAAGTAAAGCATTAATTTTTAGAACATCCTCTGCAAACCATAAGCTAATAAAATAATTATCTTTGAATGCAATAATAATTTCAATATACTTAGATAAGATCATCTTTCATAGATTTTTTAATCACATATAAGCATTAAAAAAACTTAATCAATTCATAATTTATGTATGTTATCAAAAGGTTCACCTTTTAATAACTTTAATTTTTGTGTATAAAAGTTATTATTATTAAATATAAAATTTTAGGTAATAATACATAAATTAAAAATGTTAGTTAAATTTCAATTTTAAGCTTTAAAAAAATTTACACGTCTTAAAAAATGATTATGTAAATTCTACGCTGTTTCGTATTTGTCATAAAGTGCGCATGTGCAAAAGGCAAATACTTTTCATTTGAATAATTTCCAAAATCATGTATTTGTATGAAATTTTAATTTATGTCATTTTTAAAAAGATGCCACAATAAAATTTTAAGCAAAAAGCAAATTGCTTAAAATCTGATAAAAGTAAAGTAAAACCTTTCTAATTTTATATAAAATTTGATTATGTGATTCTTATAAGGGAATTTTTATTTATTTTTTAATCACAATTTTACAAAAATACAGGATTATGAGTCATACTTTCAAAAAATATATACCAATAGTATCTGCGCATCAAAAAATTGCTAACACTCATATTATAAGAAATGATATGACCATGCCTTCAGTATCGTGACCCAAAATTACTGAAAGCAACAAGCATAAGGTAACTAATTAGAATAAACTGAAAAATATATTCGTGAATTTCAAGATGAAAGCAGTGTAAACTTTTAATGAATATTTAAAATTAAACAAAAAAAACTTCTACTTGTTAAAAAACGTTAAGAAATCTATTTTGAATCCTATTTCAGTAAGCAATTTTTTGAACTTGATATGATCATATCTTAGATATAAATATTTATTCGCCTGTAAAAGTTGCTAGATATTTATTTATATATAATTATTGTTAAAACTATGAGTGTCCAAATGATGAAAAAGTGAATTAAGGAATATTATAGATTAGTATAATTCAAAAACAAAAATCTGTGATAAATATCAAATGATTTTATGTAAATAACTAACTAAGGGCATCATAATGATCAAATATTGTTGAAAAATTTCAGTTTCTTATTTTTTGATTTATAATAAATTTTTCAAGCGCGATTTCTTTAATTTAAATCCATTTCAGGAACAGTCTTCGCCTCTGCAGTAAATATTAATTGCTTCTAGAGAAAATTTTAAAAAAATGATCACAATATGAATACGGTTAACAAATAAATAAAATTTCTTAATTATTGTAATCATATTGGTCTTTGTATTTGTGTATTTCTTACATATATTTAAAGCGTTTAGTTTGAGCTACTACTATTCTATAGAAATGAGACAAACTAACCTTCTTCAACAATCCAATAACAAATTTATTTAATAAGTCATATAACAAAACTATAAAATAATAAGAGAGCAAGAGTACTTTTCCGAGCTCTTCTCCCCACAGCAGCTATTTTCTATCTATATCCCTTTTTTTTTTACATTTTCTTTCGTTTGAAACCCAAAATTCTGGCAACCCTAAGGTGCCATACCTCTACCATAAACCCAACATGAGTAATAAATAAAAACTACAAAATGGCGTAAACAGTCTTTTTTTCTAATTTAGTGTTATTTACAATTAGTTAAAGTAATGAAAGTTATAATTATATGATGATAAATTATTGCTAAGAATATAAGACAATTCCCATTCATATGGGGATTGAACTCTTATCAGTTATTTAGTTGATGATTAATAATTAGTAAGCAAAGGATTTCTAAAGCACTACCGAATATTGAAAATGCATCAAATTCGACGGGTCATAAAGTTATACAAATTAATGGAGATATCGATGTAGACATAATGCGCAAATCCACTAGAAACGAATTGAAGAGAAAGATTTCAGTAATATAAGAGTGTTTATAACTATAGAAAAGTATATTAATATTTGTGGATTGATAATGCTATTCTACGCATTCAACAATGAAATTATCATCATTTACCGCATAACACTTTGATTGCGAAATATTATTTTTACCTTTCAGCAGGATTCTTTATCAGTTTAAATCAAGATGATAAAACTGTTTAACTATGTGAATCTGGGTATTGTTAAAACAATGATGAATTTTGTTGATAATAAAAGCTAGTCAAAGGCGAATATATGGTCGTTTTATAGGGAATAGAATAGTACCGTTTATTCTAATCCAATGTTGTTTATGACTAAACATCCAGAGAGTAAGCTTAAAAGGCTCAGTTTTATATGAGCTATAAAAATAATTTATATAACACCTCATTGTGGACAACTTAACGGCCAAATGCTATAGTATTTTGTAAACCACCACGTAAACTGTTTTCTGGGAGGATATTTTATTGATAATAGATCCCATTCACATCTCGCAAGTAAAGAAACCTGCAAAAATCCCAAGCAGCCATTGGTACCCAAGGGCATGCAAAAGACACAAGCACAAAATTCATCTCCCGTTGTTGAGCAACGGATAGAATCGAAACATTTCTCTCTGAAAAGCCATATCCTATCTCGAGGCTACAGCGAGACAATCAGAAGATTCTTGTGCAATTTTGCCCAACAAAACAGTCATCCAATGGCAAGTATTCCAGTGACCCTATAAATCATGCTGTAATGATAACATGCTATGTTACGCTGCACATATAGAAAGAAAAAATTGGCTTTTTTTTTTTACAAAGTTATCCTAGTCATTGTAACCTGGTGTGGTTGCATGGAGTGCTCTCTTTGAAGTCAGCCTGCGTATAGCTTGAAAAGAGTAAATATATTTATTTCATCTTGACGTTGGTAGTATTACCCTTTATGGCATGTCATTTTACTATCCGATGTCAGGCCTCATGGGGCTTAAATATCCATGGATTGTCTCTGTGTGGCTAATACTCTTTTTTGGACATCAGATTTTTCCACCAGTTAAAAATATCTTCGTTAAACAAGACACTAAATTCGAATACTCCAAGATGCAACATACCTGGAACATTAATTGGTGAATGCTTAGAAGACCGCTTCCTCGACTGACATTCGAAATCATTATCACGTCTTACCATTATAAATCGATGCATTCTTTGGATGAGTGGTTTAAACAAATACTGCTTTGACTTTCAATGCGGAGTTGTTTTCCGCCTAATCATTTTATTATATTTATAAATTCTTTATGTATCTGAAATAAAGGAAAATGATTACTTTCTTCAAAATTCAAAATTTTTTCGCCTTTCTTTTGTAAGAATATAAATACATTTTCTTGCTGTAAGACCCAAAAATTAATTTGCTAGAATAATTTAAATTTGTTGTTCAATATAAATCTGAATTACACTTCAGCCAAAAACAAGACACCTTAATAATACAATAGACTTTTTTTTTGAGAGCTGGTTTTTTTTTCTCGAATTTTTTCCAATCACGTTATGAAATTTGCACTGAAACAATCATACATTTATTAATAAAATATTGCAGTGGTCTGCAGCGGACATGCACTCGAGATTATTGTGAATGAAGTTTATTTTTAATGGAATAAAATGTAGCCTAAATTTTTCTTTATGTTCTTGAAAATTAAAATATTATAAAAGGGATCTTCTACTATACTTATTTTCTTCAATTATATTTAATATAAAACTAATTTATCTATTTATAAAATAACTAAAATGGAGAGCTAATTACACAGAAAAATGCTTATCATAATTATCTTTAAATGCCTTTGTTTGACCCGTTAGCAGTCTTAAATCTTGAATAGGTGAATGAAATATGTACATACATATATACAAATAAACACAAGTATTTATTAAAATTAAATGACATAAATGTATCAAATTTTTGCGTAATTTGTTAAATGGGATCGTTTTTGGTATTTTTTAAAGAAACATGATAATGTTTTTAAAATTTCAGCTTTAGTGTTGCTAATACTATTTTTGCTTTCAGATTCAAAGAGAAGGAATTATGGCTCTAAATGCTAAAAAATGTAGCATTTTCCTTATAGTTACGCAAATAATTTTTCTTTTAACCCCTTCTCATGCTATGTTCGATATTTTGGGAGGTGGAGGAGGTGATGATGGTGGAGGATCAGATGTCGCAGAAATTCTAGCAGCTGGACTCATTACAAAAATGTTAATGGAAGATGTCTTCCACATTCAAAGTGGGTCCCTTTTTCAATCAGTACATCATCCCTTCACTGGTGGATACAACATGCAGCCACGTATGCCCCACGTTCCTCACGTGCGCCACTATCATCCAATGCAGGCTCCAATGCTTGCTCCAAGGATACCAGTGGTCATGAATGCGCAGTATGTCGTGCCTATGATGCCACGCCATCCAGTTCACATGATGAACCATGATGCCATGTACAAACAAGCTGCTATGATGAAACAAGAAGCCATGATGAGGCAAGCTGCCATGATGAAGCAGGCAGCCATGATTAACCAAGCCACCATGATGCGACCGGCCAGTCACCCAGCTTTACAACCTGTTTGGAATGGCCGTTACCATGATCTGCGAGGATCGCAAACCGTCATGAATGCTTATGTACCTGTAAGGAAATCCACTGAACATTCCTTCATAGACGAATTGTTGACAAATGAGGCTCTTTCAGCTGCAACTATATTGCTCAATTCTGACCTTTTAGATGACGATGAAGATGAGGAAGAAGAAGAGTCATTTATCCGAGAAGAAGAGTCAGAGATGAAAGAAGAACCAGAAAAACAAGAAGAAACACCATCTGAGACAATTGAGACGTCAGGGAGTGAACATGAGTCCAGGTACATCTTGCCCCGGATTGTCCGGCATTTTGTTCAAAGAATCATGAGAAGAGTAGAGCAGCATCGATAATTCTACTGGTCATGGAAGAGAATCGTTGGTTCACAAGATAGCTCCATTTGATCCAAGATGATAGTCTGCGCGAAAGAGTTAAGACTTATTTCTCATAAAAGAACTCAACAAGATTTTCACACCCTGTGTATTTTACAGTATTCTGTGATGCATCGTGAGTTTAATTTCAAATTCCAATTTATTAGTTTCATTTTATTGTATAAAATCATATAAAATATAATGTATTTAATCATTGTAAATATTAATAATTTTTGAGCTTCCCATTTTGTTAAAAATGTGATTTAATATTTTTTAATTACCAAACTGAAATGTTATTAAACTATACTTTCTATTTTGAAAGCTAGAAATATAAACGAAAAATGTTAATCATTCTATAACGAAGTCTTCCAATTACGAATTTCTTAATGTAAGGAAATTTTTAATCGAAATGCAAAAACAGGCGTTTTTAATAGCATCGAAATTGCCTTTTCTCTGATTTCTGTTTTTTTTCTAATGCTTAAACCGTTTTGCTTTTCAAGCATTATTAGCATTTATCGCTTTAGACATAATAATAACATGGAATCCTAATTGTATGACAAGTTTAAAAAGAAAAAAATAAATAAAATGTTTTGAAAAGTTTCAACAAGATTTAAGATTGAAAAGAACTATTGTGATTTATTGCATTCTTAAATTTTGTAACATTAAAGTGATTTACCCAAATTAATGAAAATGCACCTTTTCTAACTCTCTGCACCTTTTTTTAAATCAAAATTTAACATTATGAAACATAAACAAATATACATTAATAGAATCTTTTTGTAGTGTATATTTTAAAAATTCTTTAACGTAATTCATTAAAAAATGTTTAATTTATTTTCGAACTTTTTGTTTCACAAGTATTAAGATAAAAATTCATAAGTATTAAAATTTTACATAAATAGTCATTTATTAGTCAACTAGTGAACTCTATTTCGAAAATAACTGTTAAAAAATCTTTTTCCGGTAGAATAAGTTTTCTGTCCTTTGAATTTCACAGCTTAGTATATAATTACGAAATAACACTAAATCATTTTAGTTATATACCTGTCACTGTGAGAAATTATTTGTCTAAATATATTTATTTCCTTTAAATTTTCGAGTTCCTAACCACATCATTTAAAAATATTATCTTCTATTTTATTTTCCATAATGAATATTTAAAAAAAAATGTCATTGAATATTTTAACCAAGGGAATCAAAAATTTTGCATGCTGTTACTTCTTATAACTTTCGGTGATGCATTTTTTCCAAACTTATTAATATATTCCTGTTTTCCTAAAATTAAAATTCTTGGATCTCTTTTATAACCATTTTTAAATCAAATCTGTATTAATCAAATAATTCTAGTAATTATATTCCCTTTTTTATTTTTCACTATCAAGTTAATTTTTCAGACACACATTCTTGTTAGTAACTTCTTGCTTTAGTATAATTTTCAGTTTAAAGTTATGTGTAATAGGAAACAATTATCAAATACAGCCAAGGTTACAAAGGAAATCATCGAAACTGTAAACAATGTCAAATAACGAAAAATAAAAACGAAATTCGCATGTAATTATGAGCAAAAAATGTAAGATATAGGGAAAATAGAAAAAAAATTTCATATTTCTAACAGCATACCTTGTTAATAAATCAAATGTAACCTAAGTCTTATATTTTCAAGCCTTTTATGTCTAATTACGTCAGAACAATAATCAGAAATAATTCAACTTTCTTTATTTCTAATATTATTTACTTTTAAATTATCACACTTAAAGACTTTTTCTTAACATTGTTAAATATTTCAATGATTATGTGAATAACTTTGTTTCCCTTAGGAACTACATGAAGTGTAAAAAGTGTCTACAACTCTTTAAGCTTTTCTTTCGACTAAGTGTCTTAGCAATTATCTCTTTTTAGGCTACTGTTCCTTTTGAATCATTGCTTTTTGATAACAAATACTTATACAAAACTCCACTTTCTTGCTTGCATATATTTATGATTGTTTTGGTAACATTTTTTTCACCAATTTTACATGCCTTGGTTTTAACACTCAAAACTTCTAACTTTCCTTTTATGCTTGTGCAGGAAATCATATAATTTTGCTCATACAAATACAATAAGGGGTTTCTTTACTTTTGATTTATCTAAAACCTATATGCATAATTTTCCTTTCATTTTTAAATATCTGGTTCTTTTTATGGGTTCTTTTATTAATAACTGGTTTAGCGAATTGATTTTAGAGTGGACTGCAATTTTACTTCTTTAAAAAATGTATCTTTTCTATCATATAAGAGTGAATTATGTTAATGAAATACACAAAAAATAATCTTAATAAAATACTCAAAGCATAATTTTTAAATTATTATATTAATTTAATTAAGCATAAAATATCTAATAAGCACCAAATTGCTTAAAATATAGGATAAATAGAATTATTTTCGAATTTCATATTTAATAGACGTTTTGAAATCAAATATAAAACTATCAAATTACATAAGCAGAACAAATGTGGCAAAAGAAATAATTATAAGCAATTTTCACAAATGGGACATTTTTATAGTAGTAACTGTATTCTCATTACATTTTCTTTCTAATCCTACTCATTAACTCTTACTTCTGGTACATCATTTCCTAACGAGTATCATCACATTTATTTTAAAAATACTTGTTTCTCCTATATTTAGTGAGAAAAGAAGCAATGTAACATAAAATTTAGATTTTTCAAAAATAGTAAATATAGGCAAGAATACTTTAAATAATCAGTAGTGTCAGCAACAGAATTCTGGTTATTTTAATGAAATAAATACAATATTTTTCATTTCTATTAGTGTAACATCTAGTCTGTTCTGTAAATTTATACTTAGATCTCATTACACTCTAGTGATAAATGATTATAAAATTATATTGGAAAAACACTGATTTATTTTAAAATGCTATATCTTGATATTTAATGGAAAAGTTCTGTAAGTAAAGAATGATATATCAAATATTTATGATATTCACAAACTTTTGCAGCCTTCATATTTTATGCTGTAGAACTGTTTAAATACATTTGTACTTATTGTGATAAAATCAATCTAACATAATATAGAGAAGTTTTTATTTATAAAGAAATTTAATTGTGCTTATTATAAATCTTTAAAACGCAAACATCCGATTTTAGTATGTTTTAAAATTCTGTAATCAATATTTATTGTCCTTAAATGTTTTTCTAAATTTTTCTCTTTTGACTGCATTATTCTATGAACAAAATAACTGATTGAAATTAAAATGTTTTAGCTTAATGCTGTTTATATTGTATATATGTAAATATGTGAAAATATGATTTTAATGCATGTATTCTACACTTATTAGATATTAACATTGTCTAGTATTCTATTCAATCATACAATTTTATAAAATATTTTTGCAATATTATTTGTAAATATTTCAAATTTAATGCAAATTTTATGATTTTATAACAAATTTGTATTAAATTGTAAACTGCTGAAATTAAAAATTTATTATATCTATACTATATCAATTTTGTTATAAATATATATAGTTGGTCAGTATTCATAGTTTATACAAACATTTGTAACAATTTAAATATTTTGGCATGTGTAAATATGTAGATATTATAAAAAATAAACTTTATTGCAATATTAAGAATTTGTGTATACTGAAGAACCTTATTTTTTTAATTTTACATTATACATCATATATATTTTACTTTGTACAAAACATACTTCCATATTTAATTAGTCATTGAATCTTATTAAATATTATAATAAATTTTCCACATTTCATGATTAAATAAGGTATTTCACTGTCAGATTGATTGTAAAAAATTTCCTTTAAAATTAACACCACTTGTGTTTAAAATAAGCACTTTTGAATGAATGAATAAGCGTGAATGATTTAATATTTGAATTAGCCTACAGTAATTAAGTTTTGATTTTTATGTGCAGTTATATCTTGTGATCAGAAGATAGTAAGATTCAATTTTTCAAACAACTCAGTGACTACTGTATTAATAACTTCCATCGTCAATTATCAATAGCAGCACAGCAGCAACTAGCATAATTTACCTCACAAGGTTTGAATTAGGAATCAAAAGTAATTCAAGATAAAAAAGCTTTATTTTCCTTTCATTTTACAATGCATTTAAAGCACCTAAATTACTCACTCAACAAATCAATCACACAGCAAATATAAGAAACAAAAATTTCAATTTTAAAACTAGAAGTTGGAACTTTAAATGCAGATTTTTCAATAAATATTTTAATTTTCTATAAAGAAAATTTGTTTTCCGTTTTATAGTTTTTTTAATAATTACCACAGGTTTAAACAAAATGTCTTCATGTGCAGTGACTAAAAAAACAGTAAAAGATGAAAAATAAAATTAATGCTGTTTACAATCAGTTATTCATTTTAATGAATGCTAAACATAAATGTTCGAAATATAATTGTTACTTTATACGTGAACAAATGAGCATTCTGTATGACAATTTGGATTAAATTCAAATAGTACATTATTACCAACTTAGTAACTTTGTTTCTTTAAATAAATATTATGGTCTAAGCACCTATTGAACAAAGCAACACAAAATGTTCCAAGAGATATTTTTAAAACGAGGAATGTCATACAGATCATAACATATTAATTTTGCCACATAAAAAGGCAAACTATTGGAATTAAATGTTATTACTTTTGCCAAATATAATGAATAATATTCTAGTACTTTTTCATTAAACATCAACCATTGCTAAATCAAATATTGGCTTTTATACGCAAGGGATTGTGAAAAAAAGAGATGGAAAGACTTCTTTCCCATAATTTTTAACACATTAGGCCAACAATTGCTCAGAAAAATCTTTTAACATATTTTTTAATTATTTTGTAACAACATAATCAAGAAAAATATTTAGAGCCCATCAGCAATTTATCAAATAATATCAAGCAATTTATATTGAATATTAAGAACTTTCACAATATCAAACTGTGATCACTATGCCGAAAAACTAGATTGTGTCTCTGAGAAAAAATTAATCAAGTAGCAGATAACAATAATGTAAAATACCATGCATTTTAGCAAATTATTAATGATAGATGTGGTTGCCAAATTTAAATCATTAATTATTATAACACCTTAACTGACATGTTTCTAGAAAAATAAATAAGTATTTTATCACTAAGTTTGAATTTGGGCATAGTTACTGAAAATTTTCTGTACTTTAAATCTAGCAACAAAATCAAACATTTTTTAAAGACAAATGTTATGAACTTAGAAGATAAATAATAAAAATTTTCAAAAGGATAATGTGATTGTTTCACGAACCTGTCGTTTCCAGGATCGTTCAGTAATACAAAATATCTTTTTTTTACGACACATTTATTTTACATTAACAACCATAACATTAATTACAGACACAAACATAAATTTAGATGGTTCTTTTAACATTATTCGAAACACATGTATTGCCTGGAAGCGGTACCTCCGCTACCACTTGTCTTTACACACCCCACCGTTCCTCTCGCTCCAACACTATGCCTCTTGTGTCTCTTACGTCCGCACATAACGAAATCGAAAGTTCTCGTCGGTTAAGTGCTTGATTTTCACAGATAACTTTTGATTTTTTAGCAGTTTTTTTTATTATGTCAAGACAGGAGCCAAGATATGATTAAAAAGATGGTCACTACAAAAAAGCTAAGCTAAAATTAATGAAATTGTTTCGCCAAACCAAGAGGTAATCAATTCTACACTGAATATAAAAATGTGAAACATGGTAGCCATACTTGACCTTTGAGATAGTATTGTAGCAATAATCTCATTTTTTCTTATATAAGCTCCAAATTAAACAAAGGAACTTTATAAAAAACTTGATGTTAAACTTAACAGTTGAAGATATTTGAAGGATCTTGAATTTTTCTTTTCTTCAATGGCCTGACAGCCCTGGGCGGGCCTTTGCTTTCATCAGAAGTGCATACCAGGACCCCCTATTTTTGGATAAGGTCATCCAGTATGTCACTTTTAGTGTTTTTAGGTCGTTTTCAAGGCAGTCACGCCATCGGAGTTTCGGTCGTCCTCTTCTTCTGGTGCCCATGGGGTGAGCCAAGAAAATTTTTTTGTCACCCAATTGTCCTTTATCCGGTTCAAATGTCCTGCCCATTTTATAATCTCTGTATTGAGATAAATTTAACAATATCTGGTTCTTTATATAGTTTATAGAGCTCAGAATTAGTTCTTCTTCGCCATGTATTCTCACATTTTATTCCATCAAAGATGCTTCTTAAAGTTTTTTTTTCAAAAATAAAGATGGTTTCTTTGTCCTTCTTAGTCAATGTCCACGTTTCAGATGAGTAAGTAAAAATAGGCCGAATCAAGCATTTGTATATCAAAATTTTTGTTTTTTGACTGACGAAAGTAGATTTTGGGTACTTTTTTAAGCCAAAAAAGCATCGGTTAGCAGCTGTAACCCTGCTGCGGATCTCAGGGGCGTGAATTTTAAATTTTTAAAACTTAATTGTTAACTAAGTTAATTAAAATAGCTGTAAAAAGATTTCTATAGAAAAAATAAAGTTAATTTAAGTCATGGCAGATCCATCAGTATAAACATGTAACAGTCTTGACCTGGATAGTAGTAACCAGAGTAAACGACTCAACTCAGCCTGGGAATTTTTATTACTTACAAGCAGAATTAACGTCAATTTAGCAGTAGCAAAACTCATATTAAGTTAGATTAAAAGCAGAAACTCTGAATTTCAAAGCATCAGATGTACTCACAAGTCTCTGGAACTCAAACAAGTAAGAATGTTGAGCTTTGAAATCATTTGTAGAGAAACATAATGAGGTCAGAAATGCTCCTTTCTCAATAATAATTAACATAAATACTTGTAAATACCTTTTTAAACAAAATCAGGCATTGGCCTTTACAATAATTATAAACTTGAAATACAAAATGTCATAAAATGATTTAATTATCAATTTAATGTTGCATTCTTGCTACACAAAGCCTTTTACAGCATGCAGCCTTTTAAAACACATTTGAAAATTATTACCAATATACATGGAAGTTTGATTTTTAATTATTAAACCAATAAACAGATATATTTTGAAGAACCTACTGACTTAGATAATTTTTTAATGTTTTGCCATAAATTCTGATTTTAAATAATCAGGAAGAAAATACAGTTTTTCGCAATCTTATTATAATATGCCAATTTTGAGACTAGAATATAACTGAAGTCATCAGTTAACATAACAATTTTACATCGATAATAAAATTTCAAGATTACTTTTAAATTAAGGATATTTAATTCCTTTAAAAGAAATAGTTAACAATAGCCATATACAATGTGAAATATTTAAAAAAGAGAACTCAAATATATTAGGAAAAGAATAAACAAAAAAAAAAACATTTTTCTGCTATCAAATGAATATATTTTGTGTGTAAAATAAATTTTCAAAATTTAAAAGTCAAATCAAACAATCTTTTAAACTTTTAAAGTGCAATAAAATCTTATATTGATACTAGAAATGAAATACATGAATAAGACAAATCAAGAAACTTCAACATCTTAAAATTGAAAAAAATTTAAAAGTATACAAAAGTATTTCCATATTATAAATAAAACTGTGTAAATGAAGTATATTTACAACAAATGAAAATGCAATATATTCATAATCTCAGGACAAACTTTCAATGATTATACATAAAATATTTACATATTTTTTATATAACTTTTTACAAAATAAATATTTATTATGATGATTACATAAAAATATTTTTACAAAATGCAAATTTGATATGAACAGTGCGAGAAATATAAAGCCTCCACATCCTGTTAATCACACTGATACAGAGCAATGTTTGTTTATAGTATAAACAAAGTTTGAATGCATTTTCAAAAATTATGGTATGAAAATTAAAAAAAATTTAAACTATTTGCAAACTTAAAAAAATAATTAAATATATTTTTTAAAACTATATTGTTGTTGAGGAAACTTTTAAACATATTTCTTCCATTTCATCAATATTATCACAGTTCCAGTTTAATATGCTTTCACAAGATGTAGCTAAACTTTTGAGGTCTTCTTTCACACATTCAGATTCAATATTTGTAATTAAGATATGTAAAGTCCTAGCTAATAACTTAATTCTCTCATTTCTTTTCTGGTTTTCTGCTTTCAATCTAGAATATTATATTTTATGTTAATATCATTTTAATCAGGTTTCTGCATTCATTTCAAATACTGACATTACTTTAGCGATTATGGATGCAGCCTTTATCATATCTTAAAAAATTAAAATATAAAGACAATTAAAAACAAACAATACAAATAATTTCTTTTTTAAACTTATTAAAACTATAAGGCATTCTAAAATATTTTGAATGAAATTTTAAATCAATTTTAAAAAAGATTAAATATAGTAATAATCAACTCATTATTGTTAAATTTATTATAATATCAATAAATTATATAACATCCAGCATTAAGATAAAATTATCAAAAACAGTTCAAAATTTTTGTACCAAATAAAGTGTAGGGTAAAATGCATTAATTTCTTTTTTCATTAGTTAGATAACATAACAGCATTTTCTCTTAGAAATTCACGAATTTTGTCCAATTTAAAATTTATGTAAAATACCATGTCATAAAATTCGATGAGGATTTTTCAGTAACTAGTAGTAAAAAAAAAGTACACTTAATTTAATTCAGGGTGTGCAGTGCTCAAAAATAAATTTTTAGGAATTAAAAAAATAATAATAAAGCAATTATGCATGTTAAAAATTTTTTTTCTCTAAAAGTACATTAATATCATAGCCTGGTTAAGAATTTACTGAAATAAATAACAATACATTTGGTTTAACCAAATGCCTTTGTTACTTCACAAACTATTATAAAACACAAAATTAAATTCATACCAAAATTACATACACATCTATGAAGAATAAATGAGGTGCATAAAATACAGTGAAAAAACATTTTTTGTCATAAAATTTTATTTCATTCATTGAAGTAACATGAAAAGGTAATGCATTATTATATGTTTTATTTTTTTTTAACAATAACATATCTATAAATACATACCAAAGTACAGGATTTCATAATTATAACTTCCAATGAATATTTATTCACATATATTAATATTTTTATACTTGCCTTCCTACAAGTCAAATTGTATTTATAAACAAGAACTGCAATAAACTGGTAGTAAATTGACTGCTATTAATAAATTCTAAATATAATAAATGCAGAAAATATCAGTGCACTAAGAATAATTTGAAACACAGCAGCTGAAAAACCATTGTTATAAAAAATCATTAGCACTGCAAATCATTTTTCAGTTCATTATTTTGTAAAACACTAATATTATCAAGGCCACCTCATGAGAATGAGTACAGAGAGAACACCAATAAAGGTCTTCAACACCACCCCTTTCTGTAGTAGACCAAGAGGAAGACACAAAAAGAGATGGGAAGGACTGCCTGGAAGAAGACTTCAACATACTTAAAGTCAAGAACTGGAGGTCAATTTTTGTATATTTGACGTCAAAAACAAAATAACGTTTGATAGTTAAGTGCTTGAATAAATCAATGGATAAAAAACTAATTGAAAATGTTGAGATGAATGACTCAGAAGGATAAAGGCATTAAAACAAATTCATGAAAGCCAGAAAGATGAGACAGATTAATGTTATATATAAAAAAAAAAAACAATGTTTTCTGAGAACCACAACAGTTTTATGAAATTAATGTCATCCGGAGCAGATTTTGATTGATTTTTTTGCTTGTTTTTCTATATTCTGAAATGGTTTGAGATGTAGAAGAGGAATCCATTTCCACATTTGTTTCAGATGAAGATATATCAATTGTTCTTTTAATTCTTTTTTCTCCAGATTTTGGATTGTTATATTGTCTTGTATTGATTATGGCAATGGGGTTTATGTGACTCAGCTTCAAAATCTGCCCTAAAATGTTTAGACCTGATTCACCATGCTGCACTCCGATCTGTAGTGGAGCTTTTTAGATCTCACCTGTCAACAGTCTCTGTGTTAATTGCAATATACCTCCTCTAAAACTATGGCACATTAAGCTTTCCCTTAATTATTATTTCAGGAGTTTTCTACTTTGAACCACCCACTAAAATCTGCTAGAATTAACTCTATGTTAAAAAGACTTTTTAACTTCACCCTTCTTACACTCTTCCCTTTTGTGCCAGGATTCAACTTCTTTTATAGAGGACGCTAATCTTCATTTAACTCCAGTTGAGATTGCTGGCTACAATAACATTCCCCCATTGGGTTTTTTACAAGTACGCTGTTTAAACAACTTAGCTTTATTTAGCAAAGAACATACAGCTCCCACAATTTTCAAACAAATTTATGGCATTCATTGGAATCAATTCCATGATTACTTCCCCATTTTTATTGATGGATCAAAAACATAAGGACGTGTCAGCTGTGGTATAGTTCATGGCACTATTATCTATAGTGATTGTCTTCCTTCTTTCTGTTTTATTTACACTGCTGAAGTTGTCACCATTTTTAAAGCTCTTAACATAGTTTAGTGCTCTTGCCACTGCAAATTCTGCATTTATACTAATAGTATGAGTGTTGTGAAACAGCTTAATTTTCCTCAGCATTTCCATTCCTTGATTAATAAAATCTTAGCTTCGCTAAATGAAATGTTTCATAATGGTTTTGAAATTTTGTTTTCCTGGGCATCTAGTCATGTGGGTATTGCCGGCAATGAACTAGCAGATTTCGCTATAAGAAAGGTAAAGATCCTATAAGCCAAGCAATCCTTCATACCAACATTGAGCATCCAATCTCTGTATAGACACATTCTATTTGGTAGAATTTTTGGAATATGCAAGTAACAAACAGACTTTTCTGTATTAAACTTCTCATTCGGAATTGGACTAGTATCTTATGTAGATGTGCTGGCGTTATTTTATCCTGACAACGAATCAGTCATACTCATTTGACATATAATTATATTTCATTTAAGGAGTCTGCACCTCTGTGTTCAAGTTGTAAAATATTTTTAACTACATACCATATCTTAATTGAATGTTTTAATTTTACTATCTTTGTTTTACCTTTTTTCATAGCACTTACATTTACTAGACCTGATTGGGGAAACACCTCATCCAAATATTAAGGACTATCAGGGTTTTACCCAGCATATAATACATTCTCTTTGTTCCAATTTTATTTTTAAATAAGATTCAAATTTATACTTTTTTACTGCAACAAACTTGTGTTTGCCAATTTTATAATGGATACTTTAGGTATTTTATTCTGATTTGATAGAATTTTAAACATTCGCTCAGCGCAGTATGTCCTTTTTTGGATTTCACATGAGAAAAAGACACTTAATCACGTAAGATTTTGGTTTCATAATTTTTGTATCATCAGTTTTATATTTAATGATAACTGAAATCGATTTCTTTGTGCTATTAGAAGTTGATGGTGAAGTGGATTTAGATGATAAAGTTGAAAGTTGAGCAGATTTTGGTAAACTAATCTTTTTGTTAGATTGTCGTTTATTTTTGCATCATTTTGTAAAGTAGAAGAATAGGAAATGCTAAATTTTGGTGTTCTGTTTTTTGCTATTTTCTTTGCTTCTGCGAAAGTAATATTTTGCTATATCTTGGTTGCAAATACTTCTTTCTCCAAGGTTCATTTAAGGCAAGATTTGGAAAATGCAAAATGTGCACCAGAACAGTTACAATACTTGAAAATTTTAGAAGTGCAAGCATCAGTTTCAGATTGTGAACAGTATTAATATTCCTACATGCTAGTTGGGAGTGACCATATCTCTGACATTTAAAACACTTAAGAGGGTTAGAAATATATGGACAAAGTTTGCAGTTTATATAATCTGCTTTTATGGATTTTGGTAATACTAGTGGCTGAAAAGTTAAGACAACATTTTCGGTGGAGATAAGTCCACTGCCACATCGAATGCTTATATGACCTGCAGCACAAACTCCTTGATAACGTTGTTCTTTAAAAAATTCTGCTCCAGTAACATGTATGAAATCGGGATAAGAAAGGACAACACAAGACTCATTTAAAGTTTTATAATATTTTGATTGGAAATAAATCCAATTTTTTTAAATTACTGATTATTGAACCTTTTTATGTCAGCTTGAATAAGATGTCCTGTTTACAATTTTTTAACATTTTGTATGTTACCAATATATGGTGTTAGAAGTCTTTGTATCAGAAAAGGTGATGCTTTATGAAAACTGCCTTGTGTGCTTATTAACATGTAATGAGTTTATGTATTGTCTTCAGTGATGCAAGAATTAGAATCTATAGGATATTTGTAAAAGTTCAAACTTGACAGAACCGCCGACCATTAAGCCTTACAAGAGGTGCTAGCCACCAACTCTGGACATTTCCAGCCTCAGCACTTATCATAGTGCCAGTTGACATCCATATGCAGGGAGTCTCTTCGGAGGCAATGACCACCCTTAACACCAAGATCAAGGATGTGAACCCTTCGATTGATCCCTAGCAGACTAGCCACAACTGTAGCTCAGTACCAGCTGATTGATTCACTGAGGGCCACAGTGTACCATCTGTCCAAAAGGTTGCCATGCACAACAAACAAGTGGAGATCTTGACTGTCCATGAGAAACAAACAGATCAGCTACACCTGGAGAGCTTTCTCACTTCCCATTAAGGGAAGGAAAGGATAAGGAAAAGATTAGAAGAAGAGAGGAAAAACACAGAGAGAATATAGATCCCTAGGTACATCAGGCTTGAAACACCAGTGCTCATCTTAAGAAGGTGTGTGTGTGAGCCCCTTGAAAGGTACTTTCATATATTAAACTTTTCTCATAGCCAAATAATTTTCAAATAGAATTTATATATAACAAAGAAATCAAACTTCCAAAATATTTAGTTTTAACACCAGACACAATAGAAACATTACGTTTACAAATCTTAATTTTATAAAAATTAATATGATGCAAATTAAATTATTAATAATGCATTAAGAATGACATCTCATGTTAGAAGGGCAAATAAAAATGTACAAATAATATGGATTCTGAAAAAATTTATTAAAACTTAAACAAAAGAAAAGTGTTCAATTTTATTATTTACATATAGTAAAATTGCTTACAGAAAATGCAATTAATTTGAAAAATTAAGGAAAATATTGAAAAAAGGTTATGCGTATTGGTAAATGAATCTATATAAATTAAGAATTATAAAATTTAATATCTTGTTTCATTAAGCAATCTCTATTTTTATGAATATATTTTAGCTTACTATCAATCTCAGTTAAGGCTAAGGTACTTTCAGATATTAATTTTCGTGAAATATTAATTTCAGGCTTATTTTTCATTTTTATTGCTTTAGATAATCCTTCATTCCCTTCAAGAATCATAGCCAAAGAAGTTTTCCTTTTTTTAATTTTGAAATATCTAAATCAAATTTCAAATAACTGTTTTCAAAATATTATCTAATTTTTTTCACGTTTTTTTTCTCTTTTTAAATTTCTCTGCTTTTAATTATTCTATTTCTACTTCAAAATTTTTATGTGCACCAGCAACTGCATTCAACAGATCCTTAGTAATTGATATATATAAAACTTTTTCCCCAAAATTCCTGAATGGTAGATTTTACCATTCTTATTATTTTCTTGTAAGATCATTCAATTTCGGTTTATCTTTTGTCACCACAGTATTATTCAATGAAAAGCTATACTCAGGGTCAGCATTTCCAGGCAGTAAAACTATTATTTTTGACAAATATAAATATTAAATGTATCCATCAACATCTCTTTTAAAAACATTCCTCCAAAAAATATCAACGACATAATATATATACCAGATCTTTATGTATAATCAATTTTGTAAAACTAAGTTTATGAACAAATTCAGTTCCTTGAAAAGATATTACAATCTATTGGCTATCTTCATTTTGCAATTTGTCTTGACCTGTGCTATTTTATTCTGAAAATTATCAACTTATGAACTTGAATATTTTCAGAATAAAATAGAAAGAATAATTGAAAGCATATAAATTACAAAGCAGATTTTAAACTAAAAACTATAGTGAAGGCAAGTCAACATAAGTAGAGACAAGCATGTTAATTTAAGGTAAAAAACAAAACAAGTGAATTATAAAAGGAAAAATGTATACAATGTACAGTTCCAAAAAATAATCCATTTCTTTCATTTAACTGTTAACAAAGCAAATATATTTGATTTTTAAAAATGTCTAAACTTGTTTTAAATGTTATTAAAAATCGATAAGTTTTATTAGAATCTTCTCGTAACTACCACTCTTGAGTGTGATCTGAGGCTTTCACCTCAGTTTGTAGCACTTTGCAATGAAATGAATCATATCTTTTTCATGATAAATGTCTTTTTATAAAAATTGCTGTGGATCATATGCTATTGCAAACTATGCGATGTTCTTTTTCCCTTGTACTCATAAAAAGGTCTAGCTGATAATACGCTGGGGGTAGATAATATATTGGAAAATACAGACAATGTCTAAGACAAGTGCATGCAACAACATGTGGTTCATCATTATAGCGCTGATCTATATTTGCAGAAGAATTTGAAAAATTTTTCAGTTGTTTAATGTTCCAGTAAATTAGATTTTCTCTCCAATAATTAACATTAGCAACTAGTGCCATTTAAAAGAAACTTTTTTCCCCAATTCTTATCAAACTCGTCTTTCGAAATTATCCTTTGAATTGACATTTCCATTTCTAACTCTTGAAGAGCTTTTAAATGTGATCCATCACAGATATCCTCATCCTATTTCATCTAAAATAAGACTTTATAAACGTGGGCATAAATGCTTGAAAAAGTTCTTTGCTCTCTATATAGTCTATGAATCATTGGAGACTCAATCTGAAAACAGTTTCTTGAACTCATTAATATTAAATGCAAAAATGATAAAACTTCAATAGCAAGGAGTAATTTTATTTTTCCAAATATTTCAAATTATTTTATAATGATAAGTGCAGGTAATGTAATATAATTTTGTTGCTTGGGCAAAAAACTAAAAAGTATCCTTATAAAAAATTAGGAAGCTGTTCTGCATTTCTTTCAGCAAGCTGTCAATTAGAAACATGTTTTATCATACACTATCTTAAAACATCAATAATAGTACTGATATATCTGACATCAGTGTGTTCTCGATGTGTTGGACTTTTAAAAAGGTCAATAAATCTCTAGCTAGTTCTTCTATATTTAAATCTAATTTTTTTAATAATTTCTGAAAACTATCATGCACAAAATCCTCCTTCAAACATTTTATTACCAATTACTGTTTCAACAAGGTTATTCATTTTTTTAATTTTTTTGTCAACAGATGGTCCAAATGTTAACAATTTATTAAAACAAATTTCAAATTCATTGAAAACATTTTTTTATTCTTTTAAAATATTATCAGCAGAAGCATGCCTTAAAAAACATTGGTTAGATAACATGATAAATCATATGACTAAGCATATACATATTAGATATAACTTCTAAGTTTCTCTCTCTCTCTCTTTTTAATGTTTGGTGAAGTAATTGGATTTTGGAATTTTTATGTTTGAATTTTTATATTTAACATCACAGGTGGAATTTCTGCAATTTTTAAATTAAAAGTTTTTGTTCAGTTCAACTGTATTTTTGTAAAATACAAGAATTATGATTATAACTTTTTTTTGAACCTTGCTGAAGAGAGTTGATTGTTGGCCAAAGTATTTTTTAAAACTTTATATTGCTTCTCATATTTAACAAAAAAATATTCTTGTATGATCTACTTCCCTTATTCAGCAATCACCAAAATCAAAAATAATTTCAGATTTACACTGAAGTTATTTACAGACTGATATGTAAAAATAAAACATGCATATACATTTTCTACATTTTTAGTCACAGAAGACAAAGTTTGGATTTTCTTCTGCTTTTGGCAAAACTTACATTTTGTCAGTCTTTCATAAAGCCCAAGATTTTAGACACTAAGTGGCTTTTTTTCATTAATATTTACCTTCCATAATATGGCATTGGCTAATAAATTAATTATTGGAAGTGATTAGTACTTAATTTGTATATTTAAGCTTGTGACTGGAGGTGGGTATTTGTTGAACATTGAAGGCAAAATTTGTTCTTGCAAGATGATTTGTGCCAAATAGCTTTGCAAGGCACATGGCTTGCTTAGTATTAAATTTGCATGTTTGTAAATATTCATCATCATCTATCTAATTGGGCAGATGCTGTTATATATAAGTGCTTATTTAAGTGTAGTAAATCTCCAGTATAATAAAAGCTTTAAGTGAATTTTCCATCGCTCATTTTAAGCCACTAAATCTCAAAAGTAAAATTTTAAGATGTCTATAATATTTAACACTTCATCCTGCAGCACACTTTATGCTTCTCTGCTAATGTTAGAATGTAAAATGTTAGAGAAAATAATACTTCTGTGATGACAACTTGTGTTTCATAAAAAAGCAAGTTTTTCAACTTTGAAGAAAATTTTAGGAGAACTAATCAACATCATAATTAATACTCATATTCATATAATTTGATTGTCTCAACAAAAATCTGCAAGACCTGAACAAGAATTTTTGTCAGAAAATATTTATATTTAAAAGTGCCAATCATATTATTGGTAATTTTTACACTTGTTAAAATACTACGGTTGATAAAGAGCAATAGTGGAACATACATTTAAATAAGGAAATAAAAATTTGATGGATTCTATCTTCATTTTCAAAAATATTTTCGCTTTTATTCAGATAGGATTTGACTTAACAAATCTGGATATCAGAAATAAAATTTATAGTGTAACAAAAAAATAAATCTAAATGCTTTAAGGATTTCAATCATTAAAGTGCTAAATAAAAATCTGGAAAAATTTTAACTATCAAACTAACTTTAAAAAAATAAATTTTTTATATAGGCTAAAAAATTGCATCGATTTATTTTTTATATTTTCCTTTTTAGAAATGTTCTTTCAATTTTTAAAACACACAAAATATGAATCTATCAATGCAGGTAAGAATTTAAAAGTAATAAAAAAATAAACGTAAAAAAAAGTACTATAACCATACGGATAAAGTGAATAAATTAATAATTTTGATGCAGAGAATGAAAATAATGCATTTAGCAGGGTTGATACAACTGAGATTGCTGAAAATATTTTAATAATGCAATTTTTAGTTACAAAATTCAAATTTTGCTTAGAATAAATGATTTTATTTTTTATTTCAAGTTATTGATATAATTTCAAGTGTAAACAAAAATGGTATGAATTACTTTTTAAAAAGACAACTAAATATTTTTTAATTAAGAGTTAAAATAATGTTTATTAAAAATTATATAAAAAAGAAATTTAAAATCAATACAAAATATACAGAATTTATAAAATTTTAATATTTAATTTAAATGTAAAGAAACAAATTAATAAATAATGGTTGCTTAAAATTTCACTGGGTTTATCTTTTATATTGTAATTAAATAAATCTGTAACATATATTTTTGGAAAAAGATAAACATCGAAAAATTTTAAGCAAATATTATAGCAAAAAATAAAATTCTTATGTAATTATTTCAAATATTATATTTTTGCTATTTAAAATATTTTTTAAATGACAGTAAGGAAAACATTTTTTAAACATTATCTACCTTTCAAGTTCTTTATAATCCTTTGAGTCAGTAGCTTCATTATTTGCTTCATCTAATTGATCATCACTTGCTTTTTCATGAACAGAATCTAAAAATAAATTTTCATTTTATATTTATTTTAAATAGTTTAAAGCCATGCCAGGAAATTCTTATATGATTAATTTTCGATATTTTCCACTCTAATAATAGTTGAATAACTCATTTAAAATCTGACAAATCTAGACAAAAAAGACCTCAATTACAAAAAAGTTATATAAAATTAAAAAAAAAAACTAACAGATGTGTTTTTAGAGAAAGATGTGCTCATTATAAATGTAAAAATATATTTTAAAATCGTACAGCAAAATTAAGACAAATGCATTTCTAACTGAAAGTCCATTGAATAGGTATTAAACAAATACTAATTAATCTTTCTAACAAGTAAAGATTGTTTTAAATAGAAATGACTGATGATGATTAAAACCACTGATTTTACATTATATACAGGAAAATTTGGTTATATTAAAATCTACTTTACATGGAAATATATTTTATTATGTCAAGCATATAATTTAAGTTAATGACAGGTCAAATTAAATTTTTAAATAACAATCTGAATTCTAAGCAATCAATCTTATCATTATTTGATTTTATTTTATTTGAAAAATTACATATTAGTGTCAAAATGATGGGTGGTAGTTATTAAGAGTAGTAAAATGTGCAGAAAAAACCTTCCAACATCTTCCAATGTAACAATGCACAAATGATATCACATAAAAAAATAACAAAACTTTTCACCCAATAGGTAAATTAAAATGTTATTTTAGTAAGAAATTAACACAATCATAAATATTAAATTTAAGCCTAATTGTTTATTATTTAGAAAGGTTAGAAGTCTTATAAAAAAGCAAAAGAATCCTGGGGAAATAAGAGTGATTTCTGGATCTCCTAATCTAGTAATGAATTTTATACTAAGTATACCATATAACATTGTAAGCAGTTATTAAAAATGATTTTCCTTATATATCCTAACGATTTTGAGATTTTAATCCTTTGTGGCTTTAAAAGCAATTGTTGCTCCGAAAATAAACAAGTTACAAATGTTTAAACTAAGAATTTCATGCCTGAAAAAGATTCAAAGAAAAATTCTTATAAAGCAATACAAAATCTGCATGATACACTAGATGAAAATTTCTCAAACTAAGTTTTGCAAAAAGTTAATGAATGCACAATCAGTATGTGTGTAATCCTTTTTTCACAGTAAAATTAGTATTTTTTTATAAATTTTAATCTTAAAATGCATCAAAATTTTCATTTGTGTTGAAATAATATTAACATAAGATTTATTACATAATATAAATGTTATTAAAAAATGTGATTTTCATTTTAACTACACAAAAGAATCCTAGTCCAATAAATATATGTATGATTTAAGTATGCTGAAAAGAGAGAAACAAGAGATTACATGAACATGAAAAATGAGTCTCGTATAAGTTAAGTATATAAATTGAAACTTATATAAGTTAAAACTGAAAAATTAAAAACTCTATTAAACCATTAATTTTTCATATTTAGATGTTCCAGATTCACTTTGTGATTTGTATTATAAGATACATGCAAACAGATTTGAACAAATAAAATTCATTGGTGCTTCAAAGCAATTATGTTGATTGTAAAGCTAATTATATTCATTAACATATTAAAAATATCTATATTTTAAATTATAATATAACTAAAATAATAATTAAAATTCAAAGAAGTTCCTTAATAATGGAATCTCTCACCACATTGTTTTTTAAGTTGAAAATGGTTTACTAGTTTTTACAGTTCAGAAAAATGTATGCATACTATATCTAAAAGAAATAGAATGTATGTGAAAAATATGATTTAATATTTTATCTAAAATTTTGAAATGAATATATATTATAAATCGATGAATTTATAGATACTGCAGAACTGAATATACTACTATATTTGTTTGTTAAATATTTGATGACTGAAGAAAGTTTGCAAGTGGACACATATTTATGGAAAAAAATGCAAAGCATATTCATTATATTTTAGTGATAATATTTCATTAAAATATATGATGCAAGAGAAAAGGTAAGTATAATGATTTTCACAAATAGATTTTGAGTAGCAATGAAGTAAATAATGTTTGTCGATATCATTAACATATGATAAAAAAAATGCATGTTTAATTTATGGTGAGAGACAAATGAGTGTTTTCCTTACTATTTGATACATATTAGAAATTATCAGTTTATTTTACTTTTATTGTTACATCATTCTAATAAACTTTAATTTCCTTTCTCATAGAAAGAAAAATAAGTACATCTCTAGAATTTAAAATAAAAAATACTTGTTGCTATTGCAATTACCAACCCCATGCTCCTAACTTCAGTAAAAATATTTCTTATTCCATGTTTCCAATGGTCTATGTCCATTCAATTTTTACATTCAAATATTATCATGGGTTAAATTAAATTGAAATGGGATTTTTAAAATTTCCTATTCGATTTTCTTTCACGATATTGAAAAAAGGATACATGTGCACTACAGGATTTTTAAGCATAAATATTGCAATAGATAAGTGTATCAAAAAAGAGATTTTTTTTATGCAAGTTCAAAATACATTCAGTAAGGAATTTTGCAAGGATGAAAGAAAATATTGTTACATAGAGGTTTATTATTTTAGATAAGTGTCATACACAAATTTCACTGTTTATCATAAATATTAATGACAAATTACTGTTTGCTGTACATGTACATATACTAATACATTAGTATTCATACAAATTAAAAGAATAGCTGAATATAAAAAAATTAATTAAAAAGTTGTCCATACTTTAAAAGTATATTGCCAATAATTTTGTAATGATGAAAGAATGGATTTTTTCTTACAAGTGATTGAGTAGATAATTTCATATTTATAGTATACATAAGAAAATAAAAAAAATCACAGCTTAACAAAATGTAACAATTTTTTTTATTTTATTGAATCTTTACTGAACAAAATTTTGAAGTATATAAATAAATTATGTTCGCAAAACAGATTTTTTTAAACTTTCCAGAATGTTTGAAGCATAATTATCAGGGCTTAATTTGCTTGGTAGTTAAGCTTAGCAGCTTTGAATAATTATGAAAATTAACTGTTCAACAAGTAATAGCAATTCAGAAAAATAATGAAGATCAGTTCTAGAATAACTTTTCAAATTCATCAAAGAAAATATTTGCTAAAAAAAATCCAGATTTGTGGAAGATTTTTTTACACAGCAATGAAGCTGAAATTCAGAAATAGTAATTGCACTAGATATATAAAGTTAAAAATTTAATATTAAATATAAAGATTTAAGAAGCCAAATTAGTTATTAAAATTTAATTCACTTTCACTTTATTATGTTACTTTTTAAAACTTTAATAATTCCTTGATAGAAAAAAAATCTATTTTAGCAATTTTTAAAAATTTAATTGATGCTTAATTGCCTATCTTACACAGTTAAAAAGATATTTAATTGAAGTTTATGAATAAGGAAAATATTTCATTACAATAAAAATGAAAGAAACTACATCAAATTACAAATATTCAGTTCTACTGGCAAAACCATTTAAGTCAAGTGCAGCACAGGCTGGATAAAAGAAATTCTCTTGGGAATAATCTGATCAAAACCAATGCCTCACCAAGTCAATTTTGGAATAAATCTTTATAGAAACATACAGGCAGAGAGCAGTAAGAGAACTACACAGAGACAGATACTCAGATAACTAAACAACTTACATAAACAAAACATTCATTGCAAATCACATAATTAGAATTACATTGCATCTATACTCTTATTTAGGCAATAAGATATTTCAGTGGGAAATAATACAATTTTTTAAAATAATAACAATCATAATATAAAAAAAATTACTGTTGAGGCTTTTAACATTTTTAACTAATTTTTAAAACTCAAATTTCACTTCATTCTACATAAAGTTAAATTACTATGCATGTAATTTTATATAGTACAAATATAGTAATTGCAAATATAACTAATGAACGATTCAAAATACTACTTTAATCAATAGAAACAGGTAAAAAAATGTATTGAATTACATTCAGCAATTTGTTATTCTACATATAATATTAGTAAGAAATTAAAATGTGGAAAATAAGTACTTTTAATCCACAATTTTTTGGACCTATTTTTATTTATTCTTCAACTATGCAAAAATATGAGTTGATAGTGAAAAGAATTTATAAATAAATTAAGTGTTCAGAATGTATAAAGCTTCAAAGACAATCTAGTCTTTAAAATATACATGAGCATACAAATACTCCTCTTAATTTGATCACTGTCCTTTTAAAATACACCCAATTTTAAAAAAAATATTTAAAATAGAAAAATAGAAAAGAGAGAAAAGTTTTTTTTTTATCATTAGTAAAAAAAACTAAAATTTACATTCTACCATAAAGCTACTATATATATATACATATATATATATATATATATATATATATATATATATATATATATATATATATATATATATATATATATATATATATATATATATATATATATCACAGGTACAATAATTAGAAAAAATTAATTTCTCTAAGAATAAAACATTCAATGTGCAATATAGATAGGTGGAATTATGTGAATTTAATTCATTGAAGTAAACAAAATTATTGAAATAATCTTTTACAAGAAAATGAGGCAATGCTAAATGAGAAATCAGATACTCAAAGTAAATTCCTTTCATCTCTCTTAAATATCTATATGGTTCATAATTATTAAGGCAATAGATAAGTGGTAATTATTTGAGGTATTTAATTTGAAATATGATAGAAGACAAAATTTCTAGGCTCAGACAGTATTCACAATGTTACATTTGCTATAAGGAATTGTGAATTGTCATACAAGACTCACATTCAACTGTTAGCTCAGCACTGAAGTTAAAAGAATCTTGATATATTAACATTATACTTATGGTATTCTTCAGCCTCACTATTTGAAAAATAATGACTTAAATAGCAACATTTACTTTGGTTTGTAGTTCTGTAATTAATTTTTGCATATGAAAGCATTCAGCAGGAACATTTTAAATATCCATGAGTAAAATGAGAATCAAAACTGAGAAAAGTTAAACTAAAATCCAGAAAGCTGTCCTACCAATTCAGAAAAACAGCAAAATAAGAATGTTGATACAAAATCTCCCAATAAACCAAAACAAAGTTATACTGACCACTGAAAGGAGAAGAGTAAATTACTTCATTTTCAATAAGCAACTAAAATGTTTGATAATCCATGTGAAAGTTTGGTATCAGAATCAACTTAAATATGATAGATTTTTTAAAAATTGAATTCTAACTTTTCTGAAGTAAAAAAGCTAAACACATATTCAAGACCAATTTTACTTGAACAGTTTTAGAACATTTTTATATTTTATTGCTTACAACTATCAGGATTTATTAGTAAAAATAGTTACATGAAATAAAAAAGAAAATATTGATTAAATGCTCACTCTCAATAATCATCCTCATCTTCAAACATTTCTCTTCCAAATTTGCGATTTCCTATATAAAACTTTTAAATTTAGAAAAGAACACAAAAACAGTTAAAAAGATATAATTAACATGAAATAAAAATTATTTTCTAAGAATTCTTTAAGTAATATTTTAATACATAAAGAAAAAATATGCAAGTTATTTAATAAAATGTTATGATGCATACTTTCCAAGAGTAAAATTTTTTAAACTTAACAATATTTTTGATATTTTATATTAATATGCAAAGCATAAATTTACATCAAAATTTCTATAAGGAATAAAACACATATATACACATACATTTTGTTATTAATAAATATAAGCAACAATAAACATAACGAAAAAATGTTTAGACAATTTTAAACAATTTTTTTATACAAGGGAAAAAAAGATTATTTAAATCAATAAGGAAGTAACAAATTAATTCACATATAATCCATACATAGAGCATACTTTTTAAAATACAAATAATATAATGCTTAAAGATGCAAATGAAAGAAATACAGCAAAAAAAATTCTTGTTTTCATTTTAAGATTAAGAGAATTTTCTATGCTTTATTAGAGAATTCTTTTCATGATAAATTTAGACACAAAGGAAAATTAATAAATATTTCCTCAATTTAATTCCAAATGAGTATCAGTGGTATTGGTTGCAGCATAAAAAATTGCTGATTAAGAAATTCCAATTTATAGTATAGCTTTTTCCCATGTTTGTAGTTAACAAAATATTTTCTATATTTGTATGAGATAAAGAAGTGTGAAATTATGCTTCAAATTTAACATAATAGAATTTCTTAAATGAAACCCAAATTACAATTATTTATCACTTTTAATACCTTTTATAAATACTTATATATTTTTTTTTATCCTACGCCCGACCTTGGTTTTTCAACCATCAGTCTCTGTCGGGCAGCCCAATACAATCTTGAGGTGAATGAAAAGTCATCCTAGTAGGCTGCACGAAGCGACAGGAGTCCGTCGTTTAGTGAAAACAGAGGACACCACGTGAAGGCGACTGACCCCCCCCTATAAATACTTATATGAAAAAGTTTACTTTTATTTCATGTGTTTTTCAGTAGTATTTTCAATGAAATGAATTTTTAGAAATGAGAGAAACAAGAATACAAAAATAGATTAGATTTTAACCCTTGTGGCAACTTAGACCAATTTAAGTCTAAGTACAAAATATGTTTGCTTTAGTTATTTCTAATTAGACTAAACTCAAATAAATAGGTTTGATTCAAAGGATAAATAATTTTAATAAATAAAACATGCTACATTATATAAAATAAATAGCTTTCTTGTCTTCCTTAAAGCTTCTCTCATTTTACATACATACATACACACACATAATTATTTTCCAGTGCTTTTAATGTGATTATACAGTATGTCCACTAAAGTCCCTTGCCACCCTCTTAACTTAGGAATGGCTGCTAATATATTTATAAAAGTGGTGTCTAGGTATAGAAAAGTAGCCATGTGCTACTGAATGAAACAGACTACTGCGCCATCTGGTGGAAAACTGCAGAGTTAGCATTCCTATCTCGAAAACAGAACGAGATAGTGAGAAAAAGTGATTTACAAAGTTGTAGAGCATCCTCGATTTAGTGCGAAAAGATACCTTGTAGGCATTAATGTGAAGAATACAATTTGTTGTTTCGTGCTGTGACGTAACAAAACGATCTAAGAAAGAAAAAAAAACAAATAGTTATAACAATATACTTTATTCAAGATGTTCAAACTTCTCACCGTCAGCTGCAATGCACATATTGATCCTCGCTTGAAGATCATGTTGCACACGTTGGAACACGCGACCATAATGTGTCGTTTAAGGTCCTGCAATTTTTGAGTCGCATACACCTGCTGTTTCAAGTATCCCCACAGGAAAAAGTACAGTGGACTCAGATCAGGAGAATGTGGAGGCCACTCTTCAAAACAGCCATACCCTAGTATTTGGTTGCCAAAGTCCTTGACGAGGTACTGCTTCACTGGAGATGTCTTGTGAGCAGGCGTGCCGTCATGTTGAAACCATAGATTCTTAAGATAAAACAATGGCAGGTTCTCCACAAAATCGGGTATTGCCTTTGGTAGCAATTGTAAATATTGTGCACCTGTTAACGTGCCATTGTAAAATATTGGGCCTATCAGCTTGTTATTGTAAATTGCGCACCAAACGTTAATATCATACTACATTTGATGTCGATTGTCGACGAAAATGTAGGATTTTCCAGCGCCCAGTAATGGGTGCTTTGCCTATTGTACGTGCCATTCCGTGAAAAGCATGCCTCATCCATCCAAAATATATCTGCCAAGAATGTTGGCTGGACCTGTATCTGATTCATGACGAAGTTGCACCATGCATAGCGTTGCCGTCCACTAAAACCCGTTCAGGCGTTGGTCGGTATGGATGAGCACCTGATTCGCTTAAGATTTTCCAAACCTGACTTTTGGAGAGACCACAGTGTTGACTGATCTCTTTTACGCTGCATTTCGGATATGCAAGGCCATATGCTAATACCTCATCTGGTTGAACTTGCCATCCTACCTTAGCTGGTATGCCAGATCGAGGTTGACTAGTAACGCAACCTGCCTCCCTTAAGCGTTTTACAACAGTTAGGATGGTTTGATGAGAAAGATGCGAGCCTGCAGGGAAACACTGGTGGAACCTTGCTGCTGATCATACCTTGTGTCAACATTCACTGTACAGTAAAACCATCTCACAATACTCAGCTTTGGAATACTCGGCCATGACCATGAGCATCAATATACTACAACCCCAAGAAGATGTCTCTTTTATAGCTGTCTCAGGTGAACACTCAGCACGAAACAACAAATGTGCGTTTAAACCATTGTATTCTTCACATTAATGCCTACAAGGTATTTTTTCGTAATAAATCGAGAATGTTCTACAACTTTGTAAATCACTTTTTTACCTATCTCATTCTGTTTTCAAGATACGAATGCCAACTCTACAGTTTTCCACCGGGTGGCGCAGTGTATATGATTTATGGTAATTAAAAGTTAAGTACGAAAATTGATATAATGAATTTTTTTTTATTTTACTTTAATTGAAAATCACAATATTAGTTACACACAAATGAATTTCATAATATAATCTTTAGTAGGAGTTATATATAAATACACAATACAGTATATTAAGTAATTTAATAAGAATGACATAAGTAAACTGATACTTTTACAAGTATATCATAATGGAAACAGTTTTCACATTACACCATTTAATTTTGATATTCTTTATGGAAATATTTTTCATTATTCATAATTAGTAAGTTTAAATGCAGAATTTAATTATTTCTTGGTAATAACTGAAAAATAAAACTAGTCACAAACAGGTTAAATAATCAACATATTTTTTTTAATTTTTATATAAATAACAGCATTGTGAAGTTATAAAATTCAATTCTTTGTTCTATGTAATAGTATTTTATTTTAATATTTTTGAATAGTTAAATGTTCATAAGGTAATTTTACAAATTGAAAAGTAAAATTTTAATGTAGAATATTTTAAGTAATTTGACATAGTATTCTGATTAAGTTGTATATTGATATTAATTTCAAAAATTGCGAAGATATAATGTTTCATTATCAGATTATCGAAGATTTTTTTTCATTTCAGTATGTTAAGAGTATTTTTAAAATCAAATTTAGCCTTTATAGAATAAAAATTATTGCCTAACAAAAAAATCTATAAATAGCCTACTGATTATTTTAAAATGAAAGATTTTTTTCATGGAAGTTAAAAATATTTTAATATAAATCAATAAAACTCATAAAAAATATTTTATATATTATTCATTTTATTTAAGTTATTACTACAAATGCCAAATCAAGAGCATTTATGATTTAATTGAAGTAAATAACTTTCTTATAAAACTCAACAAATAAACTACATTAACACTAATGCTTCAACTTTTCAATCACAAAGTGTTCTTGTTAGTATAATTTTTTTTAGAAGTCTAACAAATATTTTGTAAAATTTTTCAGTAAAAATAAATATACATAAATAAATTTTAAAGAATCCTTTACATTATTTGAATGTACATACTTGCTGATGAACAGAAATTTCTTTTTCAATTTCTTTCTTCCTAACCATTAAATTGAATATGTTCCTAAGAATAAAATTTTAAATTTAAAGGTAGAATTTCATATTATATAATAATGTAAAAAAAATCAAATGAAAAACTTTTAGAAATTATGAGTATGAGTGAAGGAAAAGATTGATTTATAATATTTTAATGTAAAAATCAAAATATATTTTGGTTATAATTTTTAATGGTGTAAATAAGATTAGATAAATAGAGAAAATTGAGCAACATATTAAGATATGAATATGTCACTCAATTTTGTTATTAGAATGATTGCTATACCTCAATGTAAAACAAAAGAGTTTTATAATTTTTAAAAACATGTATTTCAAAGTAACCATTTCTAATTGCAGTAGAATATAAACATCAAAAAACAAATATATTAAAAAATTTCAGGGCATTATAGTTTCTCTCTCTATATATATATGTGTGTGTGTGTTATGGTAAAAGAGATTAATCAGTGATTATACATATAATCCCGACTAAACTCTGTAAATATGATAAATTATTGAATATTTATCACTTTTACTGTTAAATATATAATCCCTAACTCGTAATGAGAGATGTAATAAGTTCTGATTAATTTGCAGAAAGATGATATTTTAATTCAAAACAATAAACATTTTCAAGCAATTTTTCAACTTCTTAAAAATGTATGGTTGGGCTTTATCCTGCTGATATACGATACTAAGAACTCCCTAAAGGTAGGAGAGTGTCATTGGTTGCAGCGCACCATCCACGTAACGTTAGACTGTCACAAAGCCGTGAATACTAACTAGTGAGCTGGAATCGTATGCAATGGATCCCCAAATCATAATGCCATGTTGTTGGTGTGTGTTCCATAATTGCTGCAGGATAAGCCCTGTCTCCATATCGACGACACACTCCTACGCAGTGATAATCACTGAAGAAACAGAAGCGGGACTCATCTAAGAAGACGATCCTGTGGCACTCAGTTGTCCACATTGCTCTAATCTGGCACAGTTCCAGACATTGGCATCTATGCTGTGGGGTCATTGGCAGCCTTCTCAACAGACACCATGAGCGCAAATCACAACAAACTAATCGCTGGGAAATGGTTCTGATCAATATGGGGGAATACAGGATGTCTTGCACAAGCAGCAGAAATTTGGTAGACATGTTTTGTGGGACCGCTTTTTGTCAGATGTGTCAATCTGCACATACTAATGTCGGTCTGGCTGCATTGGCACCTCGCAAATGTTCAACAGTTCCTTGTTCCAACCAATTTTGTCACAGCTAAAAGACACCAGGATGTGTTCGCAGTGCACTGTGAGTGTATCCAGGTGCCTGTCAGCTGCTATTTGCTGTAAGGACCAGCCCGTCCTTCTCAGTCCTATCACCATGTCTTTCATACACTTGTCTGTCTTCTGGAACTGACTTTGTTGATGATGGTTTGGCATTCTTTGCAATTACAGGCATCCTTTGCAACAAGAACAAAGTTTCATTGATTATTTTCCAATCAGGATTAACGGTGCAAATAGTGCCCATTCTGCTGGTTCCTCACCTTATCCAATGTTTTCTGGAGAGTCACATCATTTGCATAAATCAGTTAGGTGTATCTACCCTGAAATTTGCATTGTTTTCAGGCCACTCCTTGTTGTTGTATTCTCGATATCGGGCAGTGTATATATTTACCAACAAAAGCAACAAATATTCTATAATTTATCACATTTATCGAGTTGGACTGTGAGGACTATGAATAATATTGGCTTTTATATGTTATCACAGAATCAGTTTTACCATAACATATATATATATATAAATAGTATATTCTAATATAAAAAATAACAACACTCCGTTATCATATCTAAATTGTTTAAAATTTTCTACTAAGCTTAAATAAGCACATTTTAGAAATCAAAAGCACATTCACCTTATCCAAAATATTAATCTTAACTGAAGTATAAGTTAATGAAATATGAAAAATAATCAACAGTGTAAAGGAACTATTTTTCTTGAATTTTATTTATTAGTTTTTGTAACATAGAATTAATTACCTAGTCCTATTCAAGACTGTTTTACATAAAATTTTAAAAATATGCCTGGAAATTAAAAGATAAGTCTGATAATGTCAGACATGAGCAATAATTTATCATCACACTCACTAAAAATAACCTAGCCAAATTCAATCTAGCCAAAGATGTCAAAATTATGGCTTTATACCTACTGTTTTCTGTGCTATTAATTTCATTTTTAAAAATAACTATAAAAAATTCTTATATTAAAATAGATTTGTTCTTTTCTAAATCATAAAAGAAAAATCTTTTAATAGTCTTTACTTTTGCTTCAAAAACATGGAGTTTAATTATGAAGCAGAAATGGTCATGACGCTCATTAAATGAAAAGTCCTCAGAATTGGCTTTTTTTAAAATTAATATGAATATGTTGGTTAAAAATTAATTTTAAATAATATAAAATCTAATAGTATGAATAAAATTATCTCTCCAAAATTAAAAAGAAAGTTATGAGTTGACATCTACAGAGAATGAAAGCAGACAGAATTAGCCTTTATGCAATTCCTTGTTGTGGAATATATTACAGCATTTGCATTATACATTTAACAATAACTATTAAATTCAACTTATAAAATAATTCAATGCCTTTACATAATGTATATAAATATTACTGTAATATATTTGAATCGAGAGAAACTATGTTTCATTTCATTTCTAGCAATCCTACAAATCAGTTAAAAAATCCATTCATACTTCCTATACTTTTGTTGTTGAAGTCAAGGAAATTTGGCTAGTAAAATTTACTTCAAATAGACGTAAAAGAAATGAAAACTGAGAATAAAAATTTGTATTACCTTTCTATTTCATCTTCATATATTTCAGATTTATGTGCATCTTCATTATTCTTATTACAGAATGACTGGGTGACATTTTGCAAAACTCCAGTAAGTTGTGTTCTAAATAAATTGCACAAAATGTTTTAGTAATATAAAAAGAATTTAACAAATATGGTAATACAATTAAGTAACAGCAATTTTTTTAGAATTATATCACAAAATATTTTAAAAATAATTTTTTTAAAACTAAACAAACATTATAATTAGGAAAAATAGAATACACAAAAATACTAATAATTTGTTTTTAAAGTTATAACTTAAAAATACTATATAAAATTAGTTAAATGTTATCATTACAATCAATATTAAAAAGCAAATTCATAGTAATAATAATTCATTGCTACTACAAATAATTCATCACAAGATAAGTGTAAGTTATTTTACAATTTTATTTTTAGTACATATTCTTTTGAATGATCATGTGCAAACATTTTGTCAGCAGATTATAAGAATCATGCATAAGAAGTTTTGAGATTTTCTTGACATTTTTACAGCATTGCTTAAAATAGAATAGTAATTATAAAAAATGAAATTACTTACATTATTAAGAGCATATAAAAAAAATTCTATTTAATTGAAGAATTCATTCAATTTCATTAAATAATAAGATACTTTATTTTCATTTATTTAGTCAAACAATAGAAACAATGAATTTTTAAGTGTTTATATCTTGAATGAGTACTCAAATCATTTTTATATTACCAGCAATCAATGAAAAGCACAACTATTGTTATAAATTTTGTAAATAGTACATTAGTTCCAATGCAAGTAAGTCTTCATATAATTTTTTTTTTTTAAATTATCCAGTATCTTTTAAAAATGGTTGAATGACATTTATATTGCAGTGAAAAATTATAGCTAAAAATTACCAAAAAAAATTTTTTTTTTGCAACAAAGCTCTATTTATAATGAAATAATTATTTATAAATTCAAGTTATAAACTGATAAAAATAATTAATAAACAAACAAAAATTAAAAATGATTAAATCTAAGAGCCATTACATAAATAAAAACAGTATTTCCAAAGCTTTAAGAAATACATTTTGAATTTTGACAAAAATTAACAGATAATATTTCATAAAATTCAAAACACAATATGCCATTTTTTTAAATTAAAATTACAAAATTCAACAAAAATCATTTCCTGGTATAAGATATTTTTTTAAAAGTAATATTAGAATTGTTTTGTTCAAATGTGTGAGTGGTATGTTACTTATTCCAGAGAATTAATTATCCTTTAAAAAATTGGTAAATCAAGTTAGAATTCCCAATCTTTTAAAAGTGTAATTAATTCTCTGAAATAAGCAACATGTCTTTTCTTTTGTGTATATTTGTGTTAGAAATTTTATATGAATCTGAAGTTTTTTTCCTTGAATTGCATAATGTTCAAACATTTAATTTTATATTTAGAAAAAAATATTGTAAGTTACACTACACATAATGTAATTCCAACAGATTTTTTGTTGGTGTGCATCTTATATACTTAGGTGTTATCCTAAATTAATTTTGGACTAGTTATATTATGCATTGAATGAAATAATCATCAGCATTGGCACAACAGCCCTTTGTGGGCCTTAGCCTTCTTCAGAAGTCTCTGCCATTTCGCCCTATTTCCAGAAATCGACCATTTTTTAAATTTAAGTATTGCAGTCTTCCTTCAGGCAGTCCTTCCATCTCTTCTTCAGTCTTCCTTTTGGTCTTTTACAGAAAGGGGTGGTATTGATGACCTTAAAAGGTATTCTCTCTGCACTCATTCTCAAAAGATATCCAGCTATCTCATTCTAGACAGTTTTATTGATTTGATAATGTCATAATCTTTATATATTTTGTATAGCTCAAAGACATGCCTTTTATGCCATGTGTTATTTTCCAGAACAGCACCAAAAATAGCTCTTGGGACCTTTGTGTCAAAAATTGCCATTGCTCTTTCTTCATGAATGAAATAAATTCTTCATAAATAGACTATTCATAATAAAAGAAATGGTCAAACAAAATGTCAAATCAAAATTTTGATGAAATATTTTATTCTAAAAATAGTAAACTCTGAAATTTATTTAAAATATTATAAAAATCTTTTAAGTATATATATTGAGATTGATATGCTTAAAAAAGTAAGGATTTTACTGTGTTCATTCTTTTCTTAAGTAAATCATAAAAAAGTTTGTTTAGTTTTTTCTGATCAGTAACAGCAGCTTTTCCTTTTGTTTACCTTATTTTAAATCACATTATCAATCCAAATATGTAAAATTTATATGAGAATGTTTTTTTCTTTTCTTTTTTTTAATCAAATTTCTCTAATAGCAGATTCTAAAAATTTGATAAATAGTTCATTTAGATTTTTGAGAATTTTTTTAATAGAATTTAAGAATAATTTTTAACAGATGTTGACAGTGTGGTTTCAGTCTACAGAAAATAAAATTTTAATAAACAAATTCAAAATAATTAATGTTCAACAATAAACTCACTTTGAACACATGATGTTTTGCATTTTCAAATGTGCCTTTCTTTCCTGCAATATAGCTTGAAGTTCAGAAATTCTAATAAAGAAATTTAAAGTAATAAAATAAATATTGAAATATTTAGTATCTTAATTTCAAACAAATAATGTTTATAACATGAAAAAGAATTTTTTTATTATTTTTTTCTTTGGTAAAATAAAAGAAATTTCCATTGACTTATAAGGAAGCATTTACCTAATATTTATGAAATAGAATAAGTCAGTAAAGGTATTATTTTAATTTTTGTTACTATTATAAACATTTATAAATAAGTGAGCATTAAAAAATTGTAACTGAAAATCTAACTATGTGGATTATAAATTTAGCTACAAAAAATTATAAATTAAACTAAAAAGAATCAAAATTTTATTTCCCTTATAATAATTTTAATATTATACTAGTGTTTTTAGAGTTTCTTAAAAAATTTCTATAACATTAATGAAAGAAACTTTCATTTTTAAATAAATATTTCCAAGGGTCAATTTTAAAATTTATCAAATATTCTGAGAAAAAAGCAAAAGTTCTGACCAAAAAATTCAAAATTGATTACTATTATGCATAAAAATCATATATAAATAGTTTCCTGATACACATACGAAATATGTGACAGAACTTTCTCAATTATAATATTAACTATAAAATTAATTACAATTCATATGAAAGTAAATTCCATTCATTTTTATATTAACATAAATATTTTACTTAAAATAGAAACCACATTATTTTCATTTCACAAGTCAATAAAACAATATTAGATAATAATTAATAGTTCAGCAAAGTTCCATTTACAATGTTTTTGTTAACAAAAATTTTCATTTCATCAAACATAATGATAAAAGCCTACCTAGTACAATCAATATATGGTCACAAAAATACTTAATCCATTATAATAATCTATTATATTATAGTAATTAATTAAAAATTGAAGATTTTTGAAAAACATCAAAAATCTATTGACCTTTTCTAATGTATCTTAAAAATAGTTTCTTGTCTATGGTATGGTTATTTATAAATATAAACAAATTTTAAAACAAAAAACTTTTAAAATAGTCCTAATTAACAATTTCAAAGATATCATTTACCTAAAAAGTACAATTATACAAAAGTTCAAAGTAATAACATTAGAATGTATTTTGGTAAATAATTTAAAAGTAAAATTAAGAATGTATGAAACTTTTAATAAGCCGATTTACAAATAAAAGTTTATGAGCTATACATCAGTTTATTTTTTTCAATAATGATGGACTAATATGTAATTTAATGCATAATATCAATAATAAGTTAATATAATCTACTCATACATTTTAACACTTACTACTTATCTCTGCAATGCTTATGTTAGAATTTGGCTGAAAAAATTCAAGTTAATTATCTTAATATTTTTTGTAAAAATAAAATGCATTGATCCATCACAATAAAATCCACTATGATCCACTAATATAAAAATATCTTAGGACTATATTTTTAATGACTCATTCATTTGTAATTTAAAAGTGTATAATTTTAATGGTAGATGGATTAAAGACTGAAATGTCAAAACATTTAAAGAGCAACATATTTGAAAAAGTTTGAAAACTCATACCAAAAACTAATTTTTCTCATTTGCAAAATATTTTAATTTAAGAAAATACATAAAGAGTAGATACAGCAAATGTGCAAACTTGCAATGATTAAAAATCTATAAATTACATGATATTAAAAAAATTAATGAACCCATTTTTAACATTGAATAAGTTTTTAAATTTTATCAGTAAGAAAAAATAAATCATATATACTAATGAATATATTATGGAATTTTTTTCCTTTTATATAATAATGTAAATTTCCTGAATTGCAGACTCATTTTACAATTTATTTTCTCTTGTTTCAATTATTTCAAATTAATTCATTATATGCATTTGAGAAAAAAAGGAAAGAGAAAAAAATTGTTTCTTCTAAAGGTTAGTTTCAATTTTATTTAACTTATTTATTGTAAGATATAAAACAGGGATTCAAAGTAAATCAGTCACATAATATTCCATATAATCAGAAATTTTGATTACTGAACTGCGGAATTCAATCATACAAATTTTAATTGAACTGTAAGTTTTCTATAATAAATTATACAAGACCTAGAAAAAACCTCCCTTATTTTAAAAGGCAGTTACAAACTAAGATACAAAAAAAGCTTTTATTAGTGAACAATAAATTCTATGCCATTTTACATTGCTTGGTTTTAAAAATTATGTCCTGTATATGACATCATCCACTGTTGACACACTGGCAAAACTTTTCTCAATAGTTGTTCATAGCTCTTTATGTCACTTTTGGTGGAATAACAATTTCAGGTGTTTTCTTTTTAGTGCAGAACCTGTTGCTCTAAAGTTTAATACTGAAACTTGAATAGAATTTCAATCCAAAACAGAATCATGTTGGCCAAGTTTAATTCGAATGTGAAATATTTGCTGAACAGATATTCAAAAACTACCATTATGAATATATTCCTCCATAACAAATGTACAATGCTCACCACAGTATTGCCTCTCTGAAAATGGCATGTATACTGCTTGCGATTGACATCCACACACACACACTCCATCACAATATCACCACCACAACTCACAGAGCACTTTCTCCAAATATGGGAAGTCTTTTTTTGCCAGATTCTGAGTATTTTGACTACATAGTTTGTAGATCTGTTTGCCAGATTTTGTATTAGTTTGATTAGAAAAAAGCACCTGGTGTAAAGCAGAATTAACAATTTTTTTAACAGATAATTAAAAATTTAATTTTACTCATTCCACTTTAAAATCATTTATTTCTTTATGTGGATGAGTTTTATTTACATACAACAATTTTTAATGTGAAATTAGTATGGAAAAGTTTTGAATACAATTAATAAAAGTTAGACAAAGAAGATTCATTCAATGTTAATAAATAAGAAATCAAATAGTTTTATATGATGTAATCAAAATTTATTACTAGAATTTTAAACATTTCCAATATATAATAATGCAAGGTGTATTCTGTTATTTTAATAGTAAAACCTTTTAAGCCTTTTTGTGTATGATACTTTTTTTGTGTTTGGGAATGTTTAATTTAAACATTTTCATAAACAGATAGGATTTAATTAAAGATAGCATAATTTGGAATAAAATTTTTGAAATCTAAAAGAATTTTTGAACTATCAGAAATTTCTTGTACCAAAATATATAAGCAATATGACTGCTGGCACATTTTTACTTTTTATTGTAAAATCTTGGTATGTTTGTATATAATCAATAAAAAATAATAATCAGCAATATGAAATTTAACACTTTAATTTAAGTAGCAATTTTAAATATTACTATTCATTAAAATATAATTTTCTATATAAATAACATGTATTCAGACCTTTATTCAGGTAATTTTATTATAACATGGTATGTATTTCATTATGGGTATTGTTCAAGTAAACAATTATTTACAAAGCAAGAAATTTCAATTCAAGGACAGGAATTCATTATAGGTTACAATTGTTCAATATTAGTGAGATCCTCCTTGCCCAATATACACTAAGAGAGATGAACAACTGCTTCTAGTTTCAAAAGGATCTCACCTGCTTCAATGAAACAATTGAATGAATAAAAAAATTGTTCACAGAAGCAGAGAAATCCTGGAAATCAAAGACTAAATTCTGGTTCACAATAAACTCTTAAAATAAATCAAAATTGTATTCAAGTATCCTAAAATATTTTAATCTAATGCTAAATTCATCAAAACATTTTTTTTTTTTTTTTACAGAATAGTTTAAATATGTTGAACCTTTAATTTGAAATAAAGATGCTAAAAGATATTAAAGGCTGTTTAAAGCTTATAGGTATTTGGTATAGGTAAAGTTGAAAATATTATGTAAATAAAAAAATGATAATAAAAATTAAAAAATGCTTAGATAATACAAAAAAGGAGCAAATTTTCATATATTTTAAATAAAATTGTTAATCGCATAGAACTGAGTATTCTGGTTTAGATCTATAACCTTATTTTCTAATGTTAGATAATGCACTGATAAACTATCCAAATCAGTGAATTTAACTCTTTGACCACATTTGACGTATCAGAACGTCATGCATTAATTTGACCAAAGTCGCACATGACGTTCTGAAACGTAGTTGAAAATGAGACAATATTTAACATATTCATTCTTGTTTATTTCAAAGTAACAATGATAGTGAGATAAAACTAAGATGCAAAAGATGTACAAGATACTTATCAAGCAGTGATAGTGAATCTTCTCTTGAGAAATTAGATCAATGGATTTGGGAAGAAAAAGACAATGTACTTAATGTAAAATGGTTTCATGAAGTGCCTGGAATAAATCCTTTGTGTCTGCGAAGGCTAGGTGCTAATCCTAAACCTTTGGATCTTTTGAATGAAGTCCTAAATGAAGATTTTTGGAATAGCATAGTGGAAGAGACAAATAGATATGCCAGACAAGTGATATAAAAAAAGAAACAAAAGGTGGTAACCAATAAATTCTAATAATTGCATAAAATATGCTGTTCTTACAAATTACTCAACCCCAAAAAATTAAATGTGCTCCAAATGCAAAAAATTATTCGAATAAATGTGCATCCAAAGGGTTAATTATTCCCCCTTCTGGAATAAAGAGAAATAAGTATTACTGCTCTTTAATTTCAGATTTTACAGATAAATTCAGCAAGACAACTGAATGAATTATTTAATACCATCCATTTAACTCCTACACTGCTACTTAGGCAAACTTGAGGCAAAAGTACAGGAGGAACAGTTAATTTATTAAAAATCAACAGTTGTTTCCACAAAAAATTCATTTTAAAAAATATATATTTTTTGAAAATTTTCTGTTCAAAAAATACAAAATTTTTCAATTTTAGCATTTGATTTTAGTTTTAATTTTAATGAACAATGCAACTTAGCTTGATATTAGTAATTATATTTATTGATATAAAAATTAATTTACTTTCAAAGTTTAGTTTAAGTTTTAATTCTATTTGTAGGTTTTTTGGTATGCTATTTAACAGTCATCTTTAGCACACAAGAGTTAATTAGACTTAGATCTACAGTTTAAAATGGATTCCGAACCACAACCAGCATCTATGACCAAGGTGGAATACAAACCCACAAACTGTTGAACAAAAGGCAAGAGCATTAACCATTCAGACGGCAGCTCAACTTTTACTTGTAGAAAACAGTAACAACATTTATTAAGATCAAAAGATATGATTTCATAAAATTTTGTTTAAAATTTTTGATATAACTACAGATTAAACCATCTGCAAATATCTTGTTCTAAATTTTCTCACATTAGTTTAAAAGATATTTAGAAAGTATTTTTCCAGTAATGAAATTATCAAACTCATCATTAACAAAGTATAGAAAACAAAATAAAAAAACAATTAGAATTTAATTAGTTTAATGTTATCTCTTAATATTTAATTTACTTACTTTTCAGAAAATATGGTTTCATCTGTAGTTATTAAATCTTCTTTCATGTATTGTTCTATAAATACAATGAAATCATTGAAAAGTGAATTTAATTTTTATATCTAATAAAACCTTATTATCTTCATTAATTAAATTAACATTATATATTTTAAAAAGGCAATTTTTTTATAAAGCTTTCTACAATAATGTAACATGATAATAATAAAAGCAAAATTCTTCATTAAAATTATATAAAAATTGTTGAAATAATTCAGCAGTTTTTTAATATCTTATGTGTCACAGATACCATACAAGGGCACAACTTTTTTTGCTTCCCCAACACTGAAGGATTCTCATCTTCAGTTCAACAGTTTATACATTTGAGTAGTACATCATGCATTGTTATTTTTAGTGTTCCAGAATCCAATTTAAACAGCATGTCCAATGTGATTCAGCCTTTATATGCAAAATGTTATAATAGAGCAAGAAACAAATCAAACTTTAACAATAAAATTTGAAGTTCTATAATTTGAGGATTATATAGATTCAGAAAATACAAAATCACTCAAGATTTTTAAACAGAGCTTGCAAGAAAATGAGCATGAAACAAACAAATTACAATAATTTAAAAATTGTTATAAAATTATTTTAAATAAGCAGAAATATATAAATATTTCTCATAGAATGATCTTCCCCTTTCAAATCAAGAAGTATGTTTAACATCAACACTAAAGTAAAAAAAAAATAATATAAAATAATACAGTATATATATGTGTGTGTATGTATGAAGGATCCCGTGACAGGTATGAGGTAAAGAGGGTAGCATGACCAACTTGGATTTTTTAATTTGGTAACATTCATTCATTCATTGTTGTGTGCCAGCTAGGCTGGCAACATGGGGTACACTGCTCCACTTTTTCAACTGAACCTTATTTTGGTGTGGAGTCCGACTTCCTCAGTACACACATGCCATAGGGACCCATTTATAGGGTAGGCAAACATTCACACCTCATTCATACAAAAAAAGGACAAAGACAGGATAGAGAGAGAAAGTACATCCATGCTCAAGCCAGGATTCGAACCCAGGACCTCCTTATCGGTAGTCAGGCACGCTGATCACTAGACAAGTTGGGCGGCAATTTGGTAACATATAATGATGTTATAAATGTATGAAAAAATTTCAATTTTCAGACCTGCTCAACTTATTAATGGAGATATATAATTTTAAAGCAAAAATACCATAATAAATGGTATTCTATATGCATATATATATATATATATATATATATATATATATATATATATATGTTTTTTTTTTTTTTTTTTTTTTTTTTTACCAGCAGTTGCATTGATATAAAACAGAAGTATTAAGTTTATGTAAATGTTTTTCCCATCTAACCAGAATAAAAATATAACATTACTTAAAGAGAAAGCAGTAAAAGTACAGTGTTCCAAGAAGTTAAGACTGAAAATTTTTTATTTTGTGATTTTAAAAATTGAGGTATCATTTACAAATAAAAGAGTTGAAATACCAAAGGCTTCCTTTTCCAGTAAGGACAGAGATATTAAAAATGTTTATTCCTAAAAATATTTTTGGTTTCCATTCATTTTATAAAATATTGTGTCTTAAAAACTTTCCTTTTGGTAAAATACCCAATTTCAATTATCTTGGGGACCATTTTTTTCATCAAGAGGGAGCAGAATAAAGTTAAATTTTCGGGACTTTAAATAAATAGAATATTTGTTACTTAATACAAAACTTTATATATTTGGTTATTCTTAGCTTAGATATCCTGTTGATGAAATTTTAATAACTTTTAAAAATATTCCACCATTTCAGTCTTGACTTCAAAGATAACAGAAAAGAAGGCAAAATAATTATAAATTCAAGCAACATATCTAATAAATTTATTTTATTTCATAGGAAAAAATCATTGCCATTTATAATATCAGGCTTTTGACATCAGATTGGATATATTAAATAATTGAAATTATGATTATAAAAATAAAATGCATAGTTAATTTGCTCTATAAACACACAAAAAATGGTTTAAATAAAGCAAATATGTATACAGAATATATAATTACATACAGGAACACCTTAAAAGTCAAATATATAAAAAATATAATGGTGTAATAAATTATACAAGACTGAAACATTATGAAATTATGGCATGAATGCTGCCAAATTATGAACTTTTTGGCGATGATGAAAGTTGAGAAGATGACGTATTGTGACATACATGATGATGTAAATACTAGAGATGCCAAAATAGAATTTTCTGCATAATTCTTATAAGTCTACATATCTATGACATAATAATAACCAGATACAGATATATAAGAAAATCTGCCAAAAAATCACCAAACTCCAAATTTGGCATGCTGGATTATACATCTGAGATGAATTTACTAATCGCTGCATTTGTTATTCTGAGCCGTAAACATAGCATATATTTTTCCTACAGTATCATAAGGTATATTTTATGATACTGTAGAAAAAAGATATTAAAAAGTTCTTTTCTAATAATCTTATAAATAATACTTTTTTGATAAGGTTATTATAAATGTTTCTTTTCCTATCATACTAAAAATCTTAGAATTAGAGTAATAAATTACTTACAACAATTAAAAGTAAAGCAAATTATTTACAGCAATCACAAGTAAAACAAATTATTTACAACATTATATTATAATTAAAAGTAATAACATTAGTCTTAAAAATAATTTTAAAAATGAAACATTACACTGATAATTTTTGTCAAAATCTGAGATAGAACATTATTTTTTCCTTGTGTTATATTGTAAATTATTTAAAATTTCTTACCATGTAAAATCCTAACTTTTAATTCTCTTTCTTTCTTTTGTAAAGCCTGTAAAAGGGAAAATTGTTCTAAAATTTCTTTTTCATTGTAATCCTCAATGGATTGTGATAGACTGTTGGTAGTTTTAAAAGATGGTAATTCTGAAGGCATGGTAATTGTTAAATCTTTATTACAGTGTTTCAAATAGTTAGTTTCATCATCTTTAGTTAAATCATCAATTTTTAACTTCTTCAAATCCTTTCTGCGACTCATGATTTTTCAGGCAATAATTAGTTAATAAGATACTCTATCCAAAATATTTTGAAGAAAATATAAATAATATTAAAGGTAAAACTAATAAAATGATCAAATGTAAACAAAATATAGAGTACGAGGAAATTTTCTTAAGTAAATTTTGATGTACTTCACAAATGAATAAACTGAGCTTTAAAAGAAAATTTCAAGACAATATTTGTTAGGTTAGGTAACGACAAAAAACTTTATTTGAAAACTAAACTGACAACTTTTGCTAATCGCGCGTTGACAGTTTAAAATTGTTTTCATTTCACTTCTTTTCCGTTCATTTAAACCAGTCTTTCCCAAAGTGGGCGATAACGCCCCCTTGTGGGCGTTTGAGACCTAGAGGGGGCGTTAAGGGGCCCAGAAAAAAATGGGGAGCGTTGACGTGGGTTAGGGGGCGATGGTAGATTTGTAATTTGATTTACTTTATATTTTAAATTTCACTAGAATTAAAACCTACCTACTACACAATAACGAATACTTAGTTTATATTCCTACCCTGTATGATGGTATAAAAACTTAAAAATACTTAACATAGATTTCGTAAATAGACCACACGCCGTATGCACGTACGTTGTAAAATGACGAAAAGCATACAGCTGTGTAAATGCATGAATTGCCAAATGTGGCAAACATTCCGGGGATAAAGACTAACTGCGGGAGCCGGTGCACTTATGATGTTGTGCTCCGTAGACGAACTGTCCGTTTTCGTTTGCAGAAACCTTCAGCGGTTTTTTGCATGCGTCAGGTCTACTTCAAGTTCATCAAAATAGGGTTGAGACAAAAGAGAAATGTTTACTTAACATGCGTGCTTCTGAAAAACCGGTCTGAGGAAAAATCTGACGTATCCATCCATCCCAGCTTATCGCCCCTTTTCAGAATAGAATGGTCGACAGATGGCGGTTTTGCAATACGAAAATGGACCTGTACGTCGTAGCAATCGGCTGGTTCATCGATACTTGTCCTAACTTGCTCAGTACGATTGAGCGTTGAAAGAGATAAACGAGTTTGTGTGTGTTTACCTTATTCCTGTCGGTGCTTGCTGTATTTAAATCCTATATAAAAGCTCGCAATATTTCTTATATTTTCATTAGTGGTTTCGCTCGCTATCTTTAAACGAGTATTTAAGTTCAACATTTTATTTACATATTTTGTTTTAAAAAAAAGCCATGTCGCAAGCAAAAAAGAAGAAACGGCAATACAGTGCAGAATATATTAAATATGGATTCATTGAAAATTCGACAAACTCATCTTTGCCTTTGTGCCTTCGTTGTTCAAAAAAATTTTCAAACGAAGCGATGAAGCCTTCAAGACTTCAAGATCATTTAAATAAAATGCATCCAGATAAGAAGGACAAAAATGTAGCCTATTTTCAAGATCTGGAAAAGAAGCATAATGCTCAGCCAAGTGTATCGAAACTTTTTTCGATGGCTGCTAAGCAAGATGATGATGGACTTCGAGCTTCATACAATATCTTTCTGTTAATTGCTCAAACCGGTAAACCACACACCATCGGAGAAACGTTAATTTTGCCGGCGATAAAAGAAGTTATAACTACTGTGCTCCGTAAACCGGCGGCAGATATAATTCGAAATTCTCCTTTGAGCAATAATTCTGTGAAAAGACGAATTGATGAAATGGCTGAATACATTGAAGAGTCATTGTGCAATCCTCTGAAGACTAGTCAATTTTCAAATTAATTGGATGAGTCCACTTTGCCAACTAATGAAGCATTGTTGTTGCTTTACGTGAGGTTCATTAAAGATGAAAAAATATGTCAAGAACTTTTATTTGCTAGAAATTTAGAGACAGACACAAAAGGAGAAACCATATTTAAAACACTGTAAAAGTTTTGTGATGAAAAAGGAATTCCCTTGAAGAATATTATATCAACTGCTACAGATGGTGCTCCAGCTATGACAGGGTGTCAAAAAGGCTTCATGTCATGCTTAAAAAACAAAATTCCTGATGTGATTAATGTACATTGCGTTATACATCGACAGCATTTAGTTGCTAGAAATTTAATTGAACGACTGTTTCAATCATTGAAACATGTCATCAGAGTAGTCAATAAAATCCAAAACAACTCTTTAAATGGCAGGTTATTTAATCAGCTTTGTGTAGCTAATCATGAAGATTTCAACAGATTGATCTTTCACGCGGAAGTGCGTAGCTGCTCTTACACAAGAAGAATATCGGCACACGTGAGTTCCATAATTTTCCCAATTTATCAGTATCCTGCAATAACGACGACTTGCTCGTCTACTGTCAATATTTGGAAAATCTTCACAGTGATTTCATTGAAAGATTCCATGACATTTTGAAATTGGAAATACCAGACTGGATGTTAGATCCTTTTTCAAATGTCAACATAGCAATATCACCCCAGCTGGAAGAAGAACTTATGGAACTGACAACGAACGAGGAAATAAAAATCAAATTTAAAAATGGCTACCAACAATTTTGGCGACAAAAGTCAATTCCGCAGTTGTACCCTGGATTGTGGTTTATCGTTCAAAAATTTTTGATATCATTCCCATCGTCATATTTGCGTGAAAGAGGATTTAGCACTGTTACAACGCTGCTTACTAAAAAGAGAAACCATTTTCAAGTTACCAAACGTGGCGACTTACAACTGTTTTTGAGTAAAATCCCACCTGATATCAACAAACTTGCTAAAAATCATCAGATTCATTCATCCCATTAGATTAGTTTACAAACTAAAATTGATTACCTATCTATTGTTTTTTTAATTTGATTAAAATCTATTATTAATATTATAAGTTGCGTTTTAATTGCTCTCACTGGTAAAAATTTCTAGTTAGAATGTAAGTTTAAACACCAGAACCGACCAATATAGCACACTATAACTAAATTAATTAAAGTAATGAAATTGTGGTTTTTAAGTTTTAGGAGTGTATAAAAAATGGGGGGGGCAATGAAAAATAATTGATTTTCAAAGGGGGCGGTAGAAGAAATAAGTTTGAGAAACACTGATTTAAACCCAGACTATAAAAGTTGTGTATTTAAATATATATATATATATATATATATATATATATATATATATATATATATATATATATATATATATATATATATATATATATATATATATATATATATATATATATATATATATATATATATATATATGTATATACGCACATTTACCAAGAACTTACTAAAAATAGCAAATCATTAAATAAGTCGTTATTTTATATATATAAAAAAATCATAAAAAATTATCCAATTTACCCTATGGTAAAAACTACAAATAAAAGGGAATATAAACCGTGATGTTTTAGAATGTAACATCAGGCATTACATCTAATCTTCTGTCTTGGTACACAATGGAAGGTGTTATGTTTCTGATTTCTACATGCATATCAGTCGGCATATATCTGTCACATCCATAGTTTTTTTGCTGGTGTGACGTGGATGTGGAGAGAAGGTGACTGCTCAGGTGTTGACTGCGCTATTTGATCGTGATTCAAAATTATTAAGCACTTCGTGATAAGCAAATATCCCAACCCATTAACACGATTCTAGGCTCGACTGCCGCGCTATGCTTGCATGTTGATAAGTATGATTCAAAGCTTTCTACGAAACTAATTAGAAAGAAAGAAGCAACCTCTTTATGGTTTAAGAAAATATATCTAGCTAGTAATTTTATATTAATTCAATGTTAGTAAAATTTTTCTGCAGAAAATACTTTAGAAATCGATTTTGGAACAATTTTATGGAAACATTGTTTAAGTAATCTCAATAATTTGATATTGCTTGAAAATAATAAATCAAGATTAAAATGACCGAACATCTAGGTTAAAAAATTAAATATTTGAGACCATTTCTAGAAATGAATAGAAAAATTTTTCTGTGATGTAATTTAAATTACATGTATAATGTTTTTTTCATGTAATTCGCCTATGAGTATTTACGTATATTACATGTACCGAAAAGAAGGGATCATATTTTAAAAAAAGATTTCGTATGAATATCTTCCTGGCCTGTTGATTTAAAGGCCTTTTAATTAAGATAACCTAATAAAACTAAGACGACTTTTTAGTGCCTTGATGAACTTCGATCTGGATCTTACTGTTAGATTATATGCTGCAGCAATTATGCTTGCTTTCATGTAAAAGAACACAAGTATTCCCTGAGAGCTTATATCATCGACGACTTATTTGAAGAATAAAGAAACTGCTTTTTTGAATTGCTGACACATTCAGCTGATCTGAATTGCATTGAAATTATTTGGATAATAGTATCTTAAGTATATTTTCAACTTCAGTCACTTTAATAGGTTTGTAAATTTTTCAATAACAGGAATAATTATTTGGCAATGATGTTTATTACCATATATTTATGAAAAACCTGTCCAATTTTGTATTTTGAAAAAAGGTGATCACATTCTCAATTTTTTTTTAAATTTTATGCTGCTTTTTGTTAACAACTCCAATGTAACATCACTTATAATTTATCAAAATTATTATTTTTGTATGAAATTCTTTGTTTTGTTTCCTGAATAAACAAGTTTGAAGCGTTTCACTCTGGATTCTTATTATTATTTGTTTCTGGTTTGAACTTTGAAAGATGGTGTTGAACAATCAGAATCAATTTTTGAATTTTTTTATTTTGTGCATTTTTAACTAAAATGATAAACATAATTTAATATAAATAATTTCAAATTTATGACTTACAATAAAATCTAAAGAAATAAGAAAAAAAAAAACACTAAATAATATAGTGATAATTATAGTTTAATTTATCAAATAAGTAGATGAATAAAAGATAGCATCATTAGTACCTCAAACACTACGACAAATTTTGAATGATGTGACATCTGCACAATTGTATTGACAGCAGTGTTCTATTTTTACCCCAAAGAGGAGGTAGAAGGCCTACGGATGTAATTTTATTAACTAATTTAAGTGTGTATTTGAAGTGGTAAACATCTAATTAAAGCAATATTTTACCGTATTCAGATATACAGAATAAAAAAACTATATCAATTTCTACACGGAAAATTCTGATATGTCAAGAAAAAATTCTGATAATGCATCATATGCAAGTTAATCTTAACTATTTGTCATTTAATTAAAAAATACGAAAAAACTGTAGAATTCTCATATTATATTATATTCTCTGAGTAAAATTATTATTTTTTATGTATAAAGATAGTATAAATTAAGAAATGTCAGAATAACAATCATCCAATATTTAAACTTTAAAAAATTTTTTTTATTATTTTATTAGAATAATAGTATGCGCACAGTTAAAGAATTAATAAAAAAATAAAGCTTTTTTTTATTAATTCTGTAACTATGCTCATACTATTATTCTTAATGATAAATTAATGGTTTTATCCTAATAAATTTTTAAGGTGCTAAGACTATATAAAATTTGAATTTTTTCCTTTATTATTTTTATGAATATAAGATAAATCAAGATAAAATATTTTTTCAGCTTTCAGTATTTCTGAATGGATTATAACTTTATCATTACAGCTATTTTCCTTGATGCTGCATTAACAGTTTCTGCATATTACCTGCATTTAATAAAGAATTTGAATATAGATACGATCATTTCGGCATTATTCTGGAAAATTCTATAAAAATGAATAGCTTTTTTTCAGAATTTTCCCTCTTTCTTTAATGCGGTTTTGATGGAATAATAAAAGAGAATCTCCCAAACATATAAGCCAAAAATGAACATTTCTGGTAGCTTAACATATCCTTACCAGTTGAATCATGGAAGGTGATACCGATTTATGCACATCAATCATATCCAGCTCATAATTAATAGGTTAAATATAAATGCTATATTTCATTTCGAATAAACCTTTTAACTTAAAGGCTTTCGCCACATTGTCTTCCAACAAGACTGTGAGCCATCATTGACAGTAGCATTTCGTACACTTTTCTGGTTAAAAGTGTACATTAAACTTGGGCAATAGATTACCTGCTTGTTCTTATGATTTTTAATTACTTAAAATATATTAGGTTAATGAACATTTGAATGAGTGGTATACCATAACTGATACAATAGACATTCGTTTTTGCGAATCTCTAATTTACGAAAACTCATGTCTTTAGGAACTACTGCCTGGTACCCAAAGATACAATGATAATTTCAATCCCCAATTATAAACCAATTTTTTTTTTTTTTTGAGCAGCGTTTATTTGATTTTACTTTTTACTATCTGATTTTTGTTTCAAATTATTTTTATCTTTTTTATTTTATGCTTAAGAAATTTGAACCAAGAGTTTTTATTGACGAATTGTATATCCTTCGGACTGTAGACATCACTGCACTAATGATACTAAAATCACAGACTTTTGAATCAATTCGCGTGGAATTTCTACTGCCTAATCACCTCCTGTCTAACTGTCAGATTATAATTAATTGCAAATACTGTAAATCATGGCTTGAAATCAACTAATAAAATTGCCTTTCTAGGCGCTATGAGATTATTAATCTGTGTTTGGAATGATGTGGCAGAAAATAGGATATCTAGTTCATTTTAACATGCAGGTTTTATTAAAGAAACAACTTTAATGAAAGCAAACCAAGAATATTTTCCTGACTACTTGACTGGTAATTGGAAAGTAAGAAGCATTGAATGATTAAATGATTGAGAGGGTAATGAATGATAATGAAAAAGAAATTTCAGATATGGAACAAGAAAATGGTGTACCACCAGATGTAGACACAATGATAAAGCCAGACGAATGGTTAACAAAATTAGAATACTAGTTTTGGGAAAACTATAGTGAAATGCTTCTATTCGTAGAAAGTGTCTTTAAAGATATAGTTTTAAAAGAAAAAAGTTATTATTTTGATTTTTCGTCAATAAAATAAGAGTAAGAGTTGCTTTTAAGTAGGAATTTTATTTTGCACGTGGTTCTTACAGAGTGCACATTAAATAAATTTTTTCTAATATTACTTTATAAAAGGTGCCTTTTTTTTAAAAAAAAATAGTTTTAAGATCTAACAGTTATTTTTCTATTTTACAAACCTTCGATTTTAAGAACTATATTATCGATCTTACGATTTTGAAAAAGCTGTTTAATAAATAAAATCTGAAATTTTATGGAAATCACATTCTCGTATTTATATTTATTCTCATAATCAACTAAATAATTGTTATTAATGATGACAGAGAAGTTCCATTTCTGAATATTTTGCTCCCTGACATTGCTAAAAATGTGCAATAAATTTGACATTTAAATTTTTATTTTTCTTGATATTGTACATTGTACTTTAAGATGAATAGAACAGTACCATCGAATTCAAATAATAAAATGAATTAAATATTTAAGATAATAAAGTAATTTTCAAACATGAAAAAATTTAAATTAATCCTAAAGTTTATGATTGTTCGCCTTTTTTCTCCATGCTACATTTTACAAAACAAACCTTGTTTCAATAAGAAGTTGACAATATCAATTCATTTTATTTTATGAAGTGCAACACTTTCTCTGTTAAATTTATTCTCTATAATACTTTCTATTATATAAATTTCCTTTCTTAAATTTTCCAGCCGGTTTGGCTGCCTATGCAGTAGAGTTGGTTACATATTTCTTTTTTTATTTTTATTGATGATTCTACCCGCAAATTCTGTGTAGAAGTAATGGGTTAAGAGATATAGTTAACCATATGAATGGAGACAGATTCCCTAGTTGAAGCATGGGCATCAATGTATGTATGCACGTAAAAGCAATTAAACGAGAGATGATTGACAAGGAAAAGAGAAATGACATGTGGAGTTAAGACTTTTAAAAGAAGTTCTCCAAAAATCATTAAATTCGTTGCATTAATGTGTTTTGTGTAATCAGTACAGAAAAGTTTCTATGGAAACAAATGAAGTAAGTGAATGGTCATATTTTCAATCAAGTATTCTGAACCATTGACACTCAATTTTAAGATCAAGTATGATGCCAATATTGTTTTTACATATTTTCCTGGTGTAGGAAAGTCTACACTAGGTCCAAAAGTCTCCGACGAGTCGGATACTCATAGATCAGATCCTGCTCATACCACAGCTGCCTGTGGGAGGCGCCACGACAGTTAAGAAGATAAGCAGATCTGGCAGAGAGAGGACAGGAACAAGGAGAGAAAATCCTCTCCCCATTGAAGGACATCAAACATTTTCAGTTGCCACTTCTAAATCTCGCTGCCCACTTTTAAAACCATGGCCGATGGAAGAGGCCTGGGGCGACTGCAGGACAGGGATAGACCTCGGGGACTGTTGGCAGCATACCAATGGAAAACCGGTGGAAGACGCTATACAGAGAGCAATTGCTGCCTGTTTAAGGAGTGGATTCCAGAGGGAGTTAGCTCATTTAAATTGTTTACCAGAAGATCACAACCATGCATAGAGAGTACATCCGCCATCTTGTTACCATACACCCTAACATGAGTTGAAAGTCACTGAAGGCATACAAATTACAATTATAATATGCTTGTACAATTATAATATGCAATTATAATAAGTTTGTCTATTGCCACATTGTGTATATTGTTACAAATTTATAAATAATGATTGTATTTGTCTTAAAATATCTCAAACAGACCGGAAATACTCACATTTTGGGCAAAAATTGTGGTATTTAGACGTGTTGTAGTTTAAAAGTGGGATTCCTAATGATTTGGCGACTTGACGACAGTTGGCGAGATTCTTGGTGACTTGGGTAGAAATAGATACTTCTAGAAACATCCATCACCTAAGTTCTTGGACCAATATTTTTCGAGATAGCCTAGAAGCTTCCAGAACCTTGGCGAAACTGGTAGTAGCCAAGTCAGGTATAAATACCGCAGCTCGACAATGAAGGGGGGAGTTTTTGTGAAGACAGTCAGTGAATGAAGACGATTAGTTGTGACTGCTAGTTGTTCTTTGTCTGAGGTATTTGAGACCTGTGATTGAAAGCTGTTTCTTGTTATATCTGACGAATTGTAGCTGTATAATTGAAATTTTTACGAATAAAAGTCTTGTGTTCATTAAGTGGTTGCTTTTATTCAACTCTCAATCGACGCGAACCCGTGAAGCTCGGTACAATATATAATCTTATTATGAAATTTAAGGTGATGTAAAAACTAAAACAGAATAGAAATCTCAGAATTGTAAAAGCCTAATTATCGATGAGATTTCTATTGTGATCAAAAAGTAAACGAACGTCAACCAAAAGTCATTTGCTGAAGCTGTCTGCATAATAATTTTCAGAAGCTCAAATATTACCAATATGCGAACTTTTGATTAAAAATTATTACATAATTTTTTTGATGCAGGCATAGCTAACAAATAATTACTAACCAGTACTTGGGAATATTTCGAAAAATTAAAAAAAAGTCTAATGAATTAATTTTTAAAATTTTGTTAAATTTTTTAGATTACAAAACAAGTAACAAAAATAGTTTTTGGGAGCAGCTGTAAGCAGTTCATATACCACAAATTGATATGCTTATTATAAAGTGTCCGAAAATGTATTGAATCATGGGGATTTTCAAAATTGCCATGTTGTGAAATTCTGTGAAAGGATTTTCAAAACAAGTAAGTTTCTGTCATTGTTTAAGTTCAAATCAAGCAACTGAACTCGATTCCAATTCATTATAACATTTTTGTATGAAAAAAGTAATTAAAAATTTTCTGGTAACTGCTGATGTTAAAGATTTTGGACTAAGTTAGGATGATTAAAAATTATGTAACACGTGATGAAAATTGAATAGAATTATTACTTTGGTGTTGGGTTTGGAGTTAACAATACAAAATGCTGATAAAAGCAGAAGTGCCCAATGACATACAAACCCAACTCCAAGAAGAAGATTACTTTGGTGAAAATGATAAAGCTAATACACACATTTGACTACAAAAATATTTAAAATAAGTTTCAAAAATGTTAAAACTGGAATATTATTTAGCAGTCAGTATAATTTTAAAAAATAGTATCTTCAAATTGTGTAATAATCTATTCAGAAGAATTTCAAAAAGTCTTCATCTTCAATAATATATTTACGAAGGAATCTGTTTAAAAATATAAATAATATTATCTTGTAGAAAGTTTTTTATTTGTAATTGTTAATTTTTTATTGTTCAAATAGTTTCATTTTATTAAACTTTATTAAAATTATCAATTAAAGTTACTGTCTGATTAAATTGCTAGTTGAAAATTCAAATGAAACAAAAGATGTTTAATGTCGTGTTGAGATCATAAATTTAATAAATTTGAAATAAAGCTTAAGAATAAATTTTGTTAACGGCCAAGCATATCATTTACGAATGCGAGGCTTTTGCCCTCCCTAGATTAACTTCTTTAGGCATCATCCATACTAGAGAGTTACACCTAGACTCCATTAAAGGGTTATCGGACTTTATTAATAAAGTGGGTGACCCGAACCACTGGAACTAGGAAACATTGGACTTGGAGTTAATAGTACAAAATGCTGATAAAAGCAGAGGTGCCCAATGACATACAAACCCAACTCTAAGAAGAAGATAGATTTTGTTAACTAAATAAAATTATTAGAATAGTCGCTAGGATTTTTAAATAAACCATGTTGAGATTTTAAAGGACAATATATCATTAATTACTTAAATAATAAGTATTAATTAATAATCGCAAACACATTATGTGGAATACACATATTGTTAAAATATCAATAAAAAACATCAACAGCTGAAATTGAATTTTTGCAATGTTAAAGCTAGTAGCTGTAATTAAAAATAATTTAATAGATTGTAAAGGTTGATAAAAGAGATGGCGTTGTTCTATAGCAATTACATATGGCTTTTATTTTAATTTTCTTTTAGTTATTGAATGATTTGAAACTGTTAATATTGTATTTATACTATTATATTCCTGGGAATTAAATGTTTAGAAAAATGAACTATTTATTTATTTTTCAAATAGACTGAAATATAAAATAGAACTGCTTTTATAATTTAATAAGATAGGTATTCATTGTTTTTTTAGAACCAAATCAGCATGTTAGAATGATTCGGTGCTAACAAAGATGGTGAGATTGGATGATTAGATTGCTGCAGAGTCTGTATTTTGATTTGAAATGATGAATCATAAACTTTATTTAAAATGATGTTTATTATTGAATGTAAAAGACTAAATTGTGTTTATTTTTCTTTTTTTATATTTGAACTTTTATTCTGAACTGAATTCTGAACGAAAACAGAACATGTTTGATTAATCTTAGACAAAAAAAGTGAAGAAAAATTCTCAGAAATATGTCGAAATTTTTATTTACAATATAGTTAGCATAACATAGAAACACTGATGGTCCTAAATGAAAGGCTGAATATTAAACCAAAACCATTGACAGAACAAAACACTTCGAATGATTTGTAGAAGACCAAAAGGAATTCGCCCGAAAAGGAATTTAAAAAAATTATAGAATACCAGAAGTAAATAATTTTATGGAAATGAAAGATAAAGATGGATCAATTTTATTTGATCAATCCATTTTAAAGAAACTGGTTGATGGAATAAATATTGAATTCGCGAAAAATCAAAACCGAATGGTTCTACTCTTGGTAATACTGATAAGAATGTTTATTCTTCGAATTCAATCAAGCTTCCGTAACGGCCTTTGACGAATACCATGATGATGGGGAATGATGAAAATGATGAATTTCTGGAAGCAATATGAAAATGCCTTCTTCATTCTAATAAATTTTTATCGAAATTGGAGAAATTCGGTTATTTGAAATCGATTTTGGGGGGAATCGTAGTTTGAGCTGCAAGTGGATTTACTTTTAACAAACGTAAAAAACGATTCTGTTATAAAGTTGTTAAAAGATGTCTACAAGCGTGAATATCAGCTTATAAGAGCGATATAGTGTTCTCATAAAAAATGTTACAGATGTATTAATATTGTAATTATGATTCATATGTAATTCAAATTCGAAGCGAAACATTACAGCAACGTGCATTTATATTCATAAAACGGTGGAGGACAAATATAGCTATTTGTGAAGTTAAATGCGGTTCTTGCTGAAATTGAAAACTGTTATTTGTGCAAATGTCATCGTTAGTAAATCAAACATTTTTCACCTGAATCTAATTTTAATGAAAAGTAGAATTTTATGTTATAATTAGGAGATTTAAGCTGTGTGTTCTTTCATTTTTTAAGTCTAAGTACTTTAGTAATCTTTAATCTACCTCTAACATATTAATACAAAAATAAATACATTTTATGTGGAAAGAATATTTCACTATATGTTTTACATCTTCATAAATTTTGTTGAATTAATTAATTAAAGGGAAAAATTCTTAGAGCCTTTGTTGGTATTTGTGAATTCGAAGCAATATTCTTTATACATAAATCACTATTTCATGATATTTCAAAAATTAACTTTAGCACAAGTTATATTTTAAGGATCTAAAGGAAAATTTGTGTTAAATGTTTACATTTCTTATTATGACATTTTAAAATTTTGAAAATATTATTTTGCAGTATATTTCTTTTATTATATTTCTTATGTCTCATTTTTTTGTTAAATATATTAATTTTTTAGTTTAAACTGTCATTCCAAGTAAAAAAATTGAAATTTATGTTTTTATTGAAAAGTTCTTCACCAAAATTAAACGCTTAAAAAGTTTTGCTTTTGGCGAGGAATATTTCGTTTGCTATATGGCGATAAATATAATATTTGCTATTTGGCGGTGAATACTGTGTTTATTATATGACGATGAATATGCATTTGTTATATGGCAATCAATATTACGTTTGTGTATTCTACATGTCTATCTGTTAAGGAACGTGTTTTTCATATTCTTAGGTTTGTTCTCTTTGGTCACCTGGATATGGCCTATCGTTTTACCTTAAAGCACAACTGGATGGATGTTAGAAAAAAATTATAATAGATTTCAGTTGGTAGGCTATCCACTGTGTGATATCAAAATTTTTAGCTTCGGGTTCTGAAGTTTACATAGTAAAATGTGAAGCAAGTATTAGTGATACATTTACAATAGTGAGCATAGCATTTTCTATGTATTATATATTTGCATGCCTTGTCGAATTGCATATTATTATTTGCAACATTTGGGAAAATACAGTGGCAAACACAAGTATTTGCATAATTATTTGAAATGGCAAATGAATAAGAGCAATTTTGATTGTTTGATTGTTCAATTTATTGCCTGAGAATAAGTGTCTAACAGTAACTAAAGATAAGTAACTAAAGGAGAATGTTCTCTAAAACAGGGTTATTAGCGCATGGGAAAAACATTAAGCGAATCTTGATACCTGTTGAAATTAACCTTTTGACCGCATTCGACGTATCAGAACGTCATGCATTAATTTGACCAAAGTCGCACATGACGTTCTTAAACGTCGTTGAAAATGAGACAATATTTAACATGTTCATTCTTGTTTATTTCAAAGTAACAATGATAGTGGCGATGATAGTGAGATAAAACCAAGATGCAAAAGACGTACAAGATACTTATCAAGCAGTGATAGATAATCTTCTCCTAAGAAATTAGATCAATGGATTTGGGAAGAAAAAGACAATGTACCTAGTGTAAAACGGTTTCGTGAAGTGCCTGGAATAAATCCTTTGTGTCTGCGAAGGCTAGGTGCTAATCTTAAACCTTTGGATGTTTTGAATGAAGTCCTAGATGAAGATTTTTGGAATAGCATAATGGAAGAGACAAATAGATATGCCAGACAAGTGATAGAAAAATAAGGTTTTGGAAAAAAGAAACAAAAGGTGAAGCCAATAAATTTTAATAATTGCATAAAATATGCTGTTCTTACAAATTACTCTACCCCAAAAAATTAAATGTGCTCCAAATGCAAAAAGTTATTCGAATAAATGTGCATCCAAAGGGTTAATCTTTTTTTAAATCTAATTTTGCAGAGAAAATATAAATTTCAAAGAATTATTATTTCATGGACACGTAAATAGGTGATTCGTTTACAAGAAATTTATAATTTATATTTCACTTTTCAGAATGTAAGTTACTTGAATAGAACAGTCTGCTTATCATGATATAAAATACATATAAATTGCTATAAGGATAATATCGTATTGGTATGAGAGACTTTTTTCTTGACTGTAATATTCTGAATGTAAATTAATGTCAATTACTGATTTTTGACGCATCTTCATCCGGTGGGAACTATAAAGGTTATGTCTCTCAAACCTTCAAGTTAGAAACATGTATTGTAGGAGTAATTTGATAGTTTGAGTAAGCATATTGTATAAGTTCATAAATCTGCTAGACTTTCAATAAAAAATTACTGATTCTAACTCATATTATTTATATGAATGAAATTTAGTTTGAAATGAGTATTAAGTTTGGCAATCGTGCAATAGATATCAAAATATAAGTTTGGGTGATATGGTGATTTGATATTAACAGATTGCTTAAGAATTAACATTTTGAATTTACTCATTAGATAACAATTGAAAAATTTATAAAAAAAAATAAATTTCCCTTCTTCGGACCCTTTTTAAAATTTGTAAATGTTATTATTTTTTCTAGAATTTCTTTAATTTTTGAATAAAATAAATACATTAATATATAGGGAGTTTATTACTTTAACTAGGTTACCTAATATTCGGTCCATACTCACATAGATTTTAAGTTAAGTATCTCAAACATAAATGTATCGAAAATAATTAACTTAAAAAATTCATATGAATGTTTAATTATTTTCAGCCTTTCATTCCTTCAGTAGGTCGATTAACTGAGTACCAAGCATGCTTGGGAACTAAACACTGGGGGTCTTACGTTAGGCTGACCACCTAACTGGGACATATGCTTCGCACCCCAGGGCCCTCGGTCATGAAAACAATTATGGGCACTATAGGCCTTGGCCCACATGGGCTGTCATGCCATGGAATTTAGTTTAGTTTAATTATTTTAGAATAAGATCTTTTTTTTCTTTTTTTTTTTTTCAAGAAAATTGTCAGTTAAAGTAATTTTTATGAAAAAATGTAAAAATGTTTAATATTAGAAGTCGGATATTCGACCCAAATTCTTGAAAGAAATTTTTCAAAACATTCAAAAAAAACATTTGCCTTGTATTTTGATCTCGTAGAAGGTTTATAAATGGTTCATAATTTGAGTTATTTTTCACCGTACATAATTTGGATTGATCATGGCTTAATGATAAGAAAGGGAATTGGATCTTAAATTCAAATCTTGCTACTGCTGAACAAGTGGCGATGAATTTTGCATTTCAGATTACTGGATGCACATCTGTCGGATAGGATGGGTGGGTGGTGCTGGAGTATATTCCACTTTTCCTCTCTTGCCACATGTGAATACCTCCATTATTTACCAGAAAACTTTTTAGAATTTACTAATATTCCATGGAAGTTAAAAAGGCAAATGTCTCATGTTGTTGCATTATACTCTTTGTTGTAACAAAAGAAGCATATGGAAATTGTTGAGTCCGATTTCAGGTATGATAAAAAAAATTAGAAAGACGTCATATTCGGAGATGGGCACAGTTTTTTAGTTTTTGTAAATTTCGGTTTCGGGTATTGTAGTTTTGGATCATAGCAAATATGAAATAATTTCATAAGAAACTTTCGAATATATTTATTGTGGAGCTAATTAGAGGCATCTGAGAACCCAGATATAAAAGCGCAATTCTTCCTTTGTTACACTCATTATTTGTGAAAATTCTCTGATTTCTTAAAAGTTTGAAGCAAAAAGCTCATAAATATTGAAATTAAAATAATTTTTTGCAGTTAAACCAATAAAATATCTTGTCTTTATTAAGTAAAAAATCTATACGGTTGCACAAAATATATAACTAAGCTTAAACTATCCACATTTTAACAAATTGAATGATATTCAAAATTTTGTGAAAAGAAATTAGGATAAAACTGAAATTACGAATGAATAAAGTAGTTTTTAAAAATTAACTTTAATTTTCAGACATTGATATTTTAGAAAAAATTATATAGTGAGATACATACATATAGTGTTCATGTAGTACTTAAGAAGACGAATAAGGATGGAAAATGAGGCGGTTTTTTATATAGTTTCTATGCGTTCCAGTAAATACACTGCTGAACAATTGCTAAGGACGGATCACAAATTGCAATGTAGCATAACATTAAGCGAGACATGAGGCCTAGTAGGATGAAATATAGTTGCCACACTGTTCAGACATTAGAATAAAGAATATTTATTGTTCTAGAAAGTACAAAAGCTGTGAAACATCTGAAAGAAAAGAAAAGTGTTCATTTGATGCTGCATGCGGAAAAATGGAACAATGCATCTAAAAGTCAGCAGGCACCTTGAAGAAAGGTATCAGTACGGGATATGTCCACCGTGGAATGTGATGCAACATTCCACACGCCATATCATACTTTATACAACATTATCCAGCAGCTGTTGAATTTATCCCATTCCTCTGGGAGTGCACGGATGAGAGTGTTCTTGTTTGTCGGAGGATAGTTTCGACCAGCAACTTGCCTCCTCAAAGCATCCCACACATTTTCAATGGGGCTTAGATCTGGAGAACGTGATGGCCATACGAGGCGTTGAATACCCTCGCGTCTAGACAATCCTGAACAGTGAGTGTTCAATGACATGTTGCGTTGTCGTCCATAAAAACAAATTTATCACCGACAGCACCACGGAAAAGAGGAACATTAGGCAGAAAAACTTCATTAATGTATCTTTGGCTCTTCATAGTCCCATTCGCAACCACATGTAGGGGCGTGCGGCCATTGATCATGATACTGGCCCACACCATGACATTGCATGTTGGATATCGGTCCCTTTCCTGGATATTTTCTGGACGATAAGCAGTACCACTCTCGCGCCAGATCAGTTGGCGTCTACAATCCGATGACAGACTGAACCTACTCTCATCTGAGAATAGTACGCATGCCCACTCCTGTTCAGTCCAATTGCGATGCTCACGACACCATTGCAAACGGGCAGTACTGTGCTGTCTGGTCAATGGGACACACACAACAGGTCTGCGGGCGTATAGTCCTCCTCCCTTCAAACGTCTGGCAACTGTTTTTCGGGAGATCTGCTTTCCTGAGGCAGCAAGAAATTGATTTGCCAACTGCTGAGCTGTGGTGCGCCTGTTCCTTTTTGCTGATAGGACGATATATCTGTCTTCTGCAGGCGTCGTACTTCTAACACGACCTCCCCTGTTCCGCCTACTACACATTCCAGTAGTTTTAAATGACTTCCACAGCCGTGAAACAACGCTGTGAGCGATGTCGAACTCCCTGGCAACATCTGTTATTTTTCACCCTTCTTCGATCTTTCCAATAATTCGGCCACGCATAAAATCATTTAAGTGATGTCGGGAAGACATGCCAAAAATTTCAAGTTCGTCTACTAAATCTTTCCTGTAAAACTTGGACTTGAAATAACAATTGTTCACACGAGTCAAAACCTTTAAGTTAACGCTATCACGCTCTCATTATCTTATGAACGCTATCAGGCGATGAACAGACGTGGAAAAAATATTTGCATACGCATACTTCTTCTTACTATATCCTGCACTTATTCTAATTTTCCACATTGTGCTTCCTTCCATTTTGTGGTTGCTATGGATGATAGTGTTATCCGTCCATAGCAATTGTCCAGCAGTGTATTTTAAGACCCACGAAAATTGAATGCATAAATAGAAATGTTTTTTTTAACCACAAGTCTATACTCATGTGCAATTCTAATTTCTTTTTCTCTTCAATTTCAATATGCAAACGATTAATACTAAATCATCAAAGACTATTGTGTAAATTTCAGGAGATGAATCGCGTATAACACATGTTTATTTTCAATTTTCCTCTAGAAAGTAAGCAGACAATTACGTCCGCGAGTATCCGATGACGTCATTTGCAAGTACCTAATTACAATATTATTAAATGTAGCATAGTCAAAATTATTCCAATGTAGATTAGAACATTTTTATAAATATTTGTCAATTTATTATTTTTTCCCTTAAATTATAGACGCAGATACACACGATTTACTAGAATGTGTTCAGCCAATTGTGTATCTGCTATCTTTATTAATCGCTTAAGAATCCCACTCAGCAAAATGTTTTGATTTGTTTAAAAATACTTTTTATCAGTTTTAAATAATAAAAACATTTATCACAAAAGGGGATTCTTAAGCAGTTAATTTCAAAACTTGGCAATGTAAAGAGTACAGAATTAAAAAGGACACAACTTTCGACAACGCAAAAAATATACAGAGCTGTTATTATTGTTATACACTACTTTATTTGTTATAACAATTTCTCTAACTAAAAAAACTAAATCAAATGATTTAGTTCCAGTTTATTCAGATTTAATTTAGATCAGTTGCATATTTATATATGATTTCAGATATATTTTTAACTATAAAATTATCAAAATTTGAAATAATAAATATGACAGATTTTTCAATAAAATGCATTAAATTAAAAATATAGATTTCCGCATTTTATTACTAAGTAAAGAAAGGACAAATCTTAGCTCATTATAATAAAAAAAAGGAACACTTGAGTGATCACAAACCAAACTAAGAGCATTTTATGAGACTTTTTATGTTAGATTAAATACATTGGAAAAACATGTATATTCATAACTAAATGCCAACATTATTTTATAAAAGTGATGCTTGAGTACACACAAACAACACTAGTTAATAAATTTATAATGTTTATTATGTTTTATTTATTTTTGGAAATGAATTCTCATGCTGGAAATCTTAAGACTATTATATTTGTTGACAGAAAAAATATAAATAAAAATAAAAAATGAACATTAGAAAAAAAAACAGACATGTTTTTTTATTAGTAAGAATTCCGCGACCCGGAAACGGATGAGGATGAACCCTAGAATTTTGACATCTCAAACACTGCTTCCGCTTATAGCACAAGAACACATAAGATTTTTCTCTCCTGTTTGAATGCTTAAATAAATAAGCTTCGTATAATTAGCCTATTAGAATCCTTGTTTGGAATTCATACTATCAGCAAGTGATAATTCGAACACAAGGCTGCCAAATAGAGGATAAGGCTTTTAACCGGAAATGACGTAATAGTCATGGCACAATTCCAGCAGTTGAAAATCAGATGGATTACGGTCTGCGTCGGAATTTTATTCTTAGAAGGTAAATAATGTTTTCATACATTTATTTCCATCATGTATAAGTAGTTTTTCATATAAATTAATGATTATTTTTATGAACTATAACTCTGTGTGCGGAAAACGAGGAATTTATTTGAAACATTTTCCCAATCATTTGCTTGTTTCTAAATTTTGTTTCATGATAGTTTATCTAAGGAAGTGCAAAGTTTTTAAACTGTAATTCAAGAGTTACAATTTGAATCTATGTAGGAAATAAAATGTAGTATTATTTAGCTATGTCAAATAATAAATATTGTTCAGAAATCATACTATTCCTTTTGATCAGGCAAATGAAATAAAATTGAAAATCAATTATAGACTCTATTTCAATTTATATATATATATATATATATATATATATATATATATATATATATATATATATATATATATATATATATATATATATATATATATATATATGAAGCATGATTAGAAACAGCATAGGCAAAACTTGAAAAGTACAAGAATAGATATAAAAATTGAAAGATTCAAGAATAGATATAAAATTCTTATGCTTAACAATACATTCAGCACAAAAACAGCTTAAATATAATTACTAAATATAATTAATAGTTAATTTTTATAAAATTAATCAAATACGAAATAACAATTTGAAATTTGATAAATTTTATAAAAATTTACCATTATATATATCTATATATATACAAAACTTGTATGTTTCAATTTCGTCTGTCCAGAATGTAATTTTTATTTTTCATTTAATTAATTATATGGAACTATTTTTCAATTAGTTCATTTCTACTGTTAACATGTTTCTTCTTCAATTAATTTAACCACAAAACTTAACCAAAAACAATTTAACCAATTAATTTAACGAAAAACAGTGATGAATAATTAATCAAATCTCAGAATTATTCTTCCCTTCTAAAACAGCTCACGTAGTAATTATAATTACTAAGTAAAAAAAAATTGCCGACCAACTTGTCTAGTGGTCAGCATGCCTGACTGCAGATAAGGAGGTCCTGGGTTTGAATCCCGGTTCGGGCATGGATGTACTTTCTCTCTCTATCTATCCTGTCTTTGTCCCTTCCTTGTATGAATGAGGTGTGAATGGTTGCCTACCCTATAAACGGGTACCTATGGCATGTGTGTAGAGCAAAGTCGTACTTTCACCTTCATGGTGCTCTGATTAAAACGCTCAAAATTGACTTAATTCGCATAGCCAAGGCATAGCGAGCTTGGCTTGTCCAAGTGTCATTAGTAAACAACAACAACTAAGTAAAATTAAGCAACCTAGAGACCTATACTACTGGCGGCAGAGTCTTCTTTGCCTTCGTTGACCAGACCAAAAAGGAAAACTCCGATCCAAACCCCAGCGTCAGTTCTCCATATGAGGAGCGGCTGGATTGTTGATCTGTAGACCGCAATCGTAAGAGAAAAATCAGACTTCAACTCTATGGTGCTCCAAGTACTTTGTACTAAACGAAGCTTCTCATTTTCCTCTTGGCTAGGAAATTAAAAGTGGACAACCTCATGGATCTGATCTGATTTCAGATCAGAGGGATTAGTAAGAATAAGAAGATAATTACTTGATTTACATAAATACGTACTATCAGCTTAAATTTTAAAGATAAGTTTGTTTCTACTTATTTTCAAAATTATATTAAGGTTGAATAGGCAGCATTAATTTACGAGTATTTAATTTCATAGTTCAGTGCGAAATAAGAAATGATATTAATAACTCTATAAAATAAAATGATTTACATTCAAGAATTTAACACCAGCATCAGGTCCATCTTGCAAGACCTGAACTAAATCTGCACAATATTTTGACTCCAAGTAAAAATGAAACAAATTAAAATATATTTATAAATTTCAGATTTTTCCTTGCAAATTGTTTATTGTGAGTTCACCGTGGTTATATTGATCTCTCGAAATATAAGGTCCAAGACTGTATAGCGCACTACAGAAAGAACAGCTCCAGGATATGGTCTTACCCAAACTCTGACAATAACGATATCAGAGCTTTTATTTTTACATAATTTGAAATTAATCTTTTACATAAAACTTAGTTTTAAACCCTTATTTCTAATCATACGGAGTTTGACCATAAAAGCGACAATTTTCTTTTAAAAAATGTAAGTAAGCAAATGTGTTGTTTGATTTTTTTAATTTTTTTTTCAATCCTACCATTTTGAATCAATTTGAAAAATGAAATTTATTTCCTATTGTTTTGGTTAAATCTTTTTAACCTAACATATGTTACATATAGCTTAATTTTGACTTTGTAGCTCTTTGAATAGTTATTATCTTTGAAATCGCAATCAAAGATTTACATTTATCAAAAGTTTTTAAATTTTGGATTCATTGAAGAATATCGTAAAATAGAAGGATTCTATACTCTGTAAAAGTCGAAAAGCAGTGGGTTTGCGTGGTTATTGTTTATTTATTTTCACTCATTGATAAATTTTGTTTCAAACTCAGGCTTGCCTTTGGTTGTCAATGGATGCCATCCTAACTCTAAAGAGCTGCACATTTGTCTAAACATTTATTTGGAGAGAGATTTACCTCTGGTGGAAACGATTGTAAAGGGTCAACGGAAGCCTGGAAGATATGGGGGTGGTAGGGTGCTCTTGGAGGACCCTGATATTCAAGCTATATGCAGGTACTTACTTGCTTAGCAGTATTTTTCATTTTTGCTTATTTATTTTTAACATAACGTTTTAATTTAGAAAAAAAAATTTAGTTTAAAAGCAATTTCCAAATTATTACACATTCAATATTCTAAATAATGAACTCACATTTTTTGTTAAAATACAAGTAAGTTTTAATACCTAATACTGGATCATCAGCGAGGATTGCCTCTGAAATTCTAAGATGCTCTAGGCAGAAGATACGTTTAACCGTAGGCTCCATAACTGGGCACTACTATTTCAGAAAACACCTCCGTAAAATGGGACTGTTTCAGCAAGACCCTATCTGCAGGAAATGTCATACGCAAGAGGAAACGGCCAAGCATATCATTTACGAATGCGAGGCTCTTGATCCCTCCCTAGATTAACTTCTTTAGACATCATCCATACTAGAGAGTTACACCTAGACTCCATTAAAGGACTCGGACTTTATTAATAAAGTGGGTGACCCGAGCAACTGGAACTAGGAAACATTGGGTTTGGAGTTAATAGTACAAAATGCTGATAAAAGCAGAGGTGCCCAATGATAATACAAACCCAACTCTAAGAAGAAGAGGAAGAATACCTAATACACAATAATACCATTTCTAATTTCATAGCATTTGATATTGTAATAAATCCATTATATTACTTTCGCACGTTGATAACATGGTTGAAATTCCTCTCTGTGTTCGATGGCATTTCTAATCCTTCCATTTAAACCATCATTAATTTTTTAATTCATTCATAAAATGTGGTGTTGAGATTAATAACTTAAAATTATGGATTTTTTGAGATCATTGAAGTATAAAATTATGAACCACATTTTTTCGAATGCAAATTCTTGGATTTAATTTCCAATTTTTATTCTTCGTTATACAATAATGTGATTACTATCAGCGAAAAGTTTTTTTCGCAGTGGCTATCGAAATGCCTAACAACAATCTTCGGGTGTTAAGCTATCCGCTACGATGAGTTAAAATAAGAATTTTTAAATAGATAGGAAATATATTGAATCAGGGAAGGGGGAACGTATTACATCCTCTGCATTAGAATAGAGAAGAAATATAACACATCAAATTTGTAATAAATCTTATTCTAGATAACTGCTATTTAAACGATATTTGTAGATAGTTTCTTTGATAATTCCGTCATTGCTTATATATTTAGCTTTTTATAAAAGTTGTTTCTTAGAAAAAAAAAGTTTAAAACTATGACCTGGTTGTTTTGCTCTTCTTATTTAAATGATAGCAATTAAAAATTAATTTCCGAAGTTAAAAAAATAATAACACTTATAAACAATATGGATTTAATTTGTCATTCTAAATGCAAATAATCTATCTATCTATCTATCTATCTATCTATCTATCTATCTATCTATCTATCTATATATATATATATATATATATATATATATATATATATATATATATATATATATATATATATATATATATATATATATATATATATATATATATATATATATATATATATATATATATATATATATAAATGGAAGGAATATTAACATAGTAATTATTAGCAAATATATATGAAGAAATTTTTACCAAATAAGTATTTTGAAAGCATTATGAAGTGACAGATATTTTTTCATATAGTCACGCTGCTGCATTAGAAGATTGTTATATGACTCTGTTGAGAGAATGCGACACCTACTGGCAGTTGGATCGATACCAAAGATTGATGAACGTTCTACATAAGACTTACTCTTATCTTTGTCTCAATTCCACCAATCATGTGAGAGGTGGGTAAGATTATTTTTTTTTACCTTATTTTCTGAGTACAACAGAAAATAAGTACTAAGAAGTAATTATCTATCTTTTTTGTTATAGGTTTTAGAATAAAACATATAAATGAAAAAAATAGCAAATTATAAATAAATTTTCATTAAAGTTGATAGATATAAGCTTATAATTAGAATTAAATTTTTATACCTTTTCAAAGAGAGTAAATTTAATTGTATATACACATGCAATTTTATATATAACAAATATCACTAATAATTAATAGTCTCTTTTGTTGATTGAAATCAATGATTCAAAATAAGTGAACAAGTTTAATAATCCTAATATTTTGTACTAATAAATCCGATTAAAATGAAATTAATTCTTAAGAAACATAAAAAATCAAGGTTTACCTCAATGTAGAATTAATACATGAAGAGTGTGGATTGACAAATCACTTTCTTGTCCAGTAAGTCTAGCTTTTAATTCCGATTGTATGATTTGAGTGTTAATCGATAATGGTGTTTTCCTTTAATAAGCTGGAATTATTATCATTAGTTGCAATCTCTGAATGTGTCATTTCATTCCCTTATTAAAATGTATTGAAAAGAAAGACCCATTCTTGTTGGCGGCAGAGTATTGCCATAGGGAGAACACAAATAATTTTTTTTTTCATTCGTATTTTCCCCTTCTTTCGATTAAATCTAGATTATGTAACAGAATAACAGAAAAGACGTAACAAAATAGACATAAGGCAGTTACAACAAAACTAATCACTTAGAAATGAAGTGCAAAAGACCAAGTAATTCAGGAAATTCATTACCTATGTAAATATGCAAAATGTTTTAAGCTGCATCGTAAAGTTTCAAATTTTAAAAAATGATTCTATTTTACAAATTGAATTATCTCGATTAAATCAAAATTCACGATATCGATTATAAGAAATTTATAATATAAGCAACTTCTTTTTTTAATGTCAGCTTTTCTTAAGTTTGACAAGTCTCAAATTTAATTAACACTGGATTTCTAATCTGCAGAGAATATTTCAACATGCCTATCTTTTTCATCGATATCCTACTTCAATGTATTGTTGTTGCATCAGCATGCTCCCCTGCTACTAGCCCTGAGTTGGGCTCTACCAAATTTAATGTGTAATAGTTTAATGTATTTTATTTAAAACTTAGCTATTCTTTTTATTGTTATTGCTTTGATTAAATTCTGAATCGCTTCATCATATTATCTGTGGTTGCAGAAATGCCATCTCTTCGGCCTATTTGCTGGCCTTTTTAAAAGAAAAAAGTGCATTTAAAAAAATCTTAATGTATCTTCTGCTTTTCTAATAAATGTGGAGCAAAACTTAATATTCAGCAATTTACATTTTCAATTTTAATTGTTGAACTCACATAGTATAGTAACTAATACTTTTCTCAACACACAGCACCATAGAACCAATTTCTACTTATATCAAACTTAAAAAAAATTCTGATCAAGGTAAATCAATTTTCAATAATATCAGGAAAATGGATGGTCTAATTAACCCTTGTGTGCACAAAATTGAATGATTACCAAGCCAATAAAATAGCTTTCATTTTTAACAGACCATAGAAACTGCCATATTTGTTTCCTGCTGCATTTCCAACTCTAATAATTAATTGCAAGGCATTTTCTTCCTCAACACTTTCTATAAGTTAATCATGATTTGAAATTAGAAATCTACTGTTTGATTCATAATCCATTCTCTTATAACTTCATTATAACTTCGGAACATCCAGGAATTTTCAAAAGGATGCTTTTGAATTCCTTAGAAGACATGTCATTTTTATCTTCTCCTTTCACTTACTTTTCCTTTTCTTGAATTTTCCCTTAGTCTCCTTTTTCTTCTATTCTTCAGTCTAATTAATTTTTCTAAAATTCTGAAAGTGATTCGGATAAGGAGCGTTTCGGATAGACGGTGTTTGAATAATCAGAGTTCTACTGTAATTCATTAATATAAAGTAAATACAAGGCTAATTTATAGCAACTGCATATTTTAATGACGTTTTCAAATGTTTCCTATTCAATTACAGATTTGCTTCTAAACACTAAATGTTTGACGATGGCTGAAAGTTTGATCGCCAACTGCTCAAACTATGGCTTCAGTTGGTCCACTACCTGGAAGGAGGTTCTCAGGATGCAGGTGTCACCAAATGACCGATGTGCTGTTTTGGACAACTACAAAAGATGTCTTGTCGACAAACTGCAAAATATCCTATGTGGCGAAGAAGCATCGCGTGTTTATGGCTCTCTTTTAGATGTATGGCTTGATAACTGGTGTAACAGAGATGGCTCAAGCGGAAGAGAATATTTCTATCTCTCTAGAAACCAAGGAAATTATTAACTTCAATATTGTATTAAAAAGGAAAATCATGGAAAATATACAGGTTTATACAATAATTAATATGCTAAATATAATTGGTTGCAGTAATCTAAAAATGAATTATTGAAATTAGATAATTTTATAAAATGTATAAGGCTGAAAGTAAATTGAAAATTATTCGTTGTAGCAATTAATAAATTAATTTTAATTTGAATATATTATTCATGATTTCTTGTATGTCAGTCTTTGTAATTGCAGAAAATACACAATCAAATCAAACAAATAATTAACAAAAATAAATTAAATAAGTAGGACACTTAATAAATTGATTTTCAGTTTAACATATTTATGATTTCCATTATTATTTTTTGTGATTGCAGAAAAAGTTCAATCAAAAATTAAGAAATTAAGAAAATATAAATTATAATAAAGGAAACCTAGCTATATTGTTTCTTCACACAAAGATAAATGGTAATGCTTTAAATTGATTTGAATACATTAAAATTCTAAACTCTAGAATGGGATTTAACATTCCTGTAGTCAACTGCAAATGGCGTTAGTTCATGAATACATCTTATTAAAATTGCTGTTTACACGGCGGAAAGAAACAATCAGCTGTATGTGTGTGTGCTACATTCATAAATAATTATCTCTGTTGTACCATCTGCTTTCCCCCTTGTTCCCAACGAGTTCTGTAAAAACAAAACGACAAAAATGAAAAAGCGAACGGCACGCATCCATCTTCTTTTTTTTTTCTTTCCCACTTAAGCCTTTATAACAGATGTCCCATTACAAGGAGATGGGTTCAGCAGCTAAGGTTATCACCGATTTGAATAAAACAAATACATCTTAACAGCCAACGGTGTGGGGAATTGCACCTAGAGCCCGGCCAAATCGTTTACCCACAGTTTGTACAGGATATTAGAGTCATAAAGCATTGTAATTGGTTGGCAGTCGGCGGTCAGGCACTATTACGTCAACGGCCCGATCTCGGGGAGATCTCCTCGCCCCGAGATGATCTTCCACTCATTATTTATAGGGGGAAGAGCGTGAAAGTGTGCACTTACGGTGGACAGGTATGGGAGTAGGGAGGGCAAATGAGTGGGCGTGAACTAGTGAAATAATCGTATGCTTTTATGTAGTTTGTAGAACAGATGCCTACCTGCTTCAACAAGTTTTTTTTTTCTTGCGTTCCACAGTCTGGTTTTTTTCTTTCTTTTTTATTTGGAATTGACTTATAGTGGTTTGAAAATTGTTCAAATTAAATCCCTCGGGGTGAAATTGTAGGTGATATTATTACCAGAAGATCATGCGTGCGCAAACAATGAGGTGGCCTGTGAGATCTGGAATCTTGATATTTTTATCTCTTTCCATCTCCGCTCTTATTCCGATGATTAACTTCTCAATATTGCTCCGGCAATTTACAACTGTCTTGTATACTTTCGAAGCCATCATTTTGCGAATGTCATTTGTAGGAAACGAGTGCAGGCATCATTTCTTCCCATCCTCTTCGAGATGAGTCCTTAAGACTATGAATTCAGGATGCTCAAAAAACATAACTGCTTCCTCCTGATACAAAATAAGAACTCTTACCTGCAGAATTATCTCGATTCAATGCGCTTCTGCTTAACAAACGTAGTTAAGGATTTTAAAGTTTCTGAAATTATACTAATTCAAAGGGATTTACCCTTTAATAGAAATTTAATATTTTTTTGTTCCTTTTTTTTGTTGAAGCAAAGATAATAAATAAAAAAAGTTTAAGCCTTACACTGATAGGATCTTGGAAATAAAATCATTTGCAATAAGTGTTATTATGCGAGATAGATAATATTTAATTATTTGAATATGATATAAATATAATATAAACATATTGATATATAAATATATTGAATATAATATAAGAATTTGTATATTTATGATTACAGTTCTTTACACTATTCTTATTTAATGTTTTACATATTTTATTATTTTGACGTAAAACAAGGACTTAATTATGCCAATCTTTGCTGTTGATGAATTATCACCCTGCTGATTTATACAATTTTAAATGAATTTGCTATTGTTTAGTTGCTTATAGGTATTGTTATAAGGCGATCTTCACGAACAAGCTTATCGGTATTAATCGATTCCTTGGCACTTTTTGTATAATTAGCTAAAATGTACTTAATCAATCGTTAATGCGAAACGAATTTAATTGTTCGTTATACAAGTTTTTAGTCTAACAATTATTGATTCTACATGTAATTAATTCTGATATCCCATCGGTGATAAATTGTCAGCAGTTGCTCCAGGCCCCAACATCAAAAGGGCCCCCAAATCGAATAGAAAGTTTGTTGTTGTTAAGCAGAAAGATGCCCAAATACAATTTTGCCCTGAGCTCCATTAGGCTAAGTCGGGCCCTGTTTGTCAGTCCTTTGTATGTTTTTGCTGACAAATGCTTTTATTATATTCTGATAGTATACATCAACATATACAGATTTCATTCCTTCTAAAAGAAAAAGTCGTTTAATTCTGAAAGAATGTACTTCAACAGCGATGTCTTCTAGTTTAAATATCATATATAATTTTAAATGCGTTGAAATTTATATGCGCTTTCTTTTCTCAGCTATTTCCCTAACACATGCATAAAATGGCCATTTTTTTTACATTTTAAGAGATTAAATAACATAATTTAAGAGTAAATAATTTAGTTATAATATTAAGAATGAGTTGAAACGGATACATATTGGCTTGAATTTAAAAAAAATTATACCTATGCCTTCGGATTTTTCATACGATCCATCTTTAAATAAGTGAAATTTCTTTATTTATATATAATGAATAGAGTGCTTTCAAAGAAATAGTATAAGTGACTTGAGAATTTGATTCAAATAATGATAAAATAATGACTGTGAGTGTTGTTCCTAACAAAATTACAAGATGAATTTCGATCATGCAGATAAACTCTTAATTTTTAAAACACAAATGTCATTAAATATCTGTACTACTAAAAACTTCTTGCTTTTGAAAAAGGAGGATACATATTATAGAATTTTTCAAAATTATAGCGTATACAACAATTAATAATTTTCTCTAGGAATTTAGTAGTCAAATTTTTTACTATTTTAACGTATTAAAAAAATATATATTATCTCATATAATCACTAACATTTAGTGTCTGTAAAATCTGATAAAGAGTTCAATTGAACAGTTTTTAATAAATATTTTGTTGGTACTCCTCTATTTATTTATAATTTAATGCCATTTTTAGACATAAAATTGAGTATTTATAGGGTGTAAAGAAGTAAAATCGAAAAATATACGAAATGCTAAATGTTTCCATATTATAAAAATGATAAAAAGGTATAGATAATAATTTTATGAATTAGCTTAAAGATATCTCGGCGCTCAAATACTTTTGTGCACTATTATTATTCATACGAAATTAATTTGGAAAAAATTACATAAAATTTTATTTAAAAACAAATAAAGCAAAATAAAGGGAGGAAACATTTTGGATTTAGAAGCAAAGTGTTTTTCTTAAGAACCTCGTATTGTATTGTATTAAACATTTATTTTCAGTGAAATTTTTTTTTCCATTTGATTTTCTAAATTTTAAATTTTTTAGTTTTTTTTTATATTTTTGATACGCTGATTTCTTGTATTATTTTCTAATACTTATATAAAATTATATATAAAAATATTTGAATGCTTATATCTAATTATTTTTTTATATTAAATATAAATATTTAACATTAAAATAATTTTTAGTTAATGTCTTTAAATATTTGTGTTTAAAAATATTCTTAGAAACACATATTCTCAAAGGTGAAGTAGAACGAATATTTGAATTTATTTAAAATTTAAATAAGAAATAAAAGCACCATAATTTTTATTCATACGAAGATTTCAAGCATTTCAACATCAAACGCTCCCTTAAAGATAAATATTAATTTAAATTTCCTTACGAATCAAGAAAAAAGCAATAGAAGGCACTTTTAAATCTACTTTTACCCAAAATAATTAAGATTTTGAAATATTTTTGATTGTTATAAATTAAACTAAAATAGGCAATTGATATAATTAAGTTAAATTATAATATTTAACTGTAATTGAAATAAGTTATTATAATATTTAGCTTATTTAAATTTTAACATATAACATAATTAAATTAAACTAGCAAAAATAATAATGTAGTTGTTTAATACGTCTTTGTTAAAATTAAAATTGTAGTAAACATGATAAAATTTAATGAACAATTCAATTAGTTATTCACAAATTTGCATCCATATCTGCTTTCTTATTGCAAAAAAATCAATCAGTACAGCTAACAGTTATCAATACTCTGGATTATACCATCAGATGCAAAAGGAAACAGTGTTTTGTATCATTAAACTATACTCTAGAGAAAAAAAGCCAATGCATAAGATGATATCTTTTTATCAAACTTCATAGTAACATTTGTGAGGGTGACACCTAGGTCTATGAATTTAAGATGTATGAGTTCTATCACAATGACAGCATCAAAAACATCTTTCCATAATTATTGATTTCAAAAGCCATAATTTTCCTAATCCCTGTACCGAAATTAATATTAAATAATAGCTGAAATTTTAGTACTTAATAAACTTTTATTTATTTTAATGCACCCAAGTAATCTCGCAACTACATTGACTCAATTTGATAATATTTTACTCAAAGTTTAATTATTTACGGATAAAAAAAACATAAGCGAATTAATAAGATAAAAGAATGCATCCCAATAACACTGAATATTCCAACAAAAGAACTAATGGTTACCAGAATTCACCAGTTTGATTATTTAACGTCTGTCAAAATGATGTTGCCAGAATGCTGAAGTTTTGAAAATCTCATGAAGTATTGAAATTAAGTGCTGTTATTCTTCTTAACTGGCATTACAGCCCTATGCAGGCCTTAGCCTCCAATACAACCTCCTTCCACTTTTCCCGTTTCATAGCCAAACTTTTCCAATTCTTTATCTTCATGGTCTCCAGGTCCTTTTCCACAATGTCAATCCATGTTTCTCTGGGTCTCCCCTTCTTCTTGCTATTGAATAATTTACCCTTTGTTATCCTTTTTATGATATTTTTTTCATCTCTGCGGTGTACGTGGCCAAGCCACCGTATTCTTTGTGCTTTTGCGAATCTCACTATGTCTTTGTTTCTCACTAGGTACATTAATTCTTTATTATCTCTTCCGATCCATACACCATTTTCAAGCTTTGATCTATAGATTTTCTTTAAAATTTTACGTTCAAAAATTCTATATTCCGAGTCCCTTACATTCAATGTCCATGTTTCTCCGGCATATGTAATTAAGTGTTGTTGATTTTTAAAAATAATGCTGTTTTATATAGATTTCTGTACAGAAATGCGATGGAAAGCCAAAACTAAAAATTCATCAAACAAAATATTTTCGGAAAAAACGTACCTATCCAAATCGAGTTTCCCACGAACGGCAAATAGACCGTCCCATTTATTAAAGGCCTGCCCTAAGCCTAACGAGGCTGTCAAGAAGCTCGTGATGAGGAGTCCCCCCCCCCCTTATTCATTTTTGATGCACCCCACCCAGGTATTCTAGGGGCGGGAGTGCTATTAGCATAACGAAACGAGGTGCAAGAAGATTTATGATGGCGATGCTTACCTTAACGCCTGCTCCACCACTTCGAGTTGCCATTAACGATGCCGAAACACCTGGGATACTTCAGGAATGGAGAAAAGAAAAAACGGATTTAAGAAAACATTAAGACGGAGAAGGGAGGGGGTAGCTAGATGCCGGGGTGTTAGTGGCTCGTGGGAGATCGTTTTGATATCCTTAAAGACCATTTTGATGAGGCACTTTTAGAACAATGTTGATTTACATGATGGCAGTTGCGTTCTGTTTCGGTGAATTAATGTGTGACTTCAAATGATTTCGAAAGTTGCAATGAATTGCTATTATTATGGATAGCATTTCTCATGAGATTTTTTTTTTAATATTTTACGACATATGAGGCTTAAATTACTTTCTTTTTCTTTTAGGATTTCAGTCATCATTTTCAGGGATTTCATTACGCTTAATAAGTTCTTAAATTGAATGTATTTTTCCTTCTTATATTGCCATTTTGGTAATATTTAACTTTGTCTTGTCTAAACACTCGATAGTAGCGAATCATATTGATGAAATATTGAAAAATCTAACATATTTTTAATGGAATAAACAAAGTAACAAACTCCTGAATTAATTAATTTTATTATTTCTAGTTTCCCTTTTTTAATTGTTTTAATATAAATTCATGTAAAATGAATATTTACATGAATTTAATCATATGTATGTTTTTACGAAACATATGATTAAATGCATGTAAATATTTATCTTAACTGAATTTAGTAAAGCAATTAAGCATATAGCTTTACTGGAAACAAGAAATGATAAAATTAATTGTACGTATGTTTATATGTAATCTTTTGAGTTTACACCATGTGATTTCTAAGCTATTTGCAAATCTTGATGAAATTCATTTGAACACTGGTATTATGAGTATCAAACTGAAAATATGCAGGACTGTTTCTGGTTCTACTGGAATAATTATCAACATCATTTGATAACTAGGGTTCTGACGGATTACGGTGCAAATGAAATCTCCGTTTTTCAGTCCCCTGATAAGCATTATGTATTCTGCATGACAGGAAAGTTGTTTGCTGGTATGTATTATAGGGAAACTGATTTTATGATTGCACACATTACCTGGGTGGTTTTCCTTTGGGTAATGAGGATTTACATTCTAATAATTAATGTAACCTGTTTAAGGCATTAGTTGTAAAAATATAATCTTTGAATTTACACCATATGATTTCTCAAAAAATATTTTTCTTGCTTTTAATAATATTTATTTTTTTAAGATATTTAAGAAAACAGTTGAGCATTTAAATGTTCTGAAAAAGATTTTTGAAAGTCAATTAAGCCGTATAATAGTAGAAATCAATGAAAAAAGTTAAAAAGTTTCAATGAATGAAATAATGAAATAAATAACTGACATAACTGACATCATATATAAATTTAAGAGTTTTTTCATTTTTTAGTTTCTTATTCCTACCAACGAATAAAACACTTAGCTAAATAAATTTAAATTAGATTGAAAATTATATGAAAAGTTTATCGTTAAATAATTTTCAGAATTATTTATAATTTTGTGCTACACATAATAGAAGTAGAAGGAATTAAGTATAATATAAATATTTATTACTGGAAATGTTATCTAAGTATTTATGTTTGCTGTGATGAAATGGAAACAAATGTGCTAGCTTAATTTTAATCTTTGTGAATAAGGAAATTTAGTAACTGAAAATTATTGGTTGATATATATCTTGATTTCAGATCTAAAGCCTTAATTAGAATGAAATGAATAAATGCACCTGCAGTGGACTTAATACTTGAATTTTATTTTGTTAATATATTTATACCAATTCATGCAACATTTTCAATACGGAAGGATGTTTTATTTTCGTTACGCAAACTATTTTTCAAATATTGCAACATGAATCAAATGTAAAAAAAAGTTTTTTTTTTTAAAAAGTACTTAAAGTCGTATAAGGAATATCATGCAAAATAACTTTTATGATATTGAGAATAAGAAATTCAAAATGTATTGAAAACTCAATTACATGAAATGCAAAATTGGAATATATTTTGGATTACTTACAAAATATGCTTAACTTATATACATAAAAAAAGCTATAATTTTCATTTAGAAAGGAGACAAAAAAAAGTGTTAAAAAATTCCTATCCCTTTCTCGCCTCACAATGTAAGATGGAATTGTTAATTGAATTGTAAATTATTAGAAAAATATCATCCTTATAAATTCACTTAATTTTAATTTATTGGAGAAGAATAGATACATTGTTTAGTTAAAATATGTCGTCTCTGTGCATTTTTGTGCAATACACTTCTTTGGTTCATGTAGTGCAAATTGTTTTATAATATTTGAACGCATTGTAAACCTTTTACCTAAATTCATAAACTTTAATTCATCAAGTTTTAATTAAAGAGTATATTTAATTTTTTAAAATAATGATCATCATAATAAGTTAATATGGTAAAAAAAATGAATATAATCAGAAATACGCTATGTACATTAGAAGAGTGATCTGAAAAGAATTGCTACTTTTATATACATAAATCCATATGCCACTCAACATGACTATATTCTGTGTAAAAGTTCAGTTACCAGTTATATTTTTATTAAATTTATGCAAATGTGCTAGGAAGCTGAGAGAATAATATTGAGTAGTATTGTAAAAGAGGGGATAAAATGTATTTTTTTATTTCTGAAAACAAACCTGTTTTATTCTCTTGGAAGTTTTGGAAATTTCAGAGAATTTCGGAAACGTTTTTGAAATTCTGAGATTTTTCAGATGATTTGGGAATTTTTAAAGTTTTCTTTATTATCAAACGTTTATTAAAATAAATAAATAACCGCTTATTTTAGGATTTTTACTATTAACTAATACAGTAGAAAGTTTTCCAGGAAAGGAAAACAATTTTGTTGTAATGAACAATTTAGAATAATTTCAAAAATTAATGTATACTTAAGCACGAGTTTATGAATTTATAAGGAAAAGACATGGAAATGTCAATATTTATTCTAACAATCATGAAAAAATATATCTTGATATTTTTTTATTAAATATAAGTTCATTGTTTTTATTATTTTGACTAGTAATTTTTTCTCAGTATGAAACATTATTTATTAACCTCCTTACTTCAAGATAGAACAGTCATTACTTTTTTGCACCAGGTTAACGTAGTTTACTTTACTTTACTTCATATATTCAAGGCAATGCAATCCATTAAACGAAAGATGATTGGCTGAGTATGTTCTTTCAAAACTCCCAATTTACTCCCAAAATTCTCGAGTAAATTTCCTAGAATTTTGCATTTTTAATATTGGGTGAAAAAAAAAAACATAATTTTTTTTCATATTCTCATAATAATATCTAATCTACAAATTCATGTAAAGATTATTTCTGATCATACTGAATACCTATCACATTTAAAATACTAAATATAGGTTGAGATTACTCAGCGTAATTATAACATTTCAGATTTAGAAGAATGACTGAAAATATCAATAACAGATGAAACTAAAACGGGACGAAGAAAATGACAGAACACTATTGAAATGAAATCATTGGGTTGGTGCAAATGTATCAGGCGTTGTATTTATTACAAAAAAGGAAACAAAATTTCAATGGTAATGTCTTTAAATGGTTAATCCGGAGCGTTGAGCCAAGGAGAAATCACTCGAACAATAACATCTCTCCCAAATGGAAAAGCTCCCGGACCAGATGGAATAGACAATATCATCCTTAAAGTAATCCACCAAAACTTCCCAGCACTGTTGACTACATTCCTCCAGACTTGTTGGAAACTTAACCATTTCCCGCAGAGCCTAAAATTCGGAACCATCATTCTCTTCTATAAAGAAGGGAAAGACACAAACTAGGTAAAGTCATACAGACCGATTACATTATTACCAACATTGGGTAAACTACTAGAAAATTTAATCACTACAAGACTCACTCACTATCTTGAGAATAACCATCTTCTTCATGACAGCCAGTTCGGTTTTCGACGAGGGAAGTTAGTGGAAGATGCACTACAACACCTCATGCAAAATATCAACGCAGCCAAAGCATCGGCTAAACATTGCTGCATCATCTCCCTTGACATTAAAGGAGCCTTCGACTCAGTCCCGCATATCTTCATCATGCAGCCCCTAGACAGCAAAGGTAGCCCCTCGAAAACACGTAATATCCTTATCAGTAACCTGGAAAACAGAGAAGTGGCGATAAACCCAAACCAAGGTCTGGCAATACAAAAACAATCAATAGGATGCTCACAAGGATTGTATTGGCCCAATTGTATGGAATCTGCTCGCAGACGAAACTTTGCAATTTAACTGGTCCTCAATTGGGAAAGACATCGACCTAAACTCGCATATCACTCTCCAGGCCTTTGCAGATGATTTCACATTTGTGGTCGCGGCCAATAGCGAGAGAAAATTGGGCAGACTAGCCACAGAAGCTCTCAACATTTTTAGGAAGTGGATCTCCAACCATAAATTGGAAATTTCAGTAGACAAGTCACACTATATGCTGTTTACAAAATTACAGTGTGGCCCCCAGATCTACTGAGACAACCTAAAAATAAAAAGAGTTAAATCACTCAAACTGTTGGGCGTTATAATAGACGAAAAATTTAACTGGTCTACTCATATTAAAAATCAAGGAGCCAAAGCCTCTAGAGTACACCAACAGCTCCTACGGCTGGCGGGATCCACCTGAGGTTTCTCCCAAAAACACAGAGCCATTCTCTACAAATCAGTTGCCGAAAGAATAATGGCCCATGGGGCAATGATATGGGGTAGGAATCTACGTGTAAAAAATCAGCTTTTACTGGACAAAATCCAAAGAAAATTCCTCCTCAACATTACGGGAGCCTTTAGAACAACGGCCACTTCAGCTCTCTAAGTAATTACAGGGATTATGTCCCTACACCTTTTCATTGAAATGGAGGCCAAAACCAAATACGCAATCAAGCAAACCTGTACAGACCTTATTAAAGAAAAAATCTCCAAGCTCACCATCCACCCAGGAAACTTCCAAGTAGACAACCACATCAGTCTAGGAGATGATCAACACTCAAAAAGGGATCAGACCATCTGTCAGATATATACCGATGGCTCCAAAATGGAAGAAAATGTAGGAACAGCTTTGTAGCCATCTTAGACGGTAACATCATCCACTTTGAGAAATTCAAGCTCAATCCAAACAACACTGTCTTTCAGGCGGAACTGTATGCCATTCTAAAAGCTGTAACCTGGGCAAAGGCAAGAGAAGAGAAAAGCAGCATATGGTCAGACAGCCAAGCAGCCCTCATGGCCATAAGCAACCCCACCACAACAAGTCCACTGGCCCGCGAAATCCAACGAGAGATCAACATCACCAACAATCTATATCTCGGATGGGTTAAAGCGCACGTCGGACTAGAAGGCAACAAGACCGCCGACAGATTGGCAAAAGAAGCCACAACAGCGACCGAACTTCAAGTAAATCTGCCCACCCCAAGATCTTTTCACAAAAAGGAATTCAAAACAAAGGCCATCCAATCCTGGCAACTGTCATGGGACCAAGTTACTACAGGCCTCTTGGTACATGATATAATTCCAAAGGTTAAACCTAATAACCAATGCTGGCCCAGACAGATTACACTGTTCGTCACGGGACATGGTCCATTCCCGAGCTATCTACATAGGATTGGTGCTCGGGAAAGCGACAACTGTGTCTGTGGTCATACGGGTGACCCACTTCACTATGCCACATCGTGCTCACTCACCAGCTCCTGGCATTTTACTACCCTCAGCGAAAACCTGAGAATAGAATGGTTGAAAAATGTTATCCACCATCCGCAATCGAAAGCCAAAATCATCTCGCTGATAACATTCCTCTCGGAGCACAGGGAGCTAATAATCCCTGAACGATGATGAGAGCCCAAGTACCATGAAGAAACATCAATGAAGCATGAGGCAACTATCGTACAACGCTGATTTGAGCTGTTGCGTTGGGAGCTCGAGACCACAGGCAGGGGTGGCGCTCCTCTACTGGTGCTTCCTTCTTTCTCTCCAGCAGACTCCACCCAAACTGGTAGAACCCTCCCTGTGTTAGGTACAGGGAGTCCTGCTGGCGTTCACTTCACCATCTGCTTCAATAACTGCTTCCAATTCGCTTAGAAGAAGGTCGATTCCTAGAGGAAAGAATGATGATTTCCTAATGGATGATTTTTCTTCTGTCCCACCAAACACGCCACATTGACTTCTTACACCGCAGTTCCTTTGTTGTTCCTTTTAGTGTAACTCCTGGACAAATGCAGACCTTCTGTCTTTTGAGGTTTTTGAAGAGAATCCATGATTCATCCCCTGGCACGAAGTCCTTCAGGAACTTCAGGATCGTTTTGCTGTAGTAATATGGTTGTAATTCGGACACTTTCGGCTTTATTGTTGTCACTGAGCTCGTTGGGGGACCTATTCAGCCATTTTTTGTACCTTTCCAAGCTTTTTGAGATGACCAACGATGGTTGAATGGTCTACATTAAAGATGTCGGCCAGCATTCGTGTTGTCAAGTTTTCATCCCCTTCCACGGTTACCAAAAGTGCTTAGTCATCGAAATGCAAAGGTGGTTCCATACCTGGTTTATTTCCCAAGCTGGTGTCACCAGATTTGAATCGGGCCAATGATTCCCTGCATCGACTTCCGCTGATTGCGCCCTCTCCGAAAAGTCCGTTGAGATCGCGAAATGACTGCGTTGCTTTCCATCCTGTCTCAAAGTGGTACAGCACAATATGACAAAAATGAGTGTGGTTATCGAAACGCAATTTTATAACCTAAAAGAAGCAAATATTTTCATAAATAAATTTATAAAATAATGTACATTTTTACTAAAATATAGCACCTTAAAGAAAACCTTGATAATTTTCCACCAACCTAATATATAGATATTAAATATACAAAATGATTCAAAAATTTTGCTTCGTGTAGGAAATGATATTGTGGCTACTTTGACACCACGCGCAGGACAACCTTAAGGCACAAACCTTATGCTATTGTATTGTAAGACATTGAAATATCTACTGCATAAATTGTAATTCGGGTGTACTTTTTCATAAATAGTGAGCACCCTATTCACATGTGGCAAGAGAGGAAGTTTCGAAAATTCCCAAACGTCTACACTAACATAGAGCCATACATGATTACAGACAATGATTATGATACTGAATCATGACGTATCGATATCATAAAAAGCTCATTTGGCTTTTCATTCTTATTGCATCAATATTATGCAAACTTTTATCAGATGATTTAAAAAAAGCAATTTTCTTTTGTTTCTTACAATGTTCAAATGCTATAAAAATCAACAAATTTCTTTAAGCTATAGGCATTTCGGCAAATTTGTCTAATTCATTTAAATCCGCATTTTATCCAACAATCTTTAAAATGCTGAACTATGTATTATACATCATATTAAAATTATGAGATATTTCAATAAAAATGTTTAGTTCATACACCATTAGTTCTCTTATTATAGGCGTAACTTTGTTTCATCACTTGTTAAATCTAGAATAATTTCTATAAGTGATGCCTATACAAAGCTGTTATAATAGCAACTAAATTGCAATCACGAGAAAGTGCTCTTCAAGCTAATTCATTGAATTCAAACGTGTGAAGAATTCCACTCAGCTCACACAAGTCGCTTTTTGACAGTAGCCAACACCCCTGCTTCGACAGCAGATACAAACTCTCGGGAAGAAATTACCATACCTCATAATTGCTTACAGAAACTCACCCCTCAGAGCGTGCTTCAATTTTTCCTTTCCTTCACCAACTTGCGGAAGGTCACGATGCCAATGGAAAATATGCATTATTTTTTTTCTCGACACGCCCACAACCCCCCTGCCGGACAAATAAGCTGCCAGTCACCGGCACATCTGCGGCGCTGCTTGTTTGTTCTAGGAAGCTCGATGAATTTCACACTCATCGACCGCTGTTTCAAACGATACTCTTCGTTCCTTTCCCCTGCTCCCTCCCCCACCTAGTGCTTAATATAAGTAAAAATAATAATTGCCCTGATGATCCAAGTGTCCATCAAAAGGGAAGGAGGGCGGGATGATAGCTACCCTCCCGTCATGAATGCTTCCCTGTAGTTCCATCATTTAAAATTTGGGCTATTTGTTTTGCCTGAATTATAATCTTCACGCTTTTCAGCTTGTGCATTTGTTAGGGCCACATTACTCCTGTTCTTACTGATTGACTTTCAAATATGTATCGCAGAAGTATTTACATGGCTTTTTTCAACAGATAGGATTTGGTAAACAAAAACACTTGTTTTTTCCATAAATCTTACATAATATTATATAAGATTATATAAATTAAATATATAAATATATCTAAAAGTATAATGTTATGTAGACGAAACTGTAAGAATGAGAGTATATTTTTATTTATGTAATATGAAGTATTTAATATCAGAAAGCATATTTTTATTATATTTTATTTTTTAATGGGAAAACAATTAAAATATCATCTGAACATTCCTGAAAATTTTCATCACTCTTATAACTAATTGAAAAGACTAACTTTACTGCGGTGAATGACGATGGGATTATTTCAGCAATTTAATTCCCTAAATAATCCAGTAATATTCCAGGAGGCTTCTTAATATATGTGAAGATCTTTTATAACACATTTTATAAACTTTCTAAGAATCATAAAAATATTTTGAAACAGTATATTTATAAATTGCTATTTTCTTTGGAGTAAAGCAAGGAGACAATGTCTTAGGAAATTTTTTAGTTGACTTTTTATGTGCTTAAAACAAATTAATATACACACACATTTTATATATAACATAAGGTGCGTTATATAAGTAATTACTGAGCTTATGCGTATATATATATATATATATATATATATATATATATATATATATATATATATATATATATATATATATATATATATATATATATATATATATATATATATATATATATATATGTATATAAATTATATTTACACACAAAAGTTCTTATAGTAATATATATGTTGTTATTTATGACACTTATAGAAGTCAAGCACTTATAGAATTAAGCGAATTTAAGTCAGTAGGGTGCGTCTTTCGTTTTAAAAGAGCACCACGAAGGTGAAAGTACGACTTTGCTCTAAAATCCACCGATAGATGGCAACACTAGAGGATCCACTCCCTCAATTTTGACATTGATCTGGAAGGGGAGGAAATTTTCTCCGGACCGTTAAACCCATGGTAACTGTTCAACGACAGACCTCAGGATTTTGAATTCCACAGATTTAATTAGCACGTATATCGCATGTACTCGGTGGGCCTTTGGCTGCATTGGGAATCGAATCCCACCTTTCCTGACGGAAGACCCATGCACTAACCACTAGGCTACCACGGCCCTTAATTTGTATAAATTAATTTATTTTAACTCAATTTATATTTGTACTGTTTCCTCGCGTTCTAAAACAAGCTAAAGCGTGCATAATAATTTTAGATACTATTTTTTAGAGCTTTTATTTGATTAATTAACGAAGTAAATATAATTCATTAAAATCACTCTAAGTGATAATTATTTTCCCCAACTTTTTTAAGAGAGAAATTCCAATCAATTTAAACATTCATTTTCTCCATATCATATTATAAAAATGTCATCTTTAAAGCATTTATAATTTTTTTATTCTTTCCATTAATATTTTCACATATGTATATATATATATATATATATATATATATATATATATATATATATATATATATATATATATATATATATATATATATATATATATATATACATATATATATATATATATATATATATATATATATATATATATATATATATATATATATATATATATACATATATATATATATATATATATATATATATATATATATATATATATATATAACGTCATAAGTATTATTGTATATTTAAAAAATCCCTGATATTTAACGCATTTGCTCTGTATTCTTAAGTAAATGGAACACATTTAAGAACAATGTATCCAAAATATAATATATATAACAAAATATTAAAAAGTTAATTAATTTTTGATCTCGTTAGATAAAGCTATGTTATAATATTATGATGATTATGATAACATCATTACATGATATGAATTTTGATTCTCTTTTTATAAACGAATTTTATTGGTTATAGTGGGTCATCCGAAGAAATTCTACTCCAAACAAAAACAAAAAGCTAAGATTTTAAAACGTCATATTTACTTACACTAAAATTTTGCATTTTTGATTACTTTTACAATTCATAACTATATCATACATAAAAAGAATTACCAAAAATTTGTATTTAGAAAAACTGCAAAATTTACACGAAATTTGTAAAAAGATGTAAGATTTTCCAAGTATATGAATTAAAGTAACGTATATAGTGAAGGCTTTTTCAATTATAATGCCAATGAATTTCTGTATAAAAGAGACTTTAATGCATTCGAACGCAAGTTTTATATTGATGCTCATGATTTATTTTATTAATTACGAAATATTACTACAAAATATATCAAATTTTACTATTTTCAATATATTTTTCTCAAGACTCAAGCAATAGTAGCTCATTTTTTTATTATTCATTGCACAAATCACAAAAAAAAAAAATCATTATTAATATTATTTCCGTTTTACATGTTAGTAAAAAAGTATTTTTTTTCAGCGTTTATTAATTAAAATTAATTGTAAATATTTTTTTAAAAAAAATTTACAATATTATTACAAAAATGCGTAAGGCCAGTACATTTGCCTCACTAAAATGCTGCTCAACAAAATATCCACACTTAATATTTTTCCTGGATTACAGAAAATTGAATACAAGCCATCAAATTCTTGCTTTGGGGTTCCAAGTCAGATTGACTTTGTGACAGATGAAAACACTGAAAAATAAACGTATATTCCACAACTATTTAAATATTATAAAAATAGAAAATTAGAATTCGTATTATAATTAATTCAACAAATATTCGTATTATTTATAAAATTATATAAGCAAAATTTTTATGGACAGCCTCTGCCTCTCTCTATTTAATACTGCGCAGTGAATAGGTGCTATAAAATATTCAAATTTCATGGCCTTTTTAGAATAAATTTTCAAAATCCATAGCTTTTTTCCTTAAAAATGAATTTTTCACAGATAGTGGTTGCAGTTAATTGCTTCGAGGAGGAAATTTGGAAAATTTCATGCACTTAACCTGTATACTTCCCAATACTCATCCCATAGTCCATCTCTACCATTTAACTGGTCGCAGCTGAGTGGAACCTTCGTAATTCAGAGGCAGGGACCAAACTGAAGATTCCCAATACGTGAACTGCCACCTACTGACGTATTATTTCTCATGGAGGACATTGCAACCTTAACTTATCTAACCTGTTTCAGCAGCCTCAAGTGAATACCACGGATTTTTGATTAAGTTAAGATTTGAACGCACAACTCTCCGAATTGGGCTCTACCAGTTAGATAGAAGGGTGGAGACCACGTGATTTTGATCGACGCAGAGTACAAGCAGAAGACCTCCAATACTTGGCTGTGACACCAGAGTATCATTTCATTTGGAGGACATTGCGATCAAGCCCAGTTTTAACATGCCCCCAGTCACCTTTATCGAACATGACGAGTCTTCGGTTAAGCCGGGATTCAAACTCACTACCTTTCTACAAAGAGAACGATGTCCTAACCAACCATGTCAACACGGCACCATTTGTATCAGACATACATGCAGAAAGTAAAAAAAGCAGTATCTGACTCCCGTCGTAAAACAGTGGTTGTTATCGAATTTAGAAACCTTCCAAAACAAAATGCACTTGTATTTGACTATTTTTTAAATAAATTTTATTAGTTTAATATATTTATTTTTCACATATATATTGAAATTTCAAGGATATCATCGCCGCCCACCCTGCCTAGTGGTCAGAGTCCCTGACTACGGATAGGGAGGTCCTGGGTTCGAATCCCAGTTCGGGCATGGATGTACTATCGCTCTCTATCTATCCTGTCTTTGTCCTTTCTGTGTATGAATGTGTTGTAAATGGTTGCCAACCCTATAAACGGGTCCCTATGGCATGCGTGTACTGAAGAAGTCGGACTCCACACCTAAACATGGTTCAGTTGAAAAAGTGGAGCAGAGCACCCCATATTGCCAGCCTAACTTTCACACGACAACAAAAACAAGGATATTATCAATATGAATTTCTTTGGTCAATACTAAATAACACTTATATTTGAGCAAAATATACAAATTAAAATTTGCGGTACGTTTTTTGTTAGTTAAATAGCAAGCATTAATTCTAATTATGAGGCATTGCACAGAAAAGCAGCTATTCTTAAATATTAGAAAAAAAAATATAAAATGTATAGTTATCAACATCAAATAACTATAGCGTTTCACCTTTGGCCTTTATTGGGTTCGCAGTAACATCAGAAAATAGAAACTATGTTTCATTCATACAAATACGATGAAAAATATCTCGTGGTCATAAAAAAAAAAGAAAAGAAAACGCACTTCAATCTCTGCCAAGGTGAAACGTTGGCGCAAATTGTAACTGGATTTGTAACCCTGGGGTGAAAGATCATTTTCGCCCAGTGTGATAGCATTTGCCGAAGTCCGTGGGGAGTCCAATCTTGGGACCGATAAGATCTATTTGTTCAAGTAATTTCTTTGGTTTAATAAAGCTATTATTAACACTTTACAAGTAAAAAAGTGCCCGTTTCCGCACCTGACAGCGCATCTTTTATGCATGGAACTGAATAAACGAATTTCGTTTATTTATCTTTTTTATATATACATCACAATTTTTCTTGAAACACATAAACTTGCTTTTTCAGAAAATTATAATATTCACTTTTTTATTCATTTATTTTTTTCGAAAATAAATTACTGCAGTTATATGTTGTTTAAAAATGATGTGAGTTAATTTTCTCTTTTTCTTTTTTTAAGATATATTTTATTTATGTTTTTTTTATTATGACGAGAAGCAAATAATTTATATTATAAAAAATAAAAGTAAATAAAGCAATCAAACATTATTAAATTAATTTTATAAAACGTTGAAATTTATTATGTTTTTTGTTTTTAACTAAAATTTGAATATTTATGTTAAATTAACTTCAAATTACAGTTTAAATTTTAAATTATCAATATATATATACTGAATATTAAGTTTGACAAATAAATACTAAAGTAATATGTGAATATGTGTTCGTATACAAATATATAGGTCGGTGGTATTAATGCAGAGGAATTAAAAACACGGATTCAAGATAAAATAGAATGTGTTTATAACACATTTCCTGGTATATCAGAGAAGGGAGATAATCATTATTTTAGTAAGGATTTACTGGAGCAATCGTTATTGTAAAATAATGTTTTAAAATCTATAATGTATGATCAATTTTTATTAGAAAATAAAATTAACAAATACACACACAAAACCATATATATATATATATATATATATATATATATATATATATATATATATATATATATATATATATATATATATATATATATATATATATATACATAAAGAGAGAGAGATGTTAATGTGTTTTTATATTATTATAAAATTGTTTTTTCATTATATTAAAGAAACTTGCAATTACTCAAAAAATACGGGCATACTTAAATATTTTCATTAGAATTATATATATAATATAATTTAATATATAGAATAATATAAAATAGGATTCTATTTAAATATTTAGATAATGACTGAATTTTTATTAATTCCCTAATTTTCAACTTGTTCTTCTTATTAAACTGCTGAAAACAATGTAATAAATATAAAATTTCCTCAAGAAATATTTTTAGCTTTTGCAGTTTTAACAGTTTTAATGAATATTTAATAAGAAATTGTTAGAAGATTTTTTCTTATGGTAAGTGCTGCCTATATACATATATATTTATATATGTACATACATACATAATCAAGTTTTTCGAATACTTGCCTTAAAATTACAACATTTTTTGTAAACACCGGTATCTAATAATTTATAATTATCACTAATTAAACGGGAAGCTGTCGTTTCCAGTTTATCATTAGAAAATGACAGTTAACTGCCCAAGGGACCCATAACCGTTGTATAAGCTTAGGATCAGCTTGGCTTAGTGAAAATTTACAGGTTCGATACTAGTTACTACTGACCAATAGAGTGCCGATGCATTTCTGCTTTATATATACATCTCTGCCGTTGTGAGCGTATGACTGTATCCCAATTTTCCCCTTCCTTGTGACACGTGACTATGTCTCACTCTGTTGGCCTCCCGTAGAACAAAATGTCATGAGAATATTAATAAATAGGTCTATGTGCAATATAACATATTTATGCTTATGCACCAAATAAATTTGGCATAAAAATTAATTTGCACTCATTATGAAATTAATCATGAATTTTAACAAATTTTGCCATGGATCTCAATCGACTTGTTTGTTGATTTAATAGTTTCATTGATGATATAAATTTAGTATGGTTCACTTTTGTAACTCCTATTTATGAAAAAAAAATTCAATTATAAAAAAAATCTTTTAATTATTTTATTGGTTACATTCCTGTAAACCTTTTTATTTAATGTTGTTTTATTTATGACATTTGGACAAACCAAACTCACTTGCCGAAGGCTATGCGAATTTAAATCAGAATCGTTTGTCTTTCGTTTAACCAGAGCACCACGAAGAAGGTGAAATTACGTCTTTGCTCTAAGACTCCATCGATAGATGGCACCACCAGAAGATCCACTAACTCAATTTTGACTTTGATCTGGAGGAAATTTTCTCCAAACCATTACACATTTTATTTAATAGAAATGTAATTCATTTTAATTTATTAAATCAATTAATTATTTTTCGTTATGTTGACAAACAGAAAATTGATTCCTTTGTAAATATTCTTTCCTTTGGTATTTATTCACCTTGACAAAGAGGATATGAAAACATAAATAACAAAGGCGCATGTTTAAAGCAATGAAGCTTTAATTGCTAAATTTTCTTAAATGGTTTGTTTATTTGCTAAATAAAACATTATCATTTCTGAAGATTCTTCTTGAATACAAAATTCGTTAAATCTCGTATCAAACACACTTTTATTTTGTTTATTGAAACTCATAAGTAATATTAATAGTAATATTGAAAGTTTGATCTATCAGTTTATTTGACCTTAAAAAGACATTAATCTTTCTTTTTAATTACATTTTAATTTTGATAGTTATTTTCAAAACTTGTATATTATGACGATTCACAATATTTATTTACCAAATATTAATGACAACATTAAGGAATTTTCTAACAAAATTTAAATAAGAAATAGTACATAATGATGTGACAATTTAATTAAAAAAAGATAAACTTTTAATGGATTACAACATCTACTAATTGCAGTAAAGTTTTTATGAAAAAATGAAATTTCATGTTGTTTCATAACTATAATGAATTAAAAAAAGTTACTTTTAGAAAAGTATAAAAAAATAAGTAAATCAATAAGTACAAGCTGATGAATTATTTTTTCATTACAAATTTATAGCCAAAATTGCTGTAGTATGAATGGCGACAAATAAAGTCATTTTTCTCACGATAGATGTTTGGAGCAAAATGAAGCGATGATAGGAGAAATTGAAGGCCGAAATTGATCCCGGCTAAAATAAACTAACGCAAGATAAATATGTTCTCGAACTTTTTCTTCCCTCCCCCTTTACTTGACGTTTAGCTTTTATTTATTCCCGCACGAAAAAAGAGGCCGACGATTTGATACCTCATCCATCGAACGGATGGCGCGTTTGATCTGACAGGGAATCAAGAGTTCATGAAGTGGCTCGTTTGAAGCAGGGTTGCCACATTTCTAAAATAGCATGAAAGTAGATGGTTCTAAAAATAATAGCCTCGGCCGTTGAAACTTTATTTTACTTTTTTTTCAAACAAAAATCTAAATTATAGATAAATCAAAAAGAAAGATTTCTGTAGTAAAATGCATGATTGGATATGATAACAGATTCGTGAAATTGTTTTAACGCATTTATATGATACTAGTTTCAGAATAAATTTTCATCTATTGCGTAAAATTAACTAATTAATTATTTTAAAATTGCTATATTGTTATCTACCGGACATTTTAAAATTATACTTCCTTAAATAGTTTTATAAATTATAGAAAATATTTTTATTAAATTTTTTTTTTAAATTAGAAGTAAATAATTATAGCTTGCAGAATATATTCCATTTATGCAATTTTTAACTACACTCATTGTTGTTTCCAATCCTTCTGAGATCTTAGCGCCAGCTAGATCAGATCCATGATACAATGAAATCTAGCGAAGTCTAGCACCAGCAATGAACTTGCGCAAACATCCGCCAGAGCGAGCCCCAAGCAATCCAGGATGTGAATCTGGGGAAGCCGGCTTCAGATTGCATTTTGTGCACAAGGTAGACTTGACCTTGCGCACAGATTGGAATGTCACCCGAATGACCAATAAGAATGGTACGCTTGTAAAGAATGCGATTAACAAATTCATATTTATTGGAGAAATATATCATGGAAATAAATAGAGAGTAAATTTTCACGAAATTCGAAAGCATAGTGTAACTATTTCGATGATCGCGAGATGGCGCTAAATGGGATTTAAAACAGAAGACACAAACGTAGTCTGTTCTCGAAAAAAAGGAAGAACGACGAGACTGGTGAGAATGCTGTTGTATGGGCCTTCATTTATAAAACTTCGTGTAATTTTATTTTGTTTTCTGTGTAATCCTAAGAGATATTAAATATTTTGTTGCTAAAATAATATGTTATAAATTCTTGGCACAAACTTAATTGAGCGTCATAACAATAGGTTCTCAGAAATCAGTAGATAGAACAACTACCTTTCGCAGCGATAATATCACTTATACTGCTGAGCATTGTGTTAAAGAGAAATAGTATGAAATGTTCACTTATATTTGTCTACAGTTTCAAGACGGTGCCACAGTTAATCAACTATAGAGGCTGGTGTATAGTGACGAGGCAATTTCTTAGTAACCAGTAACCAGACGTTTTCTGTTGGTGCCTTCTTAAGAACATACTCCCCATAGTAGCAAGAAATATTTTCTACGTTAAGGAATGTTCGTACATTACTCGCAATATGCAGTCATACATTATCCTGCTAAAACATAGCATTTCACTGATCTCTAATGAATGTTGGAGTCATGAGCTTTAACTCAACAAAAATGTAACCGCAGTTGTTCAAAGTGTCCATTGATGCGATTCAAAGCCGAGCGATATATGTCCATGATGTGCAAACGTAAATAAATAGTTTATGTCGATATTTTGCAGTGACAAAGCTGAATGCATCCAACTTCTCGTCACAAGGATTGCTTACAATTCATTAAGGTCATGCCTATTCTTGGCTGTTAATGATATCAGCCTGCAGAGATCCAGCAAAGCATTCCACATGACCATCATAAACTCAGATAGTCTCTATTTTGTAGGCAATGAAGAAATGTAGATAGGTGATTGCGATATGATAAATTGCAATCCCCTGTCTACAAATCGAGCTTTATTAAAATCAGAAACTTTCAGGTAATCGTTTATCTATCTGACAAGAGAGGCATCACAACAAATCTTCACCAGGTAACTATGTTCAAATGAAGTTTGTGTGAACCTGTTGTACTATTTCTTCATTTAAACACAGTGTTAGTGACACTAACGCTGCCTATTTTACACGAATGCTTTAAAAAACTAATTATTTGAATGTGAAAACATCTTCATACAGTCATGTGAATTTCCCAATCCAGTCATCCTTTTAGAATTGCAATTTTAATGGTTCGCAGTAAAGCTTGAAAACGCGAAAATGTGATGTTTTGTTGATATTTGTGAATCTTATGGTGAAAAGTGGTGCTATTCCGGGAAATTAAGAATTATCCCATTGGATAAATTTCAAAATACGGGATATTTTTGTTATCAAATATGGATATACAACTATTTGAATAAATATATTTTAAGTTAATCCCTATCATTAAGTTGAATGTTGTAGGCGGTGAAGAATAATACATCATTTTAAGTTTATACATATGTATACATCTGTATTACATATTCGTATCAACTAATTATTTCATATATTTCTGAAAAACATATTTCTCTGGATTTTTATTTTCTTTCTTATCTAAATCATTTATTAAGAGTATGCAACCTTCATTCAGCATTTTTAGTTATCAGCTTCGCAGAGAAAAATAATTGGTTTCAGAAAAACTAAATTTGCATAGTTCTGTAAGTTTAATGAATTATTGTGTCATTTTTTTAAATATGACATTTATATAATATATTATCATAAATAATTCTTTCTCTCTAGATGATAACAGATATTTGTCTAGACATTGTGATGATATTGTTTTCGATGGTTTTATGATAATTTTCATGAATTAACTTTCGTTTTATGGATTCTACCGTTTTGGCTTCTGAGCGACTCATATTAATTCAAAGATTCTTTGGTCGAAATATTCTTGCAGTGTGTTTATTGTTAAGGAAATAAATGGATTTTTTAAAACGAATTTCAGCAAAAGGTTTCATGTTTATTTTTGTTTTCTCTGGCGATTTAAATGCTAAAAAATCCATGCTTGAAAAATAGCTTGTGTTTTAAAAAATATTTATCAATTGGAGATTTCGAGTTAATATCACGAAATTCTATGTTTTTCGAAACAGAATTTCATTTACATTATATTTGTTTTTGTCTTTTCATTCCGCTATATTTATGTTTCATGATGACGTGACCATATATATATATATATATATATATATATATATATATATATATATATATATATATATATATATATATATATATGAGTGTGTCTGTTTCTAAAGATAAAAATAAAAATTGAAAAAGGAAATATGCAACATGATTAAAATATTAGTTAAAAAAATTGACATACAAACGTATTATTTTTTTTAACATAACGAGGTTGTTTCGTTCGTTACACTTGAGGTCCTGACTACATCATTTTATTTCAATTCTCATTGGTTTAAAATATCCATGTCGTCAGATAACGTTCCATCCACTTCATATATTAAAACGGCGTTGTCAATCCGATTTGTCAACGAATTTGCTGCCTGCCTTCCAATCGCTTTCTTCGAGCGGCAGCAAACAAGGCGAAGTTCACCATCGGAAAGTCTGGGAATGTTGTCGAAGCTCAATTTGTTAATAAAACTATTTCTTATATAAGAATCAAAGCATAGGTTTGAGAAGCCGTTTTCCATTGATTAAACCCATTAACACATGGACAAAAGAACAGCAGAAAAAGGAAAATGAACAAAACAAAACATTCATTTTAGGTTAGCTTAAATCGGCAAGAATGATTTAAATTTTTAAAAATTTCGTTAATTAATAGTATTTTAAATTAATCATTGAAATATTTTTTAATTTCCCTTCTTTATCACTGTATGGAAACGCATTATTATTGGAAGAAATAGTCTTATAAAGAAAATATTTTTGTTGTAAAATCCCTCCTCCGATGCCTTTCTTCACTTTAACTCAAGGAATGCGGAAATACTTTAAAGAGAAGTGGGACAGCGGAATGCGTGTGTCTACTCTGAGAGGACTGTAATCAAAGATTTAAAACCATTCATTTTGCCATATTCCTCCTGATTACCTGCGCGCGTTTTCTGGTATTTGAATTCGTAAGCGTCTCTCCATTCCTCAAACCGCTCTCTCATTCACTGTGTTGTGGGCGGTACTTAGAACCCACAGGTTGCTTGGTTTATTTATTTATTTTTTCGGCGTATACGTTTTTGTAACTCTGAAGTGGTGGGTTGCAGTTAATGTCCAAACGGTAATAATCACTTCAAACTTCAGTTTGGTTAGTCATTTTTGGTACATTTTACGTTGATTATTCTCATATCAAGAATACGTTAGAAAGAAGTCAATAAAAATGAATTTATTTAAAAGGTCAGTTTAGAATGATTTAGTATTTTAGATATGCTGTTTCTAATCTTGAAAATAAAATTCACTGCAATTTTTGAGTGACTGTTAAATTTAATATATAACTGAATATACACGTGCACAGCACAAAATCTGTTTAATAATCTAAATTAAAATTTCTTTAACCTTTCCCTCTCGCCTTCATAGAAAAACAAATACAATGTATCATGTGTGAATAAATATTAGAGCTTACATTTTGACTATAAAGGAAATATTCATTTAAAATGTTTAAACTTTCTACAAAACTATGAAAAATATTAAAATTAAATAAAATAAAAATTTAATTGTGATAACATTTAAAATAAATTTGTGTAGTTGTTGTTGCTTATCACACTTGGACAAGCCAAGCTCGCTAGTCTGTTGGCTATGTGAATTTAAATTAGTAGGGTGCGTCTTTTGTTTAACCAGAGCACTAAGAACGTGAGAGTACGACTTTGCTCTAAGCTCCTCCAAAAGATGGCATTACTAGGTATTAATATGTAAAAACTGATTTCATTTTTTGCACTGATTTTTTTAAATTTGAAATAAATATTAAAATTTAAAAGGATGTTTATATTTAGCAACGATAATATTTACTTGAACCAAATTAGATTTGAATTAAATTGAAGAAGTTAAAATTTCAGTGTTTCTTGTTTTAATAATATTTTGATTATAAAAAGCAAAATTACTTTTTTGCTTTCTTATAAAGCTTAATAATTAGCTAATTAATCATTTATAAAAAGGATATATTAAAATGTATAAGTTGTAACGCAAATACATAAAATCAGTGAATTTCATAAAAATGCTATGCTTCGAAATATTTCCTATGATGAAAATCATAGCTTTTCAATTTATTTGAAATTTCACTTTTATTCCTCTTTTTACTTTAAATTTTATTGTGAGGTAAAGCGGTAATTATAATTTAATGATGCTATCTATTTCGAATATTTTCCATTTATTAAAACTTTATCACAATATTAATCATTCAATCCGCTTATCCTTTTTTCGGGCAAATTAAAAGCTTTTGTTTTGGATATATTTACAAATTAAAAGCTCAAAATACTTGTGCAGTATTTTCACAATTTCCATGATGACGCTTTTTGGAAATTTTTCATCGTAAGTGGCACTGGGGCCACTTACGAAACTTGAAATCACCAAATTTACCAGAAATTAATATAACATTTGTTATCCTGACATCAAATACTTTATTACTCATTTTGAAAGCATAAATATTAAAAATAAAATACAGAAATGAGATCATAATATGAGTTGTAATAGAAAAAAACCCAGGAAAATTAGTGTCCCTTTTCGTAGCATCTATCGGTCATCTGATTACTTTGCAATGGATATCTGTACATGTAAATATCGAGTGAAATAAGTGTGCTAATTCTTTGGCCAAGGAAGCTAGAGATAATTACCCTAGTACAACAATCACTCTGGCAGATGAAAGCGCAGTAGCTAGATTTTGACTGTCACCTCACTCCTTTAAGAAGATACTCATCACAAATTTCGACGTCCCGAGGATCCTAACATTTACAGTAGCAAGACTCATCACTTTAAGAGCCTGAGGATTCCTCTTAATGAAGCAAAATCCTACACGCCATGCAGAATCTGCTCAGATGTCCACCCACAAATAAATACATTTTCGAGCTTCCGTCTTTGTTTCCTAGAACACCAAATCTTGGTTTAGTGCCACTGATGGACCCTCTACAAGATGTCCTCCACAGCCAAGACATTCCAGACTTACCAGCCGCAGTCATTGCGACTTTCAGTGGTATCTGGTGATTTTTACTTTTCCTTACTTTTCTTCTTTTGCTGGATCCATGGAAACGAGAACAACAACAACATTACTTTGCAAATAAACATTACAAGATCAAACCTACAGCATTTCATTGGGAAAGAATATTTTCTTAGTCGTCATTCTCTCATAAGAAGTTTTATTTCGTATATGCTTATTATTCGACTGTTCTTAAAACTTTATGGATAAACTCCATGGATAAATAAGAATGAAAATATTTTCACAAATAACTTATATTATAGTATACGACGAATTTAATTGCTTTTTGCTGATTTTGTAAGCCCCCGTAGTCCAGTTGGTAAAGGTATTGGCATATTCTTCAATTACTTTATTATCATCTCTGCTAATGGAATTAAAACAGGCTTAAAAGTCACAGACAGCTTGTGTTGAAGTGATGATAAGTATTTAGTGACAAGTTATCATTCGTATTCGGTTCAGAACTATGATCTACTGTCTCATTTGCTTCTTAAAATGTATCCTAGACTGTCAATAATAGCCAGCTAGGCAACTCTAAAATGATATCAATTCAGAAAATACGAATACAATTATCTTCTTCTGAATCTTGAAGTATATGTTCAGGAGCGAGAGGTTCGTGAAAACAATTACATAGAATCATTATGAGCATCTGATATTTGTTCAAAACTACTACGCGCAATTAATGTATGCTCCCTTACCGAAATTGTTCTTACTGCCTCATCTGGAAACTGAGTTGAGAATAATATGCTTCATTTTTGAATCCGTAATGCGTATAAGATATAAAAAAATTTTCATTATCTACAAAACTTGTATAATGTTGCTCTGTCTCATTTTCCCTCCTTTCAAATCATTTTCAATCATATTTCTTTCAGTTCCAAATTTCTTTTGGCTTCAGATATCAGGTCAAAAAACTTATTTTCCTCCTTTCTTCAAAAGAAGCAGAAAAAAAGCTCTGTTTTGAACAGTTAATGTCCCTCTTCCGCGTTTCCATACGTAATGGATAATTCTGGTGCTCTTCAAGAAAGAATTTATGACCTCTTTGTGGTGACTATGAATAATAATTATGATTAGTTTATGTAAAGTACATTGGCAACCATATTTGATGTCCGTTTTTTTTCAACGAGGAAGGTATTTTTCCAATTTTTTGATTCAATTTTAGCATGTTATTGTGCCGTTGAGTCATGAAATTAAGTAATTTCACATTTATTTTCCTTCGTTTCGATGAAACTCAATTGGATTTGAAATTGTATGATATCTTAAGCCGTAAATAACGTGTTTTTCTCCAACTGAAATCGATTTTTGTTTACTTTTAGACGTGAAATTCGGTAGAGATGATAATAACGGAATGCTGTCCAGGGGCTATGATTAATAACTTTTTTTCTGTATCGTAATACCGGATAAAAAAAGAATTGATCATGTTCCATTATAAGTTCATTACTATTGGAATGAAAACTTAAAAAAATATGAATATAATTTTATGTTTTTAATAAAATTGTTTTAGAGCATATATAACATAAATAATGTGTTAAGTTAGGGAGGAGAGAGATGGAAATCGAAATAAAAAAAGATAACGTAATCTGATGACGCCATTCATATAAGATCTTAAGCAATTCAAATGTTATTTTCTTAGTATTATTTTTCCCTCTCAGTTCAATGTCAATAAATGTTTTGCGGCTAAAATTCTACCTTAAGTAAAATATTTTGGACTAAATATATTTTTTGTCTTAAAATTTCAATAAAATATTTCAAAGTGCAATGTGACCAAATATATATTGAGCTGTTAAAAGCATTCTTGGATATTTTGTTATTAACAAAGTCATCCATATAAAATCATAATCTAGCTTTGCTAACCATTTTAATGTTCTTCTTTCTTCTTCTTAGAGTTGGGTTTGTATTATATTAGGCACCTCTGCTTTTATCAGCATTTTGTACCATTAACTCCAAACCCAATGTTTCCTAGTTCCAGTTGCTCGGGTCACTCACTTTATTAAAGTCCGATAACCCTTTAATGGAGTCTAGGTGTAACTCTCTAGTATGGATGATGTCTAGAGAAGTTAATCTAGGGAGGGGGGCAAGAGCCTCGCATTCGTAAATGATATGCTTTGCCGTTTCCTCTTGTGTATGACATTTCCTGCAGATAGGGTTTTGCTGAAACAGTCCCATCTGGTCAAAGAGTCAGTCATGCTAGCGATAGCTTCCTGACTTTCACCAGAAGAAGATGGTTTGGTGGTCATTTCTACCTCCTGTGAAGGATTCATTGCTGCCCCTTCACTAGATTGGCACCGCGAGTTCCCTTGTTCCCTGAAAAAGACAAGGGAACTCTGAGTTCCCTTGTCTTTTTCAGCAAGGTCTACTTCAGAGGCTTCACCTGCAAATGCAGAAAGGTTAGTTGTTTCTTGTGTCTTTTCAACCACAAGATAACAATTAATAAGCTCAGGTAATATAACAGTCCACCCAGAATTGCCTGAGTTACTGGGCAAGGCAAAAAGCTCTAGAAGTTCGCCAGGCAACTAGAGGCTCCGTTAAGACACCATTACCGCGGTGCCAAATAGCCCTAGGCACGGGTCGCATAACACCAGGGTTTACGGGAGCTGGTTCGCGGCCTCTGATTCTATATTCAAGGCTATCCTGTCATTCCTACAGGACGTTCGGCGATCCACCACCTGCCGACGTGCCTGGTAGCTGCTCAGGTCCCAGGATTTTAATGTTAGGTTTAGTTTAAGTAAAATTACAATAAATAGTCTTTATATTTTACTTTACAAACTTTTTCTAAATCATTTTAAAAATTGTTCGATTATTTTAGAGAATTTCGGAAAATGATTTATAACTTTTCTCTCTTTTTAGCTTAAGGATTCGATCTCTAATATTAAGAATATGGGACTTAACGCAAATGCTTTTTCAGAAATACATTAAATTTTTATATCAATGATGTTAGCATGACCAGATTGATACAGTTAAAAGCGAGTCATTATTTTATTTCAAATAATTGGAAATAATTCATGTGTTGAGTTTCTGAATTGTTTTAACATTGAATGTTGATTTGAGTGCCTTAAATTAAGTTATTAAGTTATGTATGATATGTATTCATTATTTAAAATATATTTAATATAATGTATTAAGATATCGAATTCACAGGCTTTTATAGTAGAAATTCTAATTTTTTTGTGTGTAAGGTTAAATTTGTAAAAAATTCCTCTTTATAATTTTTGTTTTTCTGTACGCAAGTCTTAAATTTGCTCTTGATATTAAGATTTTCAAGGCTTTTCTGTTTTATACAGAAAAATATTTCATATCTTTAATGATACAAGACTAATGTATATTATATCATCTTATTAGTTTATGAATTGGTACAATGCCAATTCTCAAAGACAAGCGAGGCTATTAAATAGCACGTGCCCTAGCAAAAGGCAAAAAGAATTATTAAAGTTCAATAGAGGCAGTCTAAGGAAAGCAGTGGGACTACTTACAGGACACTGCTACCTTAAAAGACATCTCACCATTATGGGAGTTTCAGATGATCCCACTTGTAGAGGTTGTCATTATATGGAAGAAACTTCAATACACATCTTATGTGAATGTGAAACCTTTTCTGCACATAGATTTGAACACTTGGGTCAGCACTCTATTGAACCTTGGATGTTGCAAGAAATGCGTGTAAAATCTCTGCTGAATTTTGCTTCAGCCACTGGTCTCTTCAAATAGGGCTTTTGATGGGTATAGTACAATAGACCTATGGTCACGGTGCTAGGTTCTTTTGGAACCACCCTAATTTTAAATCTAATCTAAATCTAATCATCTTAATATATATTTAATGATAAAAGACTCTCAATTCACACAATGATAGTTGGTTGGATGGTTGGGTTTTGTGGTGCATAAAAGCAGACAAGTTGCGCCCCAGAATGATAGATTATATAATAGAATAATCAAGCATATATTATGATAATAACAAAATACTGCTGAAAATCAAATGAAATAATTTAAAGATGCATCAAAATAAGTATGTTGTTATTTTACTGACAAATTATTAATCAAGTATTAATTTTTTCTCCGATTAATTCCATATAGTTATGTGTTTTGTAATGGGTCATACTGACAAAAATTACAAGAAAGCTATTGGTTTTTAATGAAGACTGATCCCTAAATGTTCATGAGCAAAAACTCATAAAATATAACAACAATCTAAAAGAAAGACAAAGCATTTATAGCAATCAACAAATTAGATTTTAAATTTTGAAGTTTTTCCAAAATTGAACGCAAACATTTGTTAATTAAAAAGCGTTTTCTCTTCGTTAAGAATGATTTAAAATGTATGAACCAGAAATAGCGTATGGACCATAAAAATAGTTTATTTAAACAGAATAGTCTTACTAGTTCTTAATCCATATTGATGAACAGATAATTGATAAAAACAACATTTCTTCTACGCCTGTATTTAAAATATAGCTGTTGTGATTTCAGATGTGAAATATGCGTTCATATATAAAAATTAATACAATATTAAAATATTTATGGCAAAATAATGCTTACATGAATCATGTTTAGGAAAATATTCTATGAAAACTTTAAAAATAAAAATGCATATTACTGGATATTGTAGACTGATAAATATGAAAACATTATATGAAGATTTTGAAAAAAGAATTTTATATAAAATATGCGTAAATCGATTCCAAATTTTTTATCTGATCCCAATATAGAGAAAATCTCGTAAGCAGGACTGAAATGCAAGGCCAAGAAAAACATATACATTACTTGTTTTTAATATTCATTTGTCAGAGTTCCATTCATTTGTACTAAGACACTAAGGCTAAATTGTAGCTTACGGAAAAAACGAATTTTTAATCTTGAATTTCTAATAAACTATTTCATTCACGCTCATTCTCATTTTATTCGACTATTTATATTTGATATGAATGCAATTTTACAGAGAGTTCAAAGGCAATTGCCATGAATTTTTATGAAGAATCCAAAGCTGCAAACCGAAAATGAAAAGACGTTCTATATTCAATATATAGGGCTCAAAGACCATTGCCATGAATTTTATGAAGAATCCAGAGCTACAAATTGGAAATGGAAAGACGCTCTATATTCAACACAGAGGATTCAAAGACAATTGCCATGAATTTTATGAAGAATTCAGAGCTACAAAATGGGAAATGAGAATACATTCTATATTCAACACAGAGGGTTCAAAGACAATTGCTATGAATTTTATGAAGAATTCAGAGCTACAAATGGGAAATGAGAAGATGTTCTGTATTCAACACAAAAGGTTCAAAGACAATTACCATGAATTTCATGAAGGATCCACAACTACAAATTGAAAATGAGAAGTTCGAAATGCAACCCATCACATACGTTAAAAGACTTCGATTATATTATTTTGCCACTTTATTGATGTGTACTTATTTTATTGTTTTTCTAAATATTTGCAATATTTGTTTGAATATTTTCCTCTTTGTCAGAAAAAATAAGGAAATCTTAAATATCCTCGTCTAAAAAAGTGCATGTGTAATATTTAAACTTTCCCTTAAAATATTTACATGCAATTTTTTTTATTTGAAAATAACTTAGAATAATTGCTTACTTCTATTTTAAAAACATTAGTAAACATATCCATGAATATTTAGGAACATGAATAAAATACTTTGTTTGAGTGCAATTTTTACTGCAGTACTAAAACTACCATCTCCACAGCTTTTTATCAACTGAAGCAATTCATTATCTTTACCAAGTAGACATCATTATGTCTTTAATTGCGAGCTGGAAATATATCCTATTAGTCACTACATTTATCATAATTACGAAATAAGAACTCCTTGCAGACCGTTGATGAAATTCTCACCAGTGAGGACAGGTAAGGAATGGTGACCAGAGGAAAATTAGTAGGCAAAGCAAAGTCCTCAAAATTAAGTTGAATTTCATCACGAACTCGCAATCTGTGTAATCACCCTGCTTTTCGGTGCCAGAGTCATTTCCTCGCCCGATGGAGGGGGACTTAAGTGAGATGGCTAATAACATAATATTCCGATCGCACCAGGAGTGAGTAGGTGCCGACAACCGGCTGCCAGACACCATCGTTTAAAATTGCGAGTTATTAGAGGGTCTTCCAGAATAGTCTTGTTTCATCACCAGCTATTAAAGCACTTTAAAATCGTGACAAAGGAGCTGCGCCTTTTGACACGGATCGTGTCTTCGTTTGAGACTGCAATTTTTCCAGTCATCTGAGGTCACTAGAAAGTAAAATCCAGTCATGCTGTTTAGAATGATCTATGGTTTTGGAAGCAAAACATTTCAAGACGATAAGAAAATATGGAAAAAAGTCAGAAGCACTGTAATAAAGGCCAGCAAATTCAACTTTGGCACAGATGCTGTATAATCCAAGATTCCAAATTTAGAATTTTTTTTTTTGGCGATGAAGAAATGTTGAAAAAATGAAATTATTGTAACGTATGCGATGAAGTAAATACTAGGATTGCCATAATAGAGTTTTATGTACAATTTTTATAGATCTCCATATCTATGACGTAATAAAAACCAGGTTACCAGATACATATGAAAATCCGCCAAAAATTATCAAACTTAGAATTTGGCATCCTAGATTATAATCTGTGCCTAAACTCTTAGAAAGGAAACAATTTTAAAATATTTTCCATAAATATTCTTTATTCTGAATTTTATATTGAACATCATATCAAGACACTTAGAAGATGTCTAAGGTTACAAGCATATGTGTTTCTTCTTCAGCTAGATCCATTTGTTCTTATCTAGCTAGATCCCCTGTGCTTCATTCTCCCATGCAACATCTTTTACGGGTTGATTACATCTATCTAGCACATTACCATCCAATTAATTTTCTTAAAAATTGTGGCATAGAGTTGTTTGGTAACTCTTCTGTAACCATAAAAAAATGTTTCTGTAAACGCTTTTGTTCTCAATAATGTGTAAGCATATGAAATTGAATCACTGCATCTCTCTTGTATCGATGATATCTCTGATAATGCATATCTATTAGGAAAATAGATCTTTACTGTAAAAAAGAAGACTGCTTTATTAGTTATCTAATTATTTAACTGTTTCGGAGTCATTCAAGCAGTTAATGATAATGTAGGTTTCTTGTACAATTAGGCAACGTTAATTGGTTGTATTCCCATTCTATCTATGTGTAATTAACAATGAAATTACAATTTTTATCCAGAGTATACAGACTTAACACTTTTTTTCGATTTTGTATATTTCAATATAAGATTTTGTCATTCTCATAAGCCATGTATCAGATCACCCGAAGAAACTTTAATCTTTATGAATTTGTAAAGACAGTGAAAGAAAACAAAGGCAAATGAATATTTCGAAGCTGTCGCTGTTTGAATTTATAGATATATATATATATATATATATATATATATATATATATATATATATATATATATATATATATATATATATATATATATATATATATATATATATATATATATATATATATATATATATATATATACAGGGTTAGCAAGAAATAAGTTTCCCACTTCAGAGGGCTGTAGAATACGTTCTATTTGTCCAAATGAGATAAAATTTGAACTACAAATAATTCAAATAATGCGTTTGACATTTATTAAAAAAATAATAATAATACAAAATTTCGCCGATAGATGGCGCTGTAATACTAATGGTACTTATTTGCATATACTGAAAATATGAAAAGTCATTTGCTTTACAGCGCATGCCTATTACTTTGGGTAAAAAGAAGTCGGATTCTGAACGAGCATTAGTTACTTCTCTGCACATCATGCCTTCTTTGCAAGAAAAAGCGCTACTTGTAAAATTGTTCTAGCAGAATCAGCAGAACTCCGTTGCGGCTGTAAAAGAATTTCGCCGTATGAAGCAGATACGAAGAGGTCCAATGTCTCCATGTGCGTTACCCAAGATGATGAAGAAATTTGAAAGAACTGGACAACTGGCAATTCTTCTCGGTAGAAAGCCAATCCAGTCTTCTAGCGTCGAAAATATGGCTACAGCGGTCGTTGAAGCCAGCAGTCAGTCGCCGGATGGTAGTGTGAGTGTGCTAGTTGTTTCCCGTGTATTGGATATGCCGTATTCCACTGTACGAAAAATCTTACGGCGGATTTTGCATTTTTATCCCTATAAAATCAAGCCTCTGCACTTGTTAAAGGACGGGGACTCAGAGGTTCGTAAAACTTTTGCACTTCAGTTCCTTGCTCGAATGGTGGTTGACGTCACTTGGCCATAGAATATTCTGTGGACTGATGAAGCCCACTTTTAACTTAATGGGCAAGTCAGCCCCCACAATTGTCGAATTTGGGCAGCGGAAAACCCTCGCGCTACCCAGGAAAAACCCTTGCATCCAGAAAAAGTGTCAGTATGGTGTGGGTTTACGGCTACTTTTGTGATTGGACGGTATTTTTTTGAAGAGATAACTGCAAATGGAATCAAAACCTGTTCGATCACAGGACAACGGTACTAAGATATGCTGAGGGATTTTGTAATCCCACAACTTCAGCAGCGTGGATGCCTTCATGACATCATTTTCATGCAGGATGGCGCACCTCCTCATATTGATCGTCGTGTAGAGCAACTGCTAAGACAGCATTTTACTGAGGCACGGGTTATCAGCCGCCATTTCCCTACGGCATGGCCTCCTCGTTCTCCGGATATCACCCCCTGCGACTTTTGGTTGTGGGGTTTTTTGAAGAACAAAGCCTACCGTGAAAGGCCAGCATCTGTACCAGATATGAAGGACAGCATTCGGCGCCATATCCTTGATATTCCGACAGATTCACTCCGGTCTGCTGTCAAAAGTATGGTTTTGCGATTTGAGCACATTGTTGAAAATGAAGGGGGCATATTGAATAGTTGTAATGAAACTTTTTCATAATTATTATTTAACATTTATAAAGCATGCCAAATGTTTTTTATATATTACAGCGCCATCTATCGGCGAAATTTTATACTAATTTTTTTTAAATAAATGTCAAGCGCATCATTTGAATTATTTGTAGTTCAAATTTTATCTCATTTGGACAAATAGAACGTATTCTACAGCCCTCTGAAGTGGGAAACTTATTTCTTGCTAACCCTGTATATATATATATATATATATATATATATATATATATATATATATATATATATATATATATATATATATATATATATATATATATATATATATATATAATGTGCTAAATCTTAATAAATGCCTGCTAAATCTCCATGTAGTTTAGCAATGAACCAAAATCAATTAAAATTTTAGAACATTTTAAAATCATTTGAAATAATTGAGAATTTCTCACTGTAAGCTTTGATGTGGACTATTAAAAGCATAATATATAATTTATTATTATTAAAAATGATCTTTTGACAAAATATTAGCAGAAAAGATACATAAACAAAACGCAAGGAAAGTCGCATAAAAAATTTTAAAAAATATTCATATTGCATTTATACATTTTCTTAAAAAATTTCCATTTATATTAAAAGTTAATTGTGAATTAAAATGAATTTAAAAACATAAGGTGTTAGCTAAACCTACATTTGATGAAACGACTTGTTTTTTTAAAAAATTCTAGATTGAGATGAGATAACTTAATACAATTATGCTTGTCACATATACATATCACATAGGTAATAAAGACAAATTAATTGCACAAGTTGAGACATTAACCACTCATTATACTTGCACATATCTATAAAGTACTCATTTACGATTGTATGAATAGCATTTCAACAAGGCTTTGATAACATAGAATTCAAAATAAATAAGTTATGTGCATTTCATTTCTTATCACACAAAAGAATTCTTGCACGAAAAAATGTTTTTCTGCCGTGCATTTTATTTTTAGCTAAAAGCTCACAATTCTGTACCTCTTTAAATTGAATTGCAGTTCCTATGCATAAATTTAATACAGAAATTTGCTTATTACTTAAGAAAATGCTTAAGTTCGCAAAAATTTCAGTTAAAAATATTGTATGAATATCAATTTAGCAAGAGCATTTAACCTATTTAAAAATCTTGGATAGATTTTATCACAATCGTTGTATTTCTAATTCTAAAATGCGGTTTATAGTGATTATGATCGATGAGCTGATACTGTAAATACGATTTTGCAATATTTTCCAAGTTTAAAAGCGATAAAGAAGGGCATGTTGAAACTCAGAATTGAAAACTTCTCGTTTTTGTTACTCAAATAATAAATTTTAAAATTATAAGATTAAGCTAATTACTCTATAAGATTAAGCTAATTACTCTTAAGTAATTAGCTTAATCTTAAGTTTTTCAAAGGTAAAATTTTGTGCTAAAAAAATAAAAAAAGAACTTATTTTAGACCACTCCTCAGAAAAAAAGATAAGCAAACAACTTTATTACCAATAAAAAATTTTTCTTCACATTTTTATACTACTCTATTTTAATATAATTTTTCTGCCTTTTAATGGAAACTTTTAATTCCGAACAAAAATATTTCTTAAGAAAAAATGCATTGAAGTTAATTAAATTACGTAAGGCTTTTTCAATTTAACTCACGTTAGCTTCAAAATTTCAGGATTTTAAATTTTTTTATTACTCATCTCTGGAGAAAAAATGATCGTAAAATATGTTACACAGTCAAAAAATTAATAGTAATGCATACATACAGTCGAAATATTAATAACAGCATACCTGCAGGCAAAACATTAACACTAATGCATACATGAAATCAAAACATTAATACTACTACATACCTTCAGTCAAACATTAATACAAATGCATACATGCAGTCAAAATTTAATTCTAATGCATACATGTAGTCAAAACATTAATACTACTACATACCTGCAGTCAAACATTAATGCAAATGCATACATGCAGTCAAAAATTAATACTAATGCATACATGTAGTCAAAACATTAATACTACTACATACAGGCAGTCAAAACAATACTTATACATTTATCTAAGTATCTCATATCTTCTGATGATTTTGTAATAATTTAAACAAAGATAATTGTAGTTAAAGTGTAGTTAAAGTAATTGTAGTTATATCTATGTCATAATAATTTTGATTTAAAAAAGTGAAGCCACTTATTTGAAAGTATAAGATTACCCATGCATGTTCCAATGATTCTATAATTTCTTCATAGACCAGTAGGAAATAATAATAGACCAATAGTGAATAAATAGATCATTCTACCATTGAAAAAAATATCAGTTAAAACACAGCTTTAATATTTTTATATTCATTTTATACACCAACCTGGTCTTTGATTTTATGTAACGATTATTCATTAATTATTGCATGAAATTTCTTCAACAACAATATGAAATATTAATTAAAAATTAACATACTTCATTTCTTTTCATTTTATTGATTTTTTTTACAATAAAATTTAAAATCATGTAGGAAAGATTTAAGATCCATGAATGTAATTTCAAATGCATATATTTTTTTAAGTAAATCATTTCATTCAACCTGAATATCAAAAACATTAATTAGAAGTTCTTCTTCAACAAGAATACAAAGAAACATTAATTAAAAATAAAATTTGTTATTTTGTTTCCCTTTATTTCATTAATTTTTGTAATGAAATTTAAAATAATGTGGAAATGATTTACGTCAGGAATGTAATTTCAAGTACATATTTTTTTTAAGTAAATCATTTCATTCAACTAGAATGTGAACAAATATTAATTAAAAGTTCTGCTTGAACAAGAATATAAAGAAACATATTCAAAAGAAAATATAGTTAAAAGTTAACATATTTTTACTTTGTTTTTTATTTCATTAATTTTTTATGATAAAACTTGAAGTAATGTAGAAATGATTTACGAGTCAGAAATGTAATTTCAAATGCATGTTTCTTAAAGTAAATCACTTCACTCAACAAGAATATGAAGAAACATTAATTAAAAGTAAATATATTTTACTATTTTGTTTTCTTTTAATTTCACTGATTTTTTTTATAATAAAATTTAAAGTCATGTAGAAAACACTTACGAGTCAAAATAATTCCATAAACATATTTTTTTAAGTGAATCATTTCATTCAACAAGAATACGAAGAAACATTAATTAAAAGTTCTTCAACACGAATACGAAAAAAAAAACATTAATTAAAATTTAAAACATTTTGTTATTTAGCTTCTTTTTATTTAATTAATTTTTTAATAATAAAATTTAAATAAATATAGAAATGATTTACGAGTCAGAAATGTGTAAATTTTAAACATGTACTTTTTTTTAAGTAAATCATTTCATTTAGATCTTCATTTAGTGAGTTCAATTGTTCATTTTCAGTGATTTTTGTATTTTTCCCTCCATTTCTTTATACTCACAATTCTGTCATCCACAAAATCTCCTTTCTTATCTTTTCTTTTTTAACCAGAGTCTAACTATTCTTTTTGTTATAAGCACTGTTTTTGTTGAGCTGGCGCAGCGGGTAAGTACCATAAGGTAAAAGGGTGGGCGTGTCCTGAAGATAACACCTTGCGGCTTGCCTATCGTCTTTGAGCATCGGCCGCGTCTCTTAACGAAGTGTTGATTTATTACGTTATGACCACTTATCACGAAGGCATCTTTTTCTTCTGCTTCACCGTATCTTTTTTTGTTTGTTTTTTGGTATTTTAGAAAGGGAATTCATTCACACCTAAATCTAGGAATAAAGACGTAAATATTTATTAAAAAGTTACCTTCTTTCAAAATATAACTTGTTACTCAATTATTCATGCTAAAATCTTCATGGCTAATAATAGTTTCTAAATATAAACATTTATTTTGCTATATAACATTTTCATAAAAAAAGGTACTAAAATATATCACTCATAATCTCACTGTCTATCGAATGACTTGTAAATAACATATCAAAAATCAAATTACAATAAAGTTTTATTTTAGTTTGATTTTTGATATATTATTTATGAGTCGTTAAATAGACATTGAGATGGTGCGTAATACATTTTAATACCTTTTTATAAAAATAAAATGTAGCAAATAAAGGCTTAGGTTTAGAAAAAAAAAGTATTATTAATAAAAATTTACTAAATCAAGTTTTATTTAGTAAATTTTTTCTATTAACAGATAAAATTTTTATTAAAAAATTTACTAAATGAAGTTTGATTTATGTTGTTATTTTAAAATTCTTAGCTTAAAGAAAAGAGAAGCATTTTGTGTTGACAGGAAATTTAATGGGAATAAAATTTGCTCGCAAATGAAATCACACCTAACTGTTAAATTGTTTCAAGCCCACCAGTAAAGGAACAAAATTAAAAATAGAAAAAAATAACTTCTTAAATGTCTGATGTAAGAAAAAAATATGATAATAGAAAAACGTCAATTAAGTTTGAAATTATTGATTTAAATTTGTGGGTCCCGAATGCATTGTATTTTTTTACGTGGCGAAATGAATGCAACAGAAAGTATCACAACTGTTTTATTAACTTTAAAGCGACCATTACAAAATTTTCTACAAAAATGTGCAGTTTTATTCTACAAAATTTATTCAACTATGATAATATGATAATATAAAATGGTTGCAAAATAAGTAAGAAAAAGCAACTTAAAGTCAATTGCAAATTAGTTAACTCATTCAAATTCCTTTGCAGTAGTGAAAGCATTCTTAATCCAGGGATACTGACACAGATTTCTTAATATCACAGGCAATTATTTCACTTCGTGAGAATTTCGACAGTATAGTACCTAAATGCGTTTTCTAAAGTGCCTGACTATAGTTTCATCTGCACAACACTTTTCCTGATTGTATATTCTAATATTAATAGATGAATACTTTGATGAATTACCGCCCAACTTGTCTAGTGGTCAGCGTGTCTGACTGCGGATAATGAGGTCCTGGGTTCGAATCCCGGTTCGGGCATGGATGTACTTTCTCTCTCTATCTATCCTGTCTTTGTCCTTTCCTTGTATGAATGAGGTGTGAATGGTTGCCTACCCTATAAATGGGTACCTATAGCATGTGTGTACTAAAGAAGTCGGACTCCACAACAAAATATGGTTCAGTTGGAAAAGTGGGGCAGCGCACCCCATGTTGCCAGCCTAGCTGGCACATGATAACAACAACAATAGATAAATAATAAAAAGAAAATTCTACGTGTAATTCAATTTAAGATAAATGTAAAAAAAAAATGCTTTGTAATATAATTTATTCTAGCATTGAGTTTACAGAGTAACTATTATTCAGAAAGAACTTTCCAAATTTAGGAAATAATTTGTCACAAATTATAAATAAAATTAACATGATTTAATTATTTTTTTTGATATAAAATTTTACATTTTTATTAAATTATTTTCTGTTTTATATTGGTGGAACAAAATACTTAATGATAGTGTTTGTTGCGTTAAAGGAAATTTTCGCTTTTAGCATAGTAAAATAAATTAGCTTAGATTAAATTAGCCATTTTTTTCGTGTACTTTATTTTTCCTGCAAAAGGCAGAGCAAAAGACAATTTGTATAAATCTGCCTTTTGTTAGTTTGGTGTTTTTTATACGTTTATGCATTTTTTTGTTTTTAATAAATGTTTACATCTAACATTTTAATGGTAGTGATTATTTAACAAATGAGCTCTAAAATACTTATGATTTTTCAGTGTTGATCCCACGAAAAATTAAATATTCGAACTGTAAATGTCAAATCCAGATGTCTGCTCATGTGTATGTTTTTGCAATCAAAAACTCACGTAAAAATTTGCAAAAAATAAGTACACCTCTCATCACCGATTCTGCAACATTGCGAATAAAATCCGGTAATAACCGGTTTCGACGAGAGGTGCCTTCATATTTCCAACCTATGATTACCCCCTTTCCAAAACTAATATCCCCCTATCCCAATCAAGGAACAAAACGTGTCTATTTATATACCTGTAGAATAAAACTCTCCACTGTACCCACCCCGTCTTTCACCTGTTGCTGGCCCGGTGCACGTTTGTTTACCTAAAGCCCCGAATAACACGTTACATGCGAGTAATACACCGTGTAATAAATTTGTCCGTTTCTTGAGTAAGAGCGTCTGTAATCGACTCTTAAACGCCGACGATTATATGTGATTATGTAAATTTCCCCCAACTGTCTTCAGGTGCGCCTTCGACGCTCGGGGCGTCAGATTCTGAGGCATCCCTCCCTGCCTTTGATCACCCCCCCATGCTTAGAGATCACAGACTTTAATTTTATATATTAAAATTTTCATCGGATTTTTTTTTGTTGTTGGTTTCTTCGCTGTGAGCATGAGATCAAAATCTGGAGAAGATATTTGGCGCGTTAACACCCCTTCTCTTAGCGGTGGTCACTTTAAACACCGGGCTGCGGTTTTGACGCCTGCGGTGTTACCATCCCGGCGTTATTAGAGCGATTGGATGAGCGAGAGATTTCGTGCAGCACAAGAGTTCCTGATGAGCGGAGAGATTAATTCGTGCGACGACACATTCATTGGCGGTTCGAGGAGGATCGTGCACTCCTTTCCTTCTCTAATTCATCAAATTTCACCTCGCGTCACTCATTCCTAAAACAAACATATACGATCCATTCACTATGCTCCGTACAATCAATTCCACAACTTCTTCTGAATGAAAGGCTGCCATAAACTAATAATACAGAAATCTATTTCATTTCTTGATGCCACTGCACTTTATGTTTTCTTTTTGTAAGAATATCATAGGGCAACACACGAAAAAAATGTAATGTTGGCATAAGCAAGCCATTAGTCTTAACATATGAAAGAGATTGTTAATAAATATTGCAATTATACTAATTTAAAACTGGGCGCTTCTTGGCTGAGTGGTCAAAGGCATCACTGCTAATTGCTTGAGAGCGTAGGAGTGTGGGTTCGATTCCCACCGTGTCCCTGGGTGTTTTCTTCGTTATTCTTCTGTGGTTGTACATCTGCCATTGTGCTATTTGTCTTAATATCGACGAAGACTTACAAGCGGATCTCAAGAATCAAGCATACAAGTCTGAAGACATGTAATGTAATAAATAAAAAAAACAATTATATTAATTTAAAACTCTATTAATTAATGAAGTTTTTAAAAATTTAAATCGTCCTTTCCGATTTAAACAAATCATAAGTGTTTTGTCTTGCCTGTCTCATTTTGCTTTATCTCCTGTTCTATTATCAGCATGTTAATGACTTGAATCAATAGAAAACGGCTTCTCAAACCGATATCTTGGTCCTTATATAAAATATCATTTTATGAACAAAATAAACTTTGACACTATTCTCAGACATTTGATGGTGAACTTCGCCTTATTTGCTGCCGCTCGAAGAATGCGCTTTGAAGGCAGGTAGCAAATTCATCTACAAGTCGGAATTACGATACCATCTCAATACGATGTGACGTCATGGAAATTTTAAACCAATGAGAATTATTATAAAGGGATGTAGACATAATCTCTACTTGAACGAAAAAACAACCCTTTTGTGGTTAGTTAGAAAAAGTAAAAAAAAAAAAAAAAAAAACTAATTTTCTTCGAAATAAAACACTGGCAAATACTTTTATATGCATTTATATTGCATTAAACTCAAGCAAATTTGTTCTGTGACGACTTCCAAGAACCTCATAATTTCAAATTACAGTCAAAGGTCAAGATTGAAAGTGACCTGTCATTCATTCATTTAACACGATACCAACTGTGATATACTGGACATGGTGAACTTTCATCATTGTGTTTTATTAGATGATCGTTTGCTGGGTCCAGATGAAACTAATTTCAACCCATGAAAGTGGCATCTGTCATGATTATGAGACATATTTTGAATAAAATGGAGTCGATGAGCTTCACATGGAAACGAAAACGTTACTTGAATCTAATAATTAGATATTTTTAATCTAATAATTAGTCTAATAATTGATATTTTATTCAGATAGATAACTTATCTGAATAAAATATCTAATTATTAGACTCATGTAAAATCCAGCTAGTAAAATCCATAGTCAGTTTTGAAGTAAAACTTTTTCACTCTATATAATGTATTTATAAAATTCATTTTTAAAAGGATTTTTTTAATTTCCTCATCAAGTTTTAATTCCATATATTTTACATATTTCTTTCGCAGTTTTTTAGTCCAAAAAGCTAGTTTCTAACTTCTGCACGTTTCCTTTTTTAGCATACATGTGAAAATTTTTCTTAATTTAATATTCTTCCCCATCTTCTAATTTTTAATCCGTTTTTGTGTAGATGTACTCGATCATTTCATTCATTATCGGTACTTTAAAAAACATAACAGGAAACTGAACTTTCAGAAAATACTAGATGCAATTGTATATCAATCGAGTACCATTAATTTTGAACCAAAAACTTATAAAATACTAAGTTTATTGATATATTGTTTATTGCTATCAAAAAGAAACTTTTTAAGTTAATTAACTAAAATCGGAGCTATGAAAGAAGAATATTTTTTTCTAATTAAATATCGATCTTTTACTCTTCAAACTACATTTTTAAAAAAAGTATGTAATGAATACTACGTTGAAATATGTGTGGAAAAAATTATCTTTTTTCCATATTTCAATTTCATTTTTTCTTTCAATACAATGTAAACTCGTTATTTTCTTCTCTATTTTATAGTATTTTATATAGGACAACTGTATTCATTTCCGTTACATAACTATGTATCGAATCATAACTATAAACGTAAGTATAAGTTCTTAAAATATTTTTTGTTCTACATTCTAATCAACAGTAATTAAAAAACAGATAATTAAATTCGAAACGATTTTGAAAATACCATTTTTTTTCCAAACACAACTTTTTACATAAAAGAAATGTACATATTTATTGGTATTTTATTTCTGTTAATCTTTTTAATTTTAATCACGTTTAAGATCTGGTTGCATTGTTGTTGTTGTCATGTGCCAGCTAGGCTGGTAATATGGGGTGCGCTGCTCCACTTTTTCAACCGAACCATATTTTGGTGTGGAGTCCGACTTCTTCAGTACACACATGCCATAGGGACCCGTTTATAGGGTAGGCACCCATTCACATCTAATTCATACAAGGAAAGGACAAAGACAGGATAGATAGAGAGAGAAAGTACATCCATGCCCGAACCGGGATTCGAACCCAGGACCTCCTTATCCTCAGTCAGGCACGATGACCATTAGACAAGATGGGCAGCATCTGCTTGCCCTATCTGGTGTATTTCAAAATACTGCAGCGCATCGAAAAATGATATTTAAGTTTGATCTGGATAAATATAAATCCTCTTAAAGAGAAAGCATTTTAAACTGCTTTGGAAACAACAAATGGGAAAATGATGTTTTGATATAGTGTCCTTAATTAGCTGACTTATTCAATGTTTTGCTTTTATATTTTATGAATTGAGGTATATATATTATTATTTTAAAATTTTAAAACAATTTTCTTTTAATAATACTTGATATTTTCATCATTCCATTTTTTATGTAATAACTGCTGATAATAACAATCTCACGGTCTTAAATCATTTAAAGCAAAAGATTAAGAGACTTCAAATTTCATTAAATTATGCATAAAAGAAAACTCAGTTAATTTAATCCAGGCTTTAAGAAAATTTCGAAAAAAGTAATATGATTTGGAACAAATTTTAATATAAAATTTATTTAGTTAGTACTTTTCTAAATTTATTCATAAACGTCCAAAATCCTTTTTAAAATATTCCTAAATATTTAATTCATAAAAATTTAAGAGACTTTAATATTCAAAATCAATCTTGTGTTCCATTGAGGATGGCGTTGAATTAAAATCTTGAAGGAATTTTATGTTTTAGGAGAATCTCGTTGTTATTGAATATGCATTAAGCTTATCTGCCCACTAAATAGTATTTAACTTAAAACCTGAAAAAAAAATTTTTTTTTGTTTTATAAATCAAATAACTTTTTCTGCTCCCATTTTATTTTAATTTTTCAATAGATTAATTACCATTCTTTTTCTCACTTCATATTTTAGTGTCAACTCTTAGCTTATGTAAAACAGTACTTTAAAAAGCATTTCAGAATGATTAAAAAATTGTTTATTATTTAATTTAACACAGGAAAAACTATTTGATTTTTTATTCACAATGAAGCACGAGAATTGAATAATTAAAATATTTTATTACTGCATTTGTAATGAACAATAATTTACAGTTTTCTGTGCTTTGAATAAGGATTCTCATTTTGCAGTAGTGCTTAAATGCCACAGTTTTTAAATCAACTCACGTTCTTACCAACAAAACGTAAGAAAATCGCCCGGCAACTTAATGTAATTACCAATTAGCTTTCATACCTCAACCGCAGTTTATCTTGTAAATGCTTGCAAATCCAATTGATGCAAATAATTTCTTTTGTTTTTATTATTAAATTTATAAAAAAAAGTAAGGACAAAAAACTTTTTCGAAATGTATGAGGCATCACAAGAATATAAAGCATTAATAATTAAAACGACAAAAAGTAAATTTTTAAAGGCACATTTTTAATGACATTAATGGAAAATAATTTATATTGCACTAAAAGTGAAAGAATTTATTTAAGATAAAGAACTAAAATCGAAATCAGAATGATGTATGGTAAAATCTCTTTGCCAATTATGTGAATTATTCTTATGCAGATTTTGCATTTATAAACTTAACTCTTAAGAGATTAAAATAAGTGTCATAATAATTGCTCAAAGCTGTTGCCCTCCGTTCAAATTTTTTATATTTTGAAACTATTTTAGTTTTTAAATTTCATTTCATTAACATTAACATTCATAGCACTTTTGGGGAATAACAAGTCAAATGCTAATTTTTAATTTATTTTTAAAATAAAATATTTACTTAATATCGTTTTTTTTTAATTCATCGAAATAAGTAAAAAAAGTAAATTGGAACAATTATCATAAAATCAATTCATTAAGACAAATGTCTACAGATTTATTTTAAGCAAATATTTATTTAATTTCTTACTATACAAAAAATATATTTTAAATATTATTAATGCTTTATTGTATAATGCTTTATTTATTAATCCTAAAGTATTTCTATGATTTAAAAACATCAAATAATCATATAAAATGTGACAGAAACAAATCACAAATTCAAGAATTATAAACATTAAGGTATAATAATGTGACAATTGACATAAATTCCTAAAAATTTAAACGAAAGAATTCTTTAAATGAGAGATTAAATTATTATTGGATATTAAAATGAAAAAAGTTAATTTTTCAGATTTATATATATATATATATATATATATATATATATATATATATATATATATATATATATATATATATATATATATATATATATATATATATATATATATATATATATATATATATATATATATACATATATATATTGACATTAGTCATATTATTAATAGTTTCTTCTCAAATAAATCTTCAATCAAGATTGTTTCTGAGAAAATTACTGAATTATTTATAAAAAGTGCTTAACTAGATATAACAACAAAATTAAAATAAAACTAATGATTGTGTAAATATCTCTAGATATTTTCAATTTTTATGTTAAAATTACCATCAATTTGAGGTAATTTTTATTTTTAAACTTTTTATAAACTTTTTATATTAAAATACGAGGTATTTTAATTTTGTGCTTCAGATCATATAAAATTTATAATTTATTTATAAATTTATCACCCCTTGTATACAAATATTAACTTTATTTTGTAAAAATTCTATTTTTAAATTAAATTGGTTGAAACTTCTGAAAATAAATATTTATTATGACACAAATTAGAATGAATATATGCTTATTTATATAAAAGCATATCGAATAACTTAAGGATATTATGTAGCATGAGTTACTGATAATAAGGTATATAAATGTGTTATTTTTCATAGCACTATAAATATAATATTATTTTAAAATGAGACTTTTTTTCCAGAATTTTGAGAACAATTACAGAGATTCTACTCAAGAATAGCTGTGTCTTCTCTTAATTCGTGTTACTTTTAATTATAATTTTACTATTGATTGAAAAAATAAACATTATATATTATCCTATGATATTAAATTAAAATAACTACTTTTAGAGTAAATAATAAGAATAAAATATTATGAAATTATATTTTTTACAAATACATCGTTAATTGATTGTTACTATTATTTCAAATTATATATAAATGACAGCTTAAATAAATGTTTGGATTTTTTATATGTAATTAACATTTTGTTTTTAAAAAGAGATGTTCTATAAATTTTGTGTGTGTCACAATTCTAAACTAAACTAGTTTAGTTTCTTCTAATCCTAAATACAACTTATTTTTATTACATTTCTAATATTTATTTTATAGTTAGAGTATCGCCCCACAGATGGCACCAGCAGTCTTTTATTCTAATATTGAATGCAAGGTCTCCTTAGAATGTGTGAGCTACCAAATGCCAATTAAGTAGTCAGTTGATTGTATTTCTGCGAATCTTATTTCTCTAATTAATTTTTCTCTAGTTAGTTAATATTTTACTTATTTATTTTCATAGATAAGCTATATAGAGTTAATTAAAGCACGTTATTGATTAATTTGAATTTTGTGTCTTTAAGTAAAACAAAAATTAAAATTATTGTTGCGTTGAAAAGACATTATGCTAAATAATAAAGCACTATTAAAAAACTAATTATACATGCCGTTGAGAAAATAACTTTTATTCAGCATCTTTCTTTGAATTAAAGTTTGGATTTTTCATTAAAAACAATTCGTAATTTTCTTTTTCTCATCGGAGACTAATAACAAAGGTACCATTGTTAAGAATGCTTTTACAAATAGACTAAGGACTTCGGAAAAAAAAAAAAAAAAACTTACATTTCAGAGTTGTTGCACCAGCATGATTTCTTGCACCTGGTCCTGGTTTGGGATCTAACAATTAGATACAAGAAGCCAGATGGGAGTCTTAGTGCTTTTGAAGCAGGGACCAGGCAGGAAACCCTCAGTACTTGGTCTGCATCCAGGCATGCTAGATCCAGAAGTATCATTTCACTTGGAGGACATTGCGACTATGACCTATTTTACGTGAACTAGGAGCTGAATGCTTAGCTCTTTGGTCTTCAATTCAACAGTTTATAAGTTCGTTACCTTCGTCTGCAAAAATGTTTGTAGAGTGACAAATTTAACCGAATATGTCTACTACGAATTCTATAACTCTACAGGCTCAAAATTGTTGAACATGTTTATGGAAAACTGAATAATTGAATAACTGAAAAATATGGGGAGTTTTGTCGATTTTTTACGCCAACAAAATAAGTGTTACTTGAGCAGCTTAAACGACAGTTTGACTATTATGCTCAACGTACTTCATATCTCTCTACTGAAAATAATATAAGTGAATTGCCTAACAGCTCAAGTGATACTTTTTGAACACCAACAGTATTTAGCTTTTTGGATATTTCCTATCTGCAGTATATCAAAAGGGAGTAAACCTGGAAAACTTACAAGCACTAGCCTCACAGAAAGCAGAAATTCAACATCAGGCTCCCTTTATTCAGTACAGATCAAGATCGAATCTGATGTTTAATACTTGAAACAACTTAATACTTGTTCAACTTTCTGTGATCGGAAAGTCTTGTTTTGTTCCGCTTAAGAATGTCTAATAATGATATCATTTCATACATTAATGAAATAAAAGAGTGCCTTATTAAAGAGTGGCACTGTTAATAATAAAGAGTGGCAGAGTATAGCATGGCTTTATGAATGAATTCAGGGCTAAATATAATGTGTCATTACCAGTGATTTAATAAAGAGAAGCTCCAATTTGAATGGTAAAATAGTTTTTATGCAAAAACTTTAAGTAGGGAGTGTGTATGAAAATAATGAAATATAATATAAATAAAGGTAATAAATCATATAACATGATATGAAAGTTATAGAAAGTATAGCTTTCAATTTGCCCGGTAAAAAAAATTACTGAAATTTTATCTGATCATTTTGATATTGTATTATACTTCAAAAATTGTTTACCTATCAGATAAGGATGAAAATAAATAAATGTAAATAGAAAAGGAGGAAAATGTAGATCTGTGAGTGATAATTATATACAGAAATAAACTTTCACTTAGTTCAATTCTTTTCCTGAAGGAAGTGTTCATTATTTATCATTTAATCGCAAACCATCTTATATTTTACCTACAAACGATTTTCGAAATCATGTTTCAATTCCTTAGTAAAGCTGTCTTGTTCAGAATCTAATTAAATAATAAGTTCTTGCTAAGGGAAATTTTTACAATTGATGTCCATTTATTGCACCAAGAAATTGATGAAATCTGATGATCATTTAATAGCATAAGATCCGTAATAGATTTCATTAGAAGCAGTTGCCAAACACTGCTGAAATCTATTCCAGATAAAAATTTAGAGGTAGCATTATTGTTTATTATAAAAGGTGGAAAGTAAATTTTTTGTAAAAGGTGTCATTACTTAAACCTGAAACTGCTTGAAATTAAAAAAATAATAATTTTTAATCTACATATTTGAAATTTGTGAAATTTAATACTAAATATCAAATTTCAGATTTTTTACAATTATAAATTTGAATTGATAGCTGGTTTTCCTGGGTATTTTAAAAAGAAGTAAAATATCTAAAAAAAACGAAAATAAATATTTAAAATTTCCGAAACTTTTCCAATTTTTTACACCGTGTATTAAAAATGATTAAATTACAATAATAAATTAATCATTCATAATTAATTATTGTTATTCAAAGAAAAGGAGAATTATACATGAGGAAAATAAACTAAATTATTTATTTTGTGGGACAAAACAATAACCTATGAGGGAGTTTCCCATTTTCTTACTTTTATGATCGAACTGGTTGAGCTGACCGCGGTTAGCACTTCTTGACCACAGATTAAAGAATTGTGGTTCTGTGTTCACAACAATGCTTTCTCATTTCGCTTCGGGTGTAGGTGTTTGTAGGGATTTGGTGTCGATTTTAAACTGTAATATATTTTTTGTGTTTAAAATGGTCACCAAATCTTTTTTCTGGGTCTTTCAGGTCTTGATTGAGATTTAGTCCCTGAATAAGAAAAGTCAATGAAGAAGCAATAAAGCAGTCAATAAAGTCAGTAAGAAAAATCAATAAAGAAGCAATAAAGCAGTCAAAAAGAAGCAATAAGTCAGGGCTAGAAATGTCCGGATACAAATTTTTTCTTGTAGAATAGACTCTTGTGAACATTTTGAGGTATTAATATTGACAATAAAAAAAGACAACAAAAAAGACTGACAAGTAAAAAAAATCAATAAAAAAATTTACAATAATTCCTTCATTATCTACCAGTTTTTTTAATTCATTATTTTAGAAAATCACTATTATTTGAAAAAAGTTTATCCAAGGAAAGAGACGATCCTTATTTAAGTATGCACAACAGTTTATTTACCAATATTTAAAGTACAGGCCATCTATGTAAGCTAAGTAAAATCAAGAAACTGAATCATTTGAAATATTTAACAGCAAAAAATTTTGATATGAAAACAAAAATTTGATATTTAAAAATGATTTATGGTTTTTTTAGAGAAAAGTAAATTTAAAATTACAGAATACACATTCATCTCTATCGTTAAATCAGGATGTTAATATATTAATTGGGAAAAAAGACAAATTGAAAGATACTTTAAAATTGAAAGCACCGCAAGTAAACTTAATTTGACAAAGAATTCTATAAACAGGAGAATTTGACTTTTATATTCGCTTGTTACTAACGTAATATTAATATTAATTGTATGAAGTCACAAAATCTGATTTTAATATTTCAAAATTACAGCACATTTTTTAATAGTTTTGAGTAATCTTTTTAATAATTTAATCGAGCAAAGTATATTGATGAAAACCACTTAAAACCATATAGCATTATTTTTGAAAAAAGAAACTAGAATTTAAATTCTTATACTTTCGCGAAGCTACTTTTTGCTAATTATGTTACAAATTTAAAATAATTTATTATGATGATTGGGAAACATCTACTGATAATGTTAGGTGGCTTTGTCACAATAATTTCTGTTTTCAGTCCATTTTCCAGTTAAATTTTTATCAACTGTTTTTGATTCATTATTTTAACATATGTGAATAATTTTTAAGCAGAACACAATGAATGGAAATAAAAAAATCATTTTTTTTATTATTTTTGTAAATCGAGGGGAAATTTAATCTCTAAGAACAATTCTAAAACTAAATTCCATGGCACGACAGCCCATGTTGGGCTAAGGCCTACAGTGCCCATAACTGTTTTCATGACCGAGGGCCCTGGGGTGCGAAGCATATGTCCTAGTTAAGTGGTCAGCCTAACGTGAAACCCCCAGTGTTTAGTTCCCAAGCATGCTTGGTACTCAGTTAATCGACTCACTGAAGGATGAAAGGCAAGGTTGACTCACAACCTTGCCCAGCCCGAGGATCGAACCTCGGACCTGTGTCATGGGAGCGTGAAACGCTGCCACTAAGCCAAGAACAATTCAAGAATTTTGAAATTAAGACCTATCAAGAGGAATACCTAACAAGAAAGGCTTTTGCTATCCAGAGTTGCAAAGTCTTGTTGATTGTTGAAAAGCTCACATCAAAGAAAATTCTGTGTTATTTTCCATAGTTGAAGACCTGGATTGATTGCCTCACATATTAAAGAAAATTCTGTATTGTTGTTCAGGGTTGCAATACCGCATTGATTGTCGAAAGGCTCACCTTCAGTTCAACATTTAGGATTTCGCATGCAGTGGTTCATAGTAATTGAGAATCTATCTCTGTTAAAATTTTAAAGCTTAATTGACTTATCTTAAGTTAAAGGATTTAGTTGCAAGGACTTCCTCCTCGTTATGGTCTCTACGTTCCTACTCCTAGAAGGAAAAATATGACTGACTCTGAGGCCAAACCATTGGTTGTAATGCAACCTTCACAGCAATTGCGAAATCCGTTGGTCTTCAGAAGAGACCTGGTTAAGATCCAGGCAAGTAGTTAAAGGAATATGAGCGAATGGTCAAGTTTAAAGAATGGGACGAGACACTATTTGTCTGCCCAACGCATACTTCTTCGTCGATGGTACCGCTAGACAATGGTGCGAAAACAATAAAGACAGCCTTGATTATTGAAAAAAATTTAGCGGTCAGCTGAAAAACAAATTTTGGTGATTCCAATCTTTATAAGTAAAAAGCGCAAAAAGAACTTGAAATTAGGGCACAAAAGCTTGGAGAAAGCACACAATCCTATATACAAAAAGTACTCGGACTTAGTCATCAAATAAATCCAAATCTGACAAAAGACGATAAGGTGTCACACCTCATGAAAAGAGTCGCCGAGGACATTTATCAAGCTCTCCAAACGAAAGAAATCAGATCCACCGAGGATTTTATCAAATGGTGTCAGCACATCGAAGACATGAGACAAAAGAGAATTGGAGGACGAGAATTTAATTGCCTACCTAACGCTATCCCGATGTCTGCTCTACATGAGGAGCCAGATCTAGTCTCCCTTGTAAGACAGATTTTGAGGGAAGAGGTGCAACGATTAGTCGCCTCACAAGTGTCAAATTTTGAACAACACATAACTACAGTTCAAGATATTGTAAGAGAAGAAGTGGAAAAGTCGTTAGTCCCTATTACTACAAAGAGAGAATGGATTGATGTTCGATCTAGACGCCAACCAAAGCCTTACACCGATGAGAGATGACCTAGATCCATCATTCAGTTGGAGAGGAAGACCGATGTATGGAAGACGGTGGATAACCGGCCAGTCTGTTTCCATTGTGGAAGATGGGCCATGTTGTACAATACTGTTGTGAAAGAAGAGCTATTTTTAGTGATCAGAGACGAGAGAAGAAATGCCGCTCAGACGTGTAACCTCCGGGACCACCGCCGATGAATCTAGCAATAACAATGGAAAGAGTGCGTCTTCTAGCCCTGTCTGAGGTCTATCACCTACTCGCTGCTTCAGATCTCCATCGCCGTATAAACGTTCCAGTATCTCCCCTGGCCGAGGAAAACTAAATACTGCGTCTTTTCTTGGAGGTGACAAAGATGGTTCACCGACCCACCCTAGGGTATGCGGTGAAAGAACGCGTGCGATAGTCAGTACTTAAGAGCTCAGTTTGACACTTGGCCAGGACAAAGTCCGAACTGTGCAGGGGAGATGGCACCTATGCCGAGATCTCCAAAAGTCCCAACTAAGGGGAAAGTAACGTCTTAAAAGGCGTTCTATTGTGTCTCACTCTGACTGGAAGATTGGGCCTGTCAGGCCTTTATTTACAATACAGTTTACAATTATGATAATAAGTACAATAGTAATAATAATAAGTATTTACATAGGGAGTATTATTTACAAATTTACAGGAAAGAGGTTTACAACAGTTTGTGGTTACTAACAAGAAGTTAGCTTACAGTTGGCTGTCTGTGGGAATGAGATACCTCATCTGAAATTGGAGTTCTTTCTGGATTATTTCTCTAATTCCTATCTGTGCTCTTGGGATTTTATAGAGCTGTAGGAAGCTGATATCTTTATAGTGTTTTGGGTACCACTTTTCACGAACTTGCTCATACTTTGCGCATTGCAGGATAAGATGTTCTGGGTCGCATATTTCATCATCGTGAGGGCAAAGTTCCGATTTATTGTGGAACCTGTTTTTGTAGCTCCCGAAGACTCCATGTCCAGTGTAAACTTGGTTAAGGAAGAAGTCTCCATAAATCCTAGCTTTTGAAACTTTGGGACAGAATTGATAGAGTCTTCTAGCCTTGTCTGAGGTATCCCAACTCTGCTGCCAACGCAGGAGTATATTGTCTTCTATTAATTTATTTATTTGTTGTTTACTATACTTAACTTTAATTTCTACGGTATCAAGTTTCGTTGCTTCCTTAGCCGCAGCGTCAGCCTCTTCATTGTGTTCTATTCCGCAGTGGGCCTTTACCCAATGAAAGGTGAAGCGGTGTCTGTGACTTTCCAGGAGCTTTTGTATGTCTCTTATTGTGTCGCTGATGTTTTCCGTCGAGGATAGTGCGTGGAGGACAGAACGGGAGTCTGTATGTATGTGACAAGTTTCGTTTATGTTTATGATGTGGCTTATAGTGCCTAAGATGGCGTGAGCTTCGGCCTCAAAAACTGTGGCCTCATCATTAAGCCGTTTTTGGAACTTGAAAATTTGTTCCTGGCCTTTGAATATAATTGAAGCGCAACCTGTGCGGTCATTCATTCTGGAGCCGTCTGTGTATGCGAAGACGTGATTGTGGTTGATTTGATAGTCCCAATTAATTCTTTGTACATTCCATGGTGGTTCAAGAGATCTGGTGTGGGTCCACGCATTGTTGGGATTTAGTGTGATTCCATTTATGACAATTTCTCTTTTCCTTCTCCAGAGTAGATATTTAAGTTGATGCGCCTCAGCCTTAAATTGAATGGGCGGGCATCCTGAGAGGACTTGGAGGGCGTGAGCTGAAGTTGTCTTGTAGGATTTCGCAATCTTTAGTAGGGCTATCCCCTGAATTTGCTGGAGCTTGATATTTTGTTTGACTGTGCTGTTAAACCACGCAGGAGAACCGTAAAGAATGATGCTCTCAATGGCGACGTTATAGATCATTTTCATAACCGAGGGGCTTAAGCCCCAGGTTACTCTTATGACTCTGGCTAACTTGTTCGTGATGTTATTTATGGTGTCTTTAATCTTGGAGAGGTGACAATTCCATGAGAGTTTGGGATCCAATGTGATACCTAGATATTTTAACTCTCTGGTGTAGGTGAGCCTTTTCCCTTCCAAACTAACTCCCGGTATTCTAGTTATTTCTTTACCAAATTCAAATATTGTGTATTGGCATTTATTTATACTAAGCTGGAGATCGAATTTATTCGTCCAATTCTCAACAATGCTAAGGGGCTTTCTAACTTGTTTAATGAATTTGAAGTATGATGAGCTTGTAAAAATTAAGGCTATGTCGTCTGCAAGTGCTTGGCATATTACTTGTGGTCCGAAGTATTTTATGAGTAGCTCGTTTGCTATAAGTAACCAGAGGAATGGTCCTAGGCTGGAGCCTTGAGGGACGCCATCTGTGTACTTAACCAGTTGTGTTTGTGCATTGAGATAGGTTCTGTCGTCCAGGAACGAGCAGATAATTTTGAATAAAATGTTGGATACTTGGAATTTCTTTAGGAGAGTGATTAAGTCTGTCCATCTTGCTGAATTAAAGGCGTTTTTAATGTCTAGAGAAATCATGCATGTGTAAAGTTTGTTTTTCTGGTTGGATCTAATTGTGTTTGTAATTTGGAAAATTGCATCGGATGTGCTCTTCTCATTGCTAAACCCAAATTGGTTAGGATGAAGAAGAGAGTTTACATGGAAATAGTGGCTGATTCTTTTATGTAACAGTTTGTCGAAAATTTTGCCCCAGATGAGAAGTAGGCAGATGGGTCTGTACGCCTCGCATTTGGAATGGTCCTTGCCATCTTTGGGTATAAGTATGACTCTGGCTTGTTTCCAAATACGGGGGAAGATGCCATTTTGAATGCATAAATTAAAGATTTCCGTGAACCATTCTCTATTTGAGTTGAAGAGTGCTTCGTAGACGTCTAGGCTGACGTCATTAAAGCCTGGCGCTTTATTCCTGTCCATGGTTCTTATTGCTTCCTCAATCTCCTCGCTGGTGATCGGCGGGTCATCGGGAGTCATCGTGTAGGTGGAGAGTTTCTGAATTGCCGTGTGAGGAAAGTGAAACTTGAGGATTTCATTTGTTGCCTCATCCGGGGTAGTGGTGTAGCTGCCGTCATTGAGTAAGATAGGTGTAGTTGGTTCTGGTCTTTTAATCTTTTCTCTGACTATCTTGTAGGTACCGCCGAAGGCGTTTCTTTCAGTAATGGCTCCTAGGTAGTGCCTGAAGGCCGTTTGCTTAGTAATTAGGATGTGTTTCCTATACATTGCTGCTGCCTTTTTGAATTCTGCCTTTCTTAGGTCCCGAGTAGAGTTATCCGTTTCAGCTTGGAAGCGTCTTCTAAGTGCCCTAACTCGGCTACGTTCTTCCGTGAGTGCCGGGGTCCACCAGGTGTTCGTGTTTGTTTTGTGTGTTTGATGCTGTTTGAACTTTTTACAAAGTGCTAAGATGTGATTTTCGATAGTTTTAATCTGCTTTTCAGGTTCTTTAAATTTTGAGATAGGAAATTGATCCGGAATGTTCTTTAGTTCGTCCTTAAATTCAATCCATTTAAGAATGTTGGAGTTGTACCGGAGTTTAGTTTTAAATTTGGCCTTAGTGTTATTAAGATCGAAAGTCATTAACTGATGATCACTGGCAGAGAAATTATCCCTGATGGTCCAGTTGGCTATGTTGTTACAATTTAGATTTTTAGTTAAGAGAAGGTCAATCCACAACTTTCGCCTAATGTGCTACTGTACGTTGGTCTGCTGTTGGCGTCGTTTTCAAATATAAGTTCATACTTTGATGCGAATTCAATAAGTGTATTTCCTCTTTGGTCTGTACTCCGAGGACTCCAGGTTGAGGATTTAGCATTAAAGTCTCCTAGTATTATCCATCTTCGGCTTTGGTGGATCGCTAACAATTCACCTAACTCCTTAATGGAATCGTTAATGTTACGGGAGGGTGGGCAATAGATGGAGCAGATGTTGTAAAGTTCCTTGTTAAATATGGTTTGAATGACAACTAATTCGTCCGATATAAAAACCGGTGTGACTTGGTACTGTTTATTATTAATCACGGCGGCCTTGGGGTTATTGCTGGCGGTAATAGTTAGATTTATTGGAAAGCCTGAGATTTTTCCTTCAAAGGTGAATGGATCGTTGATTGAGATGAAGTTTAAGTTTAAATTGTTTATGTCTTGGGCGAGTGTTGCGTTAGCTGCTCGACAGTGATTAAGGTTAAGATGAGCGAATTTAATGCAATCTTTGTTGGGCGTATTATTCATAATTAGTTTTAGTGATTAGTTTATTGATCTCCTTTAAGTAAATTGGGCACTTTTTATCATTAGCTTGGTGTTTGGTGTTATATTTGCTTTTATATTTACAGTTACTTTCCTCACAATTCTTGCACTTTGTTTCTTTCTCGCAATTTTTATCAATGTGTTCTCCTGATCACTTTCTGCAAGAGTCCACGCCTATGCAGTTCTTGGCGATATGCCCAAAGCGGAGACATTTGAAACATTGGCTGACTCTTAAATATTCTCTAAATTGGACCGAGGTCCAACCTAGATATAACTTTCTCCTTTCTTTTAATTCTTTTAGCGCGGTACCATTAACTGTCATTATCCAGTTTGTGCCGTATTTCCCTTTGAAACTGTGGACGGCCTCTAAATTTGCTGCTTCACTGAAGGAGTTTTGCGAAATTAATCTGTCCACAATTTCTTCTTTATTAATCTCTCTATCAACATTAAATATTATGATTCTTGGTGTCTTAAGTTCTGGCTTTTTGATGTCTACTTTTTCAGAAAGTTTATCATTAATTTTGAATTCAGCTATTAGTTTATCGATTTCCTCCATCGAACTTGTTTCCAGTACTATTCCACCCTTTCTTACTGGGCGAATTGTTTTGATTTTAAGTCCTAGTTTCGTGGGGTTAATCGCACCTTTGATAATGTTTTTGGTTTCTTCCGAGGAAGATTCCTTCTTTGGGTAAACTAAAACTATATTCTCCTTGCGTTGTCGAGATTGATCTCGTTTTGCCTTACTTCTGCTTCTGGCTCGAACTGCCTTATTGCCCTTAGGCTTACCTCTCTTTACCACTTCAGCAAAGGATTGCTGTTGAATAGGTGGTAACTCATTCTGGGCTTTTAATTGCCCTTCCAAGAACGCATTCTTTTCTATCTGTTGCAAGGCAATACTTAGAATGTCCGAGATGCCTTGTCTGATTTTCTGTTGGATGGTACTACTCGCCTTACTGGCTGAGAGAGCCTGTTGTATTTCTCTTTCTTTTTCTAACAGAATTAGAATTTCAGATTGTTGTAAATAATATAATGCAAGTAATCGCAAAGAAACACAAAGTAAGTCTCTTTTCGTCTGTAAAACTGTAGTCTTCTGCAAGACGTCCGCAATCGTCTGCTGCTACAAATCGTCTGCTGCGCTGCCTTCTGATTGGTGGTTGTGTTCAAGCCGTCCAAAATCTATAAACACACCATGTTCTGTTCTATTAGTTTAGTATATGTATAATTTCTTTCTTTGTAACTTGCTTCATTAAATATTCTTTTTGCGATTCATGGACTCTTGTTCGTTTAACGAATTTCAACAGCAGAGCGTGGTTTTCACTGTCATAAATTGAAAGCAGTTTCTAGTTTTAATTTATTGCTTGATAGAATAAATTTATCAATAAGCAATGGCTTCGCCACATGATTTGTATGGAGGAAATCCACTTGATGGGAAGAACTTTCCTATTTGGCGGCGACGAGTGGAAGCTGTTTTGTCTGCGAAAGAACTGGAAACATACTTAGTTAAGGAGCCCGATGTGAATAAGAAAGTAGAAGTCGTTAAAGGAAAGAAAGCCTACGCATTACTCATGTCACTCTTAAGTGATCAAGTGCTCGTATCAATGAGTGGTGAAAATACGACGAAGGAATTATGGGAGAAACTTCATGCTGTTTATAAAAGCAAAGGAGTGGTAAACCAAATACTAACTAGAAAACGTCTTGCTACACTTAAGAAAAACAGAGATGTTCCAATGCGCCAGCACATAGATGAAGTTTCAAAACTTGTCACAGATTTACGAATATCTGGAGCGGAGGTTAGTGATATTGATACTGTCGTCTATATTTTGATGTCTCTCCCTCCAGAATTCGAAAATTTTAAGGTTGCATTAGAGAATCAACCGAGTGAGAATTTATCGTTAGATTTTGTAACTCAGCGTTTGATAGACTCTGAAGCTCTTTTGAATGATTCGAGAAATAAAACAAATATTCGTTTTATGAAACAAACTGTGGATACTGCGGCTTTTTCTACGAGAAAAGAACTCACATGTTTTCATTGTAAAAAGAAAGGACATACTTCTAAATTCTGTAAAAAGAAAACGTGCTATAATTGTGGTCGTGTTGGTCATTTTAAAAAGGAATGTAAATTCAAATCTGAATCTAAGACTGATGAAAAATATTCTTCTGCTCTATCTTTTGCTGCTGGCAATTTGACTTTCGGAAGTCCGAAAAAGTTCATTATTGATTCCGGGGCAACATCCCATATGTGCTCTCAGAAAGATTGGTTTTCATTCATTAAACCGTCATCAGGAACTATTCGATGTGCATCCCGCTCCACTGCACTGGAAGTGAAAGGTATTGGAAGTGTAAAAGCCAAAACATCTAATGGAATTGATATAACTTTAGAAAATGTCCTTTTTGTTCCTGAACTCAATGGAGAATTAATTTCTGTAAAGAATATTGAATTAGGTGGATATAGTGTTATCTTTAGAAATAAAAACGTGTTCATCGAAAATGAGAAAGAAAACATTTGTTTGGGTTATCATGATGATAGTGGACAATATATTTGTGATTTTGTTCCAAATTGTGAAATTTCCCTTACTGCGAAAGAAAATGACTTGGATTTATGGCACAGAAGACTTGGACATTCCTCTAATAACGCCTTAAAAGTACTTGGATTGCCTACCTTTGATAAATTTTGTGAAGTGTGTACTTTTTCCAAACAAAGTGCTTCTCCTATAGGAAAAGGTCCCAGACGAAGGGTATCTGAAACTATGACATTGATTCACACAGATGTTTGTGGCCCTATTGATCCGCCTATGGCTACAGGTGAGCGTTATTTTATGACATTAATTGATGATTATTCACGTTTTATGGAAGTTCATTTGCTGAAAAGAAAAAGTGATGTTGTGAATGAGTTAAGATGCTTTTTAAAAGCAAATCCTTCAGTACGGAAAATTAGGTGCGACAATGCTAAAGAATATGTTTGTGGTGAACTCATCAAATATGCTACTAAATTTGGTGTAGTAAATACACACAAGCTTTAGTAAAAAATATACCATTTAGAAATATGTATTACTATGACAAATGTTTAGAAAATAAAAACATTGTGTGATGTCTATATATAATTCTATTACTACTAAAAATGTAATTAACTGTTGTTTTTTCATTGGTATAGATAAATATAATATTATGAATTAAAGTATATAATCCGCACAAGAATGAAAACTAACAGAGTTAAACCTCGTTTTAAAATTGAACATTCTCGGTAACCGGATACACGTGGTTCTTTTCATCAAAACTAGCCTCCACGTCAATGTAATCAAACTTGGCACTTGGTGATGGCCGAACTTAATACCTGCCTTCTCTCCACACTCGCTAAATACACGAATTACCCCCTTTCCCCTTTCACTCAAGTGAATGTGAGTAAATTCAGAGAGGGGATGAAGAAATACTAAAATAAATAACTAAAATGAGTAAAAAAAAAAAGATTCCCAGACTTCCACGCGGATTTCACCTCGCGATACAAGCTTTGCCTCTTATTCTCTCTCTCTCTCTCTTCAATTATGTAAGAAACTCACGAATAACCGTGAGTGGACACATACCATTGTCCTTTAACACACTACCCACTTAAGGTCTCTTGGTGATTAAAGCCCACTTTGTGGGACGCTAAATGCCCGCTCGTATTAAGTAAAAAAGTAATAAAAACGTATACATACATACAGCTTAGAGTGTGTAATTTTTTTATTGCCCGTTTTGTGGGGCCCCCCTATTATTTGCATGGGCGGTCCCTCTGTAACGGAAGGTAGAGATTTTGACAGGTCCCTGTCAGCAACCTTCCACTGAGCTCGTTGTAGAAGAAAATTGCCAGTCTAGCAGGCGTGATTCGAAACTGGCAGGCTGCTCCGCCACCCTCCCCCACTCCCACATTTCGCGCCCGCCCCTGTAAAAGAAAAAGTGACATGTATCACTTAGCGCCCTGGCAGAATGTGAGAATTCTTAGCGTGAAACCTTATTTAAGGTCTGATTTTGACGCAAGATGTAATTTCTTGGCGCAGGAGAGGAACTCTCTCGTTGGGGAAGGTCAAGCAAAGGATGCGAGTATTTGTGTCTCTGTTTTCCCTCCTCACAATCGTGGATCAACCCGTGTAAATAAGTGCGTTCCTTTGTTGGGCAATAATACACTGTTCTTAAATTTGGAGATCCTTGGAAGATAACTCCAATTACAGATGTGATTGATAAATTAGACCATGGTACTCATACATAACTCAATACGTACAGTAAATTATCATCTATCCTCTCATGACAACTTAAATAAAATAACACAACAGAACTTTTTTAATCTTTAATTACTAAATAAATATCTTGTAAATATAACACTAATTTTGATAGAATCGTTCTTGATATATTGTATAAAACCATGTATTGTTTAGTTTTTGTAAATTTTGTCTTCTAAATTAATCCTTAATTGATTTGTGAAGGAAATAGCATATTATACATTATAAGTCAGACAAAATAATCTATGTACCGAGTAATCATTATTAAAGGAATCCCTTTTAAAAATGTCTACAGATTTAAGTATTGCCCAGAATGTTATGAAATTTTGTATAGATCATATTGAATTTTCTTGAGGGGTTTTGTTTGAATAAATAAAAACAATAGTTTAAATTTTGATCTCCAGTGGGTGTTTTTTAAGCGATTACATATTTAGTTTAGATTTATGATACTTTAAGAACTTTATTACAACAAAACACTTTCAAAATGGTGATTCTGAAGGGTTAAGAATTACATTGTACTCTTCGAGAATGTTCCTACAGTTATTGTTTTATATAAAGTTATGTGTTAGCTACAGCAGTGGTCACCAAATTCATAAAGTTTTTGAGCTACCATGAAGTTTCCAAATTCTATTGTGAACTATCAATCAAAAGCGCTACAATTTTTTTTAAATAACTCTTAAACTTGCTTATTGCCAAGAAACGTACATTTCTATAACAACTACGAAATATATTTCATTTCAACTATGCATAATACAAAGAAAACAAAATTGAGCTATACATGAAAAAAACTGAAATGTCATAGTAATAAATAGCAAATGTATAACAGATTTTTTCATCGGATTATGTAATTTTAACGAGAAGGATAGGACATTTTTGTCAAGAGCTTTCTTAAAGTATTGAGCGTAAATAGTGGCTAGCATTTGAATGAAGTTGTCTAAGTGTTTGCTCATCAGTGAGTCTGTTTCTGTATTCATTTTTGATAAATTTCAATACTAGGTAAAGCAATCTCCCACACATGTGTTGAAATGAACATTGTCTTTAATTTGAAATAAACCTAGACATGTGAAAAGGAAACTTTTCTTCAAAAACAAGACAAATTTTTTCAGAACTTGACGAAAGCAACCTTACGGATAAATATCGCTTTGAAAAACCATCAGTTCCAATTCTACTGGAATACCTTTATCCTAAAATCTCAAAATTTGTTTTTACATAAATATAAAATTCTCAATCTCTACAGAAGTGCAAAACTGTGCAAAAAATGAAATCCTCTTGAAATCTTGAAAGGGCTTTTAAAATTCACTTCTGAAAATTGAAATAATTTCAATATACTGTTTTCTGTTGTAATTTATTTTTGAAATAAATCCGAACTATTGATGAATTGAAGTTAACCAACTAGAACTTTGAGGTGATCCGTCGAATAGCTCGCCATTGATGGTTTACTGATCATTGGTTCAAAAAGATGCCTCAATATCATCGAATATGACATGCAGTGGTTTACAAATTTATAATTTAGCACTGAATTGTTATTTTGCAGTCTAACCGCATGTCAAAATTACCAGGCCCTTGGTGATAGGCGAGTATTCCAATCCCTAAATCACAGTCCAGGGGCTCACCGGCATCGCTACATCTTTGGTTGTGTCACAGCTTGTCTTTAGTATGTACGCTGAACGTGTTCATAAGAGGAATTTCGAACCACAAAAAAGAAACGATATAACATTTCGAGGATCTATCTTTATAAACGAACTTGTACAAACTATGAATGCCTGATTCGTATATTTTAGTTTGCCGAAATTGGTATAATTAAGCTTCTCTCAACCCCTGTTTCCAAATGAAGACATGCTTGACAATGTAGTTATACTCATCCATTGTTGCAAATTTAACTTTATGATTTTGAAGTCAGGGAAATGTTGATACTGTTCAGATATATAAAGCTTTCAAAATATGATCAGAATCTTCAGAGTGTTTTAGAACTAGTTATAGAAATAAATCTTTTTTCATTTATTATCTTGCTACTCTCTCTCGATATATATATATAGTGGCAGCGTTTCACGCTCCCATGACACAGGTCTGAGGTTCGATCCTCGGGCTGGGCAAGGTTGACTCAGCCTTTTATCCCTTCAGTGGGTCGATTAGCTGAGTACCAAGCATGCTTGGGAACTAAACACTGGGGGTCTTACGTTAGGCTGACCACCTAACTGGGACATATGCTTCGCACCCATGGGACCTCGGTCATGAAAACTGTTATGGGCACTGTAGGCCTTGGCCCATATGTGCTGTCATGCCATGGAGTTTAGTTTATATATATGACACGACGGCTTCCATGGAACACAAACACCTACAGTGTCGATACCTGTTTTCTAGAATGAGGGCACTCAGTTACGAAGCGTTATGTCCCGGTTAGGTGGTCAGCCTAAAGCAACACCCCCAGAGTTTAGTTTCCAAGCTTGCTTGGTATTCAATTTATAGACAATGGAAAGAATGACGGAAGTTGGTAATCAATGGTATGTGATTGATAAAAATTGGAAATTTGTTGCCATTATCAAATTTAGCATAGTAAAATAAATCATTATTTCTGGTGGTAAAATAACATTGAGATATTCAGAAAGAATCACCAGAATCTTATATTATACTTATTACAACATACAAAGAATTTTGTCATAACCTACATATCCACCTGCAATAATTGTTTTATGAAACTATAATTCTATATGCTTTGTCCTTTTTCAAACCCCACTCTATAAATTTAAATTGCAGAAGAATGCAATTTAAACAAGCATGAAAAAAATATTAAACCATTTCATGTGCTTGTAAGGCACTTGTTTGATAAGCTAGTGATACATTTATTTTTCATATGGAATTATTATTTGCAACAAAAATTTCCAAATAATTTTACAGAACTATTAAATAAAATATCAGCAGCAAGGCTTTTAAATGTTTGTTATACCAAGGAATAAACTATAATTCTATTTACCGTTTCACAATGACAAGGACATTCACTCATATAAAAATATTCTAAACTGGTTGAGCATAAGAAAAGTATCATTTTATAAATTAATTTTTTAATATTTAATTAAACTGCATGCTTACTCAAACAATTAAAGGAAGTAATTAAAATTTTAAAACTCTTTATTCTTTTACCATTTAGCGCTTTTGTTTCCAAGGCATTTGCATTTAAAATGAGAGTCGTGGTAGTCTGGTTGGTTGGAATGTCACTCTCATGATCGGAAGGTAGCGTTTTCGTATCTCAGTTTAACCGGAGATCCGATGTGTTCACTAAAGGTGGTTTGGATACAATAAATGGGTGCAATGTCTTCCAAGTGAAATGATATATCATTCTTGGGGTCTTGCTTGTTTTACAGCAAGACCTGCTTGGTCTTGCTGTAAAACTATGAAGACTCCCATTCGTCTGCCTCCACCAAATTGGTAGAGGCCAATTCCGGGCAGAATAGTACACTGGGGCAACAACATTTGAAAAAATAAAAAAACTGCTTAAGAATAAAAATTAACACTATTTTAGTCAGAACTATTTTTGGCTTCAAATTTCCTTATTATTAATCAATTTTAAGAAATATATGATAATAAATATCAATTTTAAAAGAAAAGCATTTAAATATGTGTAATATATGAAAGATTTTATAAAATTCTATTTAATGTATGTTTCAAAGAATTTTAAAATATATGAAAGCTTCATATGAGAGCTTATACCACGTAAACACCTTTTCACTAAAATATATTCTAAAAGTAAAAAGGTAATTAATACCATATTTTTTATTCAATTGTAAATCATTTTGAGCAAACAAAGATTTTAAAAATATTAAATACACTTTCATAGGCCTACTATATAAGAGCTGCTTATAATATTTTCTATACATTGTAACTGACAATTTATGATAAAATATTAAAGTATATTTAATTAATTAAAGAATTAGTGCACTTAGTGAGAAACAAAGACATAATGAGATTCATTTAAGCACAAAGAATACGGTGGCTTGGCCACGTACACCGCAGAGATGAAAAAAATATCATAAAAAGGATAAAAAAGAATAAAGTATTCACTAGCAAGAAGAAGGGAGACCCAGAGAAACATGGATTGACAATGTGGAAAAGGACCTGGAGACCATGAAGATAAATAATTGGAAAAATTTGGTTCTGAAGCGGGAAAAGTGGAAGGAGGTTGTATTGGAGGCTAAGGCCTGCATAGGGCTGTAACGCCAGTTAAGAAGAAGATTTAATTAATTAGCAAAACAACCAATTAAATCTACCAAAATAAAAATATAAAAAAGGCTTATTTTTTGTTTGATGTTATTTATATATCTTAAGAATAAAGTAGAGAACCAAAATACTATACTGAAATATATATATCTAATTTGAAAATACAAACACGATATTCTCAAAAATGTAATTTCCTCATCCCAAATTATCTATGATTTATTCAAGTTTACATAATATTATAGAATATTAACACACAAATTTTAAATAAATTTTCCAAAAAACAAGAAACTTTTCGTTTGAAGCTCAATTTATTTTGTCTTATAGTCTGTGTATTAATATTTGTATTCATTAAATAATTAAAATAAACACAAAAATACAATTTGATATCAATTTTAGAAATTTAACAGCAACGGGTATTTCTTCTTTATAAGCTGATTCATGAATTGATTGAAATGCTCAGTATTAATCTATAAATAATACAAAATAAATAACCACACAGACACACATTCAATATACTCCTAAATTATTTATAAAACACGAGGCAACAAGTTACCTTTCATTTAAATTTTAGTCTAAATAAAGAAATCAGAAATAAAATGTACTTCATTTTGAAGCTATCATACATTCAAAAAAAATAATTTTCAATATTTAATATTAGAATTCTCACAATTAAAAATTTTTTATTATAGCATGTACATTTTGCACTCTATTAATTTTTCTAAGATATTTTATTCTACATTGAATCAAAACGATTTTAGTAGTATATTTATCCAGTAATAATCATTAAACAACTTAAGAACTACGTTTTTAAATTCAGTTCACATAAAATATCTTCGAAAGCTAAATCATATCTGAAAGTAAAGAATAAATATTGTAATATTAAATGTTTTGAAGATTACATATTATTCAAAAATTTGAAATATCAATATTGTTATCCTCAAAATAACTTACCTTATTTAGAATTAAATTTTAAAATCTTTTCATGCTAATTTAATTTCTTCGTGTGTTTTAACCAAACTTATCGGTATCGTGTAATATCAAACTTTTCACATTTCTTTCTATGTAAGATATGTTTTAGAACGTTTATGAAAGAGCTTAGGAAATAAAATCATGTAAATAATTTAAATTCTTGTGTGATTACTGATATAAATCAAAGTCTATCCAATTTCTTTCTTTTTTTTAAATTATTGAACATCATAAAAAACTCTTTTTAAGAGAACATTGCTCTTTCTTTTTTTTAAATAATATAAACTCAATCAAAAAATAAATATTCAATAAAAGATAATGTATTAGTATTTTTCTGAGAAGGTGATGTGAATGACAATTTTTAATTAAGCTTTTGAAAACATTTCTTGTTTCGAAAGTATTATTAGAAATAGTCAAAAGGAAACAAATTTTTATACAAGTTAAATTCAATATAAATTTAGAAGGTGTTGAATTACCTTTCGAGATAAAAACTTTTCTCTTATACTTTTATCTCTGGAAAAAAAAGCTATCTCGAATGACAACTTTTGCCGTGCACATAAAACTTTTTTATTCTTTTTTTTTCCAGGCAGTGAAAAGGCCTGCCTAGGCTGATAAGGATCGTTGGTGGATGCGGGGCCTCCCTTTCTGCAAATCCGATGGGAGGCCGAGAGATGAGAAGACATTCGGCAGTTAATGGAGGCGGTGGTTCCAAAATCCTGACCGCACCGTTCCCAAGCACCTCGGAGGGTGAAGATCAATAATAATCAGTCCAAGTAATAATAAAAAGCCAGCGAGATCCTGGACCCTGGGCACAATGGTTGACGATCCCTATCTCCAGGATCTTCTCTTTCTGTGGGAGCCCAGCAGATGGCGACTGAAGTGTTATCTCTGCCAGGGATCGAAGGGTGGCCGGGCCTACAATGGAGGCCACGAGCCCAACAGGTCGGCCACTTCCTGAGAATTTTTTTCGGGGGATCCCAGGAACCAAATGGGAACATTTGGGCCCTTTTAGTGAGCAAATTGATGATTTTGGCATTTTTCTGAATGGTTTGTGTGCCTTACTGAGAGAACAAACTCTCGTGGATCGGGTATTGAATGACGTCGCCGACCCGATCGTCTCTCTTCATTTGGCGAGTTTCTGTTGTTGGATTGAAGCAATTTGTCCACCGCTTCCGGTGCTTTATTTCGAATTGCAAGAATGTGTCGCTTTCGTGTGGGACTGGCTGAATGCATTCCCGTTTCACGATCACTCAGTTTTTCGTTACTTTTAATCAGAAGCAATGTAATTCATGTAAATTTTGATTGCGACATTGTTTTCTATTGCAATAATAGAATCTACATAATGAATAAGAAGATTTTCAATGCAGAATATATTTCGCCAATCTTATTGAAATTTTAGTAATGTAAACCAATTTAAATCACATTTTTATCCTATAAAAATACCAATTCGATACATTATTGAAAAAGAATAAATTTCATATATATATATATACATCCTTGGAGCAGACTTCATCTGTCTGGCTATTTCTATACCCTGACAATTTGTTAATTTGTTTTATTAAATACATGTAGAAAGCTTTCGAAATATGAATTGTTTCAGTACAACTATATTTGCAGTGTTTGATTTGATGCAACATTTTTCAAAAGCGGGTGTAATAGTAAAGTAAATATCCCAATTTTATGAACTGAGAAGGGCAAATACTGCAGGATTTACACTGATATATACGTAAACTAATATAAATCCCGTAACATTTAAAAATACTATAACTGTCCTTATACATGTATGTCCTACAATCATAATTTAACTTAATTTGTTTACAATAAATTGTTCTGAAATTCAAGAAAAAATATAAAAATGATCTCTTGCATTTCGATTGATGGAAATAGTATCTAAGCATTTAAACCACAGTTCGTATACATTCAGCATCACATTTATGATTCCAAAGTTTGGTATTGAAACCTGATGTGCAAATTATTGCTACTGTTTCTTATTATTCCAATAAATCCATTACAAAATTTTGAAATTTAAATTCAAGTTTCAGGTTTCCAAAATAAAAATTCAAGCAATAAGAAAATCATTATTTAATAACTATTTTCCATCAGAGTATTTACAGTTATAAAGTTGGAAATATGCTTAGTTCTAAGAATAGACTTACTCAGTTTTAAACATTTGCATAAATTCAATATGAATTTACTGCAAATCCTGTTAATGCAAATTCTTTCTGTGGTCAAAGAAATCGTTCCTTAACTGAAGAAAATAAATCTCATTATTAAATTGATCATAAAGTAATACAAATAATAATAAAATTTCACATTTCTGAATAAATTTCTTCCAGACATAAGCAGTTTTAAAGTTTCATGTATAATTACATATCACGTGAAAAGAATATTTCTATCTGTGTATGCATTGAATACATTTCTATGATGTTGAGATAACTAATTCCTTAGTTTACCTATATATGTACACTTTTAATATTTAAAAGTAATTAAAAAGAAATAAAACCAATCTTAATATTCTATTTACTTCATTAAAGCATACTAAACTATTTCTTAAAATTATAAGCCTTATGGCTAAAATTGATGTTGAAGAAGCTATCCGCAGAAAAATAAGTTGAAAGTTTACAATCGAGTAACTCTTGATTTTTTTGGCAATTTTTTTTTTACGCTAAGATGTGACTAACAAGATGGCCGCTATACGAAAACTAAACTAGGATATATATTATATATATATATATATATATATATATATATATATATATATATATATATATATATATATACATAAATTACGTTTTATCTCCAAATCACACACACACAAGGACTACCCAATTCTACACCGAACCCACTGATTTTTTTAGTTTTCCGTTATTTAAATATTTTATATTGTTTAGAGTGTTATAATTACTGATAATTCCTGTATATATATATATATATATATATATATATATATATATGAATTAAAATCACTCTCAATGTTGTGTATAAAGTCGCAAATTGTAAAAATATTTTTACCTATAAACACAAATATTTTGAACTGACACACACACACACAGTATATTCTTAAAATATTTTAAACTTCCCTATGGACATCACAGTTTCTGGACTTAGAACTGCAGCAGTATAGAAAAGTTTAAAACATCAAAAATTCATCTGATATAAACGAATATTCAGAATGTGTGAACATTTTAAAATTTATCATCAATAAAATAAATCTCGTTCATGATTTTTGGGGTATTATCACCAAAAAACATTAGTCATTCAAATTTCCTTTCATTTAATTAGCTGATTCCAAATAAAAAGAAATGTGAAAATGAGATGAAAAAGCTATAAAAAAAATAAGAGAATCATAAAAATTGAAAAACTCAAAATGAAAACGCAGAGGAACAAATTATTAAATAAAATTATAATGTACAATGGTTTTGCGTCACAAAATTCTTATCACAAATTTCGAATATTATCTCTATACTTTTTTAACACTTAAATTGTTTTTCATGTATTAATTACATCAATGAACACAATAGCATATTTTTTGTGAAATTTGAACTATCTCGTCACAAAAACTTGCATAAAAAATTTGGCTCATAATTATTTTATATAATTATTTCTTCTTTTTCTAAATAAAAATATTGTACTTTTCCCTTTTCATTACTGATAACTTGTATCACATTTGCAAAAGTTTGTAAAATATACAAGTATCTATTATTATTTTCAGTCTTTTAATATGATAACGAGCAATAATATTGTCAAACAAAAATATTTTAATTAATGTTTTTTCAGAAATTAAATTACGAATGTTTGATAGCTAGCGTCAAGTTATTATTTTTGCAAAAAAATACTCCATAACATATTGAAGTTGAGAGCATCAAATGTATTGATAATGTAAAACGGAAATTTTGAAGTCTATAAGAATCTTGACATTAGTAGAATGTTCGTCAATTAACATTTTTTTATTCCAATGGCGGGCACACTTGGGTGACGAACCCTATGCCACAACATGGCCAGATACTGCTACTCATTTATCGTTACCCAGCGGGCACCTGTGAACCAAGTCACGGAGGCGAGTAGCATTACCCGCGCCCTACCACCACAAACCCGTTCATAGGGTGGGCCACATTCATACAACATCACAGAAGAAAGGACAGAGAAACATAGAGAAGGAAGGAAACATCCATGCCTGAACCGGTATTCTAAACCGGGACCAACAGCTCAAAAGTCATGAACGCTAACCACTCAGCCATCGGTCGGCTTGTCAAATAAAATCAAAGACTACATTCTCTTACAAACAAAGATCCAAATAATAAATGAAAAATGATTGTAAAACGGAAATTTCAAGTGATAACATATTAAAATTTACAGTGGTGAAAATGGCTGTTTTCAATAAGACGGTGTTGAACTCGAAGCTCTCATCAGTTAATTCTTAAAAATGGTAAAAAGTGTTCATCAAGAGTTGATGTTCTCATGCAATCAATTAATGTAAATTATTTGATAAAACAACCACATTTTGCAATCACATTATTTTTATTCTTCTCAGAAATTTCAAACAGAAATATTCATCTGGAATTGTCATAATATTTTCCTATATATATATATATATATATATATATATATATATATATATATATATATATATATATATATATATATATATATATATATATATATATATATATATATATATATATATAAAATATATATATATATATATATATATATATATATATATATATATATATATATATATATATATATATATATATATATATATATATATATATATATATATATATATATATATATATATATATATATATATATATATATATATATATATATATATATATATATATATATATATATATAGAGGTTTATTCATTCATTTCTTACTTATTCATTCGATGATTTCCTTTTGAATGTAAAAAAATTGTTTTAAATTAATTTATCTTTCCTATGAGTATGATGAATGTTAAAATTTATATCACACTGAATTTAATGCTGTTCACTTTACTTAGATCCATGTCAGCATATATTGATCAGTATTGTTGAATTTCTCTATGTTGTATATTGACATAACATAAATTATAACATATCAACTGAAAACACAGTTATAAAGTTTTTCTTAACCATTACAGTTCTTTCTGTAAGAACTTTCATAAATATCGAGTTTTATGTACGTATCAATAAGGAGAAATCCCGGAAAATTGCTAATCCAATAAAATATGCATAGAAAATTGAAACTAAATACTCTCTTCTCGTCGTTTATCTTTGTTTAACAGCAAATTTAGGACTTCTATTTTCTGAGATACTCCCAAGTGTGTTGTTGTCTAGCCACAATATCATACGAACATAAATCTATTGAAAAGTATACAAATTCTTATTTTAAAAAAGAGTTGTCCAACAACGTTTTTGAAATACTGCTAAATATTTCAATCATACTAAAGAGATTATATATATAAAGGTAGATTATATTTCTTGTTCTTGATTAAATAAAAATATGTCTTTTTCTGGATGGGGACAGCTTGGTTACCACAAAAGTACTTTTGCCTACTTCAGATACTGGTGTAATAATCAGAGACCCAGGAGAAATAGTCTCTTTAGCCAATTAACCTCTGGTACTCTGGTTATTGGTGTTGTGGAGTCACACCATCTGACACAATGTTTTGACCTCACTGATGATTTTAGCGGTGTCTTTTTCCATCCTGAATTGTCAATTCGTGTTAATAAGCAAACAGACCATCCTATTTTTCTAAAGCAACTTGCCTTCGAGAGAATTGGAGAGATTCCAAGTGACGCTATTCAAGCTCATACGGGTGGTAGTAGAGATGAACATAACCGTTCTGGCAATGGAATTTACATCAAATAGTAAGACCATGAAATGAAGATTCAGAGGAGAAATCCTGATTACTGCCCAGTATTTCGCAGTGTTGTGATAATAGCCACTTAGCCACTAGCCATTGACGAAGTCATGGATTCGCTTGTGTCCCTTCCAACTGGAAAAGAATATGGATTGTGTCTGACAGCAAAAGGGTGATACAACACTTGACGAATTGGCCAAGTATGAGAGACAGTGCTGGAGCATCGATGCTCAATAAATTAAAACGGCTCTCCATATCCCATGGCAATTATCTTCAGTGGATTCCTTCCCATGTCGATCTAGAGGGAAATGAAACTGCAGATACCTTGGCCAAAGCCGGAGCTCGTGAGGCCCCTGAGTCGTTGGCATTTCTCACCTTTCTGAAAATCTTTTCAAGAGTAAAAATGTGCAGGATTAAAACTCCATGGATTATTCCTCCATATCACCAATGGTTTTCGTCTGGGAAGGTCACTGGCTCATGGCTTTAAAATGGATCTGGCCTAGCGCTGCTAGCCAAGGGGGACATGCAACAACAACAACATGTCTTTTTCTATGATTTTTGCCATATTTTTGTCATAATTTTCTTGTGATATTGTTATTTAAAAATGCTGAATAATTTACTCACATAGATTAAATGCAAGTAAACTATTAAGTACATCGATGTTTGTGACTAAAGCATAGAATAGTAATAAAAAATAGAAGTTGGTATCATGTGGTCTTAAAAGTTGACAATTATTGGCTATTACATTTGTTAAAGAATTTGGTTTTTATTAAATCAAAGCGAACATTTTGTACACATTAAATGGATTTTATTTCTTTCAAATACTTCAACTGTGCATGATTAATCATCTCTAAGTTTAAACAAACATTCAATTGAATAAAATTATTTAAATTATAATTCTAAAAAAAATACTAAAATCAAATGATTGTGAAAGATTTCAATTACTGGCTTAATTTATCCGAGCCTATCCTCCTGATGAACGGTTGTTCACCATTTTAGAAATTAACTACGAAGAGCCATAATTTCACCACCATCTTATTGAAGTACCATGGATAAATGCACATAATTTTCATTTGATTTGATTATATTTTACGTGAATATATATTATACTTATTTTACTTTCTTTACGATTCATTAATTTTATTTATTAAAGAAAATATTAAAATGAAAGAAAAAATACATATCTACTTAAAATAACAATTTTGTCTTTTTAATACATTTTTATGATTATCTTTTAGTATAGTTTTCGTAGAAAAAATAGATTAATTAATGTCATGCAAAACGATAAAATACATGATAAAAAGATACTAAATAGTAAGGACATATTTATTGTTCAGTGAGGTCTGTAATATCATTAAAGAAATTAGATTTAAAAAGAAATCATTAGTATTTATTTTCTTCATTTTTATTTCTATACATACATTCAATTAGTGAATATAAATCAAATTATTGAGAAATACAAACTATGCCTTTTTTACTTAACTGCTAATTAGTTTTTTTTTTTCGAGTGAATAAATTGCATATTTCTAGAAAATTTAACTCAAATGTTTTGCTAGTAAATAATTCATAAATTCATATAATCTAATTAGAGGGGTTCATCATTTCTAATTTATATAAAAATTTTATGGTTTCGTCGTTTTTTCTTTGATATATACAAAATATTGTCTTCTTTGTTAATAAAAAATATTATAGAATTTAGGCATTACATTTTTGTTAAAATATATAATGTTTATTTAAACAGTTACAATGTCTTACTAAATCTTCTATATAGCTCTTTCACCTAACTTGTCTAGTGGTCAGCGTGTCTGACTGCGGATAGGGAGGTCCTGGGTTTGAATCCCGGTTCGGGCATGGATGTACTTTCTCTCTATATATATCCTGTCTTTGTCCTTTCATTGTATGAATGTGGAATGATTGGTTGCCTACCCAATAAACGGGTCCCTATGGCATGTGTGTACTGAGGAAGTCGGACTCCACACCAAAATATGGTTCAGTTGGAAAAGTGGAGCAGCGCACCCCATATTGCCAGTCTGGCTGGCACACAACAATAGCTCTTTAGTTACAAAATATAAAGACAAAAATTTAATTTTATGTATTTATTAATTTTAGGAATCAATAAACGATTCTTGGATCCTGTTTGTGTTACTGACCATGAAATATTCTATTCAGAAAAAGTTCAGAAAAGTACATTCAACACATTATAATAAAAGATAAAACTATATATTAAAAATATTTATGCAGCATACGGAATTTTCAATATTTTTCTGTATAGTATGCATAAAAAATACTTCTGGGTAAAAACCTTTGATCTACCTTTTGTAGAATTTTTATATGAACCTATCTTTAATATATGAATTATATATTCCTTTTAAAAATAAGAAAAATAATATTTAAGCAAAAATAATAAAAGGCTATGTTTTATTTTTATAAAATTTAAAAAAATGAGTTTACTGAAAAAATTTGTAAGCTATGCCATAAGCAAAAAAGAAGTATGAATAAAATTTTGGTCAATTTTTATGAAAATCATCTTAAATGCGTTGTCAAAATACATACTTTTTGCTTTTATAAAGTGTTAAAGTAATGTAATCATATTGTTTCCCAGAAACAATATTTTTTTAATCCATTTATTTGCAATGGAAATAGTGGGCATAATTAACTTTACAAAATTGCGCCTAATTTTTATTTTAAAGTTATGATAAAAATTATTGTGAAACCATGCAAATATCTACTTATTAATATCTTTTTTTTAAAGCTATTTTGCAAAATTTTTTATATTATTATTTTTGCTAAATTGAAGTCTTACTCTTATTATGTGGTATTTTGAAAATCTTACGATTTTATCACCAATTATCAAGGACATTTGAACATGGTTATAAAGATTCAGTAAAGAAGAAATATAATAATATGAAAATTATTGCATATCAAAATGTGCTGTTTAACTATTTTATTGTAAATAATACAATACAAATATCAGGTTTATGAAGAAATAAATAGTTAAAGTTTACAATCGGGTACCCCATGATGCTTTAATGTTTTTTTTTTTCTTTTTCTATATGTCAAGAAGTGACTAAGGCCTCTTTCACATTAGACGACTTTTATCGTACGATAAAAAGTCGTCCGATATTTTATCGTGAGAAGTTATTAAAAAAACACACAATAAACTGTTCTCTTTCACACTGATAAACGATATTTTATCGGGGACCAGTCTATTGTGTGGCTTTCTAATAACTTCTCACAATAAAATATCTAACGACTTTTCATCATACGATAAAAGTCATCTAGTGTGAAAGAGGCCTAAAAAGATGTCCACTATACAGAAACTAAAGTAAGATCAATTTTATCGTAAAACTTTTTGCCAAGCTAAGAGGTACCTATTCTACGTCAAATCCATGTAAGTAATCGAAAAAGCTCTTAAATATGTTTATTTAATTTCTGAAGTGAGTATCATCAATACAGTAAACTTTTTCTTCAAATTTGTATTATTTATTTACTAATATAAACCTTATTTATATTTAATATTGATCAAAAAATTGTGTGTACTTAAATTTTTGTAACACACCAAACTATAAATATATTTAATTAGACTAAAAATTACGTACGAAATCATTTTCAACTTATTTGTTTATCCACCTATGTAGTGTAGTTATGGCTTTTCGCTTTCTCATGAAGTAAGTCTACCTTCGAATTCTGGTTGAACATTTGATTTTTGATCCTAAAAGACTATTTTTGAATGCTTCGGAAATTAGATTTAGATGTTTTGTTGCGATTTCCTGAAACGTCGTAGTCGATTTCGCTTGAGACTTATGATCAGAGCCTAATATTCATGAAAAGTTTTCCCCAACGATAAACACTGTAAATGCTATAAAAAGTTTCTTAGCTGCCGGGTTCTACTCAATGCTAGTTAATATTTCTATATGATGGATTTCTATGTATTGTAATTATATAATTTCTTTTTTTATATGAAATAATATCGAATACGTATTATATATTCAGTAACTTTTTTAAGAACAAAAATTTGGTGAAATTTCAAGAAAACAACTGTTATTGAATTCAGATGTTTTCTTGAGATTTTGTCAAATATCATCCTCAATTTCTCTTGCGATGCGTCATTAAAACCCTGCTATCTACGAAAATTTTCCCTTCGACGAAAAAAAGTAGTAAACATATGAAAAAAAACCCTTCAAAAGTTTTTAACAATAATGCTTTAGTATTTTGTCAAGTTTTTTGTTTTGTGAATATTGTTATGAATTATAATGACATAATTGCTTTTGTACAAAATAAATTTAAAATATACATAAATAAAATTTTAATGAAAAATTATAGTTTAATAATAAAAAAATTAAGCAAACTGTCTTTCAAATTGGTAATTTGATTAAATATTTGAAGCTCATTAACATATTTAAATATAATAATATCATGATTAAAAGTGCATTCATTTTATTTACGTGTCAAAGATTTATATTGATTTATCAATAAAATATGATGCTATCAATCAAAAGAAAGTACACTCACTTATATTAGGGATGAAATGCATTATCATAAAGTATTTTTACTGTGCAATATTAAATCTTATAATTAAATAAGATTAAATAACCGAATTCCAATAAAAATTCAATTACTTAATCTTATTTCCAAAAATTAAAAAGGAAACAAAAAAATGATTCACGCAAACCAAATAAGATGTTTGCTTTCTCCTCATTAAAGAAATATTGGTTTTAAATAATTCTGCCGTAATTTACGAGAGATACTTGATTAAGGTTACCTTTAAACCTTTAAAGTTTTTTTTATTTATTTATTTTTAGGATAAAATTTGTCTTTACAGGAAATCAAATTTATTTTGAAAAGAAGTTATTAAAATTAGTCATACTAAGATAAAAAAAATAATTGGCAAATTTTCTGAAAGCAAACTATTGTAGCCATTCAACGAATGAGAAGACCAAAATGACCGATTAATATGCTAAAGTTGGAGCTATTTATGAAGGAAGTAAAAACAGATCCAACTTTAAACGTCATCAAAATATAGAAAGATATTCCGTAATTACAGGATAAGTTCTCTAAGGTTGAACTTTTAATAAAGAAATAAAATTAAAAAAAAAAACCTTTGTACTGTGGAATAATGCGAGTGTTTTTTTTAACTTTTCTTTTATTGAAATGTTTTTATTTTGTTTGAAATAAATCAATGAGAGAGAATCTATGGAACATGTGCAGGTTGTAATTTTTGAGCCACCAAATGAGAAATTTGAATAAAAAAAAACTTCATTCTTTTAACCCATTTTTTTTACACAAGAGGAAAATAATTAATATTATTTTTGACGTTATAGAAAAGTTGTTCGAAATACACAAATAGTATTTTTTTTCAAATATATTGTTAAATAATAACTGTGATAAAATTTTAGCATTACCTTATAAGAGTAATTAATCTATTAAATCGTAATAAATTAAATTTTTTTTATTTAGAAATGTGAGCCTAAACAGTTGAATGGAAAAGCAAAAATTACTCAAATGTTTCAAACAGTGTGAATACAAAACAATCTGAACACTGTGATATAAAATACAAGCTGATAATGTGAAACAAATCTCAAATATCATTCTACATAAAATATTTCTGAATATGACCTAAGCGAAAACGATGTAATTAATGATATTTGTTTAAGGCTATATGTGAGTATAACCCTTCTGAAAATATTTTAAATTTTCAGCTAAACACGACTCTTTAAATTAATTGCAGAAAGGAAAAAAATTTTATTATTCAATAAAAATATGAGATAAAAAGTAAATATTGTCTAAGAGATTTCTATTGTGATTCTCAAATACACATAAATTAACTATCTTAATGTCAGCAAGTTAATGGTCTAAAAATGATAATATTTTCAACCACATACACAAAAAGTTTCGCCACAAGGTGAATAAAGCATTATCAGAGTAATTTACTCTGTGGTTTAACAGGTCTACAGTTAATAATAGAGGCAAATGGTTTTATGGCAATTCGAGATCTTTTTAGATGTCATTATAGGATCTAAATTATGGTTTTCATATGGTTCTGTAATAACACTTTTTTCAAATACCAAAATACCAAACCCATATTTAACAATGTTCGATAAGCTGAACATTACAAGAAATTACTTCTGCATAACGCCGTAAATTTTTATTTAAATTTTATTACATTATTATTTTCAATTATGATAGAATCATTTTAATTTTATTTACCTAATTATTATTGAAAACTTACTTCATTCTGAGAATAATATTATTATGATATAATTATCTTGATACAGTGACCAACAACATCAATAAAAACTTTATTCTACAAAAAGAAAAATTTTAATATGCAAAATAACCCGAAAAGATAAATTTACAATTAATGATATATATCAATTGGAAATATATTTTGAATTTAATTCCATGACTGTTAAATTATACTTTTAAATAATGAATTAAATTTTATAGCCATTGAAAATTTGTTCTAGAATCCACTTATTAAATATACAATTCTCTTTTATTTTTGATAGTTTCGACAAAAATTACTTTTTACTTATCTCTTAATCTTAATAAAATTCATTCGAAATATTTTCTTATTCTTGTAAATGCATTTATATCTACTGAATAATTTTTAACTATGCAAATTTAGGGTATTTTTTGAAAATATGCAAAAAGTTGATATTTTATATTTATGTGCTTTATAAATATTTAAAGAACGTATTGATTGCATAATAAATTATATATGAAGGAAACTATAAAAACTGTTTGCTTAGTCATTTTAATTCATGATAATTGTTTTAATTTTAAAATTGTTCTGTAATTATTTTTGTAATTCAAATTTTATGAGTTAAATAAATTTGTGTTAACATAATGCAAGTCAAGAAATAAATAATCAACAATTACAATATGTATGAGCAAAATGCATGAGTAAATAGAAAATATCGAGTAAAGAATGTTTGATTTTGTATATTTTTACATATGTATTTACTCTTAATGTCAGTTTCATATATTTTTCAGATAAGAAAAAGCAGATGTACTTTTTTTGAGTGAATAAATCCCGTGCATTCAAGGTGTTTCCTTTGTTATTAATACGTTTATATTGAAAGTTTTTATCAAATATGTTCCCAATCAATTGTGTATAAAAATATCGCTTGCAAGAATAAATGTGATTTGTATAATACTTTTAGATTCATTGAAACTAAAATAATACCAAATTATGTGTGTATTGCCTACTAAGAGCTTTGTTTCCGAAAAATATAATTCTATGAAACTTAACTGAGATTATCATATATTACATATTAATTTTCTTGATAAATGTATTAAATTAAATTAATTTAGTATTTCAGTAATATTAACTTAGAATTTCATCATATAATAAGAAATTTTTAAAGGAAATTTCAAAAAACTCTATTTCACAATTTCCCTTTATTTTTCTATTCAAATTCTTCCTTTATTGAAATTTTAAATATTATTTGTCTGCAAATTTTATCAGTCAATTCATTATTTGCTTTTCAGCATATAATACTCGAAGATAAGAAATAAAGTTTATTACTGAAGAACAAAATTCCATCGTATAATAGTGACCAATATTATAAGCCATTAAATAAATTTATATTAACAATTTTTTTAATCATTATTTTCAAAAAAATTAATCTTTTTATAAATGAAAAATTTAAATTCTTCATTTCATTCTAACGAACTGAAATGTCGTACATGAATGAGAAATGAAAGAAATTTATGCATCAATTTAACTGTTATATATCTACTGATGTTTAACGATTCAAAGTAGGAGTCCTCAATTAAATGTAAAATGTAGATTCTAGCTTTTATATGAAGATAACTTTTGTAAGCTGAAAATGTTTTCCATTGTATTGCGTAAAATTAATTTTGTACGTTGCATTTGAAATAAGAAAAAAAAAACTTTTTAAATTTATATATTTTCTCCAGTTTTATTAAACATTTGATAATGGTATTAAAAATAATATTAGGGAAAAATATATCTTTATTTTTCTTTTCTTTAAATTTTACTCTAAAAATTTGGTAACACTAGAAAATTCCTGGAAAATATCTCCAACTTCTAATGAAAATTAATAAAACACAAGCATAAGTTCCAAATGAAATGAGCAAGAACTTATTGAATCTAAATAAAAAAATTAAAGATGAAGAAATATTCACATTTAAATACTAAATGAAGATTAAATATGTTTACAAATTTTCTCTTTGCTCAAATAAAATGATTTTATTATTCACAACTTTTGATAAACATTTAAAAATTAAAATATACGATAAACAATTCAAAATTACAGATTTTGGTTACGTATGTATGAACTTTTATTTTTATAATTCCTGATTAGATAACTCTGGTCACGTATACGGTATCGTTTTATTGTTTACCCATCACAATAATAAGTCTGCCTAAATCTTTCATAAAAGATATGGTTCTTGAAAAATACTATAATTCTACAGTCATATCTAAAATTTATCTCTTAATATTTTCACAAGATCTAACCCAATCAATTAGAGCAACTGTGGTACAAATATAATGCTTCTAAAATAAATGTAATTTTATATTTTGCTAAGGGAGACAATTTTATATTCTATATTAAATTCATCTTTAATGTAAATTTCACTTTGATGGTAAATTTACATTTATATGATGCAACTTAGTGACTGCCAATAATTACCTCAAATTTTAGATTTGACAGGATTTCAATTAAAATTTCAATTTATAAATTACTGACTACGTCACATATTTTCTGACAAGCATTTAATATAAATAATGAAATCAAAATGCTACCTATTTTTTTATTTCTAATGACAGAATAGGAGACAACTGTAATCAAAATAACAACCATTAAAGCTAGGACAAAGAACAAATGTAACATGAACTCAGATAACAAAATCGAAAGCACAGTAAATCTAAAAATTCTCATCTTATGCCGAATTCAAAAGTATCTCTCCCAAAAATATGCCGAGTTTAGTGCAGGGCAAGGGCTCAAATGGTTCACGTCCATTTACTCTCGTATGTTAGGCAGGCCGCAAACTCGGTAGACAATCCGATTGAGACGCCGTCTTATAGTAGACAAATGTGATCTCCTCGATGTCTTAGTGTGACGTAGCTAAAACGTTGTATCTGACGTCATGGAATTTTAAACCAATGAGAGCGCAGTCTCGTGGAAAGTTGCCAGATATTTCGAACCTGCTCGATATCTAGAAACGTCTCGCGTTCCACCCCTTTTCTGACGTTACTAAGACTTCAGTGACGTCATTTGGTCTGATGCGATTCTCGCGAGATGCTCTGAGCATCTCGCGAGACAAGTCTCATGCGATCATCTACGAATTTGTGGACTGCCTTACACAGTTGGCATAGAGGAGTTAACAGTATTTTTATACGATACAGATGTTTAGAGAGACATTCCGGTTCAGTAGCAATGTGAAAAATGGCAACAGATCTGTCCTATGACCTAAGTGGAATATTTGAGATTTCATCGACCCATTTCTTGCTTTTGTTTGTCTCTTTCATGGTTTTCCAAAAATCTTCCCTAAAAAGATTTTTAATTAATCTTTTGTTGTTGTTGTTGCATGCCCCCAAAGGCCAGCAGCACTAGACCAGGTCCATGACGTTGTACACTCTACAATAATCCAAAACCAGAAGAGGGTCGTCAACCAATTGCTGCCTGGAGAGCCCTAGGCACTCAAGGATATGTTCAGGCGAAGCCTGCTCGGTAGAGCAGTTGGTACAGGTTTCAAAGGTTCGGGAACCCCCAGAAAATTTTAGGGTCTTAAGATGTCCACTTCGAAACCGGGCGAGAATAGTTTGTTCCTGACGACTTAAGTCGTTAGTCAGGGAGCCTCGGGGACTGGAACTTTGGTACCAGTAATGTACCGGAGGGACAATCCAAGTCATCCTGTTCTTAATTTTTTCTCTGGAGTGATACTCCGTGAAAGTGAGAGGAGCTAAATTAACGGAGGCCTCGCCAGCACCAGCTTTCGCCAGAGCATCCGCAATTTCATTTCCCTCAATATCGACGTGGGAAGGAATCCACTGCAGATGAATCTGCTGAGATATGGAAAGTCGTTTTTACCTGTTAACTATTGTCACTCCAACATTGTCTCGAACACTTTGCCAATTGCATAGATGCTGAATTGCACTTCTGCTGTCAGACAGAATCCAAACCTCCTTTTCAAAAGGAAGAGATGAAAAAACCTCAAGGGCCCCCATCAATGGCTATCAGTTCACTGCGAAAAACTGAGCAGTGATCGGGATTTCTCCTCTGAAGCTTTAATTCAAGGTCTTGAGATTTGACGAAAATACCACTGCCGGATCTCAAAAAGTCATCTCTACTGCTATCTGTGTAGACTTGAACAGCATCAAATGGAATCTCCCCAATATTCTCAAGGGACAATTGCCTCAAATAGGCAGGAAGGTCTGAATTAATCTTTTAGCAGTATGAAAAGGAATTGGTTTATATCTGTTATTTCTAAAATTTTCCTTGCTTTCTTTGCCAGAGAATCAGCTGTTTCAAGTCCCTGGAATCTACAGTGTGCTGCAATACCCACTGTAATGCAACCTCTTCATGTTTTTCAATTAAATCGTTGAGGGCCAGGAGAATCTTTAAATTATCAGCTGACGCAGGAGCTTCAGATGAAGCAATGGTCAGTAGGGCTGCCTAAAATTTACTCATATCACATTCCTTTTCTATGAATAGGGCTTCAAGAAAATGTAAAATCTATAAAGATAACTAAAATGCATTTTTGTTAAGCTTTTGAAAAAAATTCATATGATTGCAAAGAACAACTTCGATAACTAAACTAACCATGCGTTGCTATTTCAGAAGGAACAAAGCCAACTTTCCATCGTAATGTTTTCATACTGACAACAATACAAATCGTTAGTTAGTTTCATCGTGATGGAAAATGTAATGTGTTAATTATAATTTTCTCTAGTCACAGTTTTAGAAAATTTAAATAAACACAAAATCTGTAAATCTAAAATTAAAGTTTGCGAATTTCGATTTCATATGAAAATTATCTGTATTCATTTATGAATTAATTAAAATTTTATCGTGATGAAAAAAATGAATGTGGTTTTGTAAATTATCAATACCATAGTAAATAGATCCTTTAAATAAGATTTATTTAAAAAAAATAATCGATATTTCAAAAAATATTATCACTAAGCAACTTTCATAAAAAATGTGAAATTTATGTTTCGATACAAAGTTTATGTTTAAATATTTTGCAGCATTTTATAAAAAATTTATATATTTTTTATTTGATACGCGATCTTTACTGAATAAATTTGACACCAATAACAGCAAGTATTCATTCACTACTTGTGTGAAACTATTATTCATACACACACTTCATATACACACTGTATATTCGAATCCCAGTTCGGACATGGATGCACTTTCTCTCTATCAATCCTGTCTTTGTCCTTTCCTTATATGAATGAGGTGTGAATGGTTGCCTACACTATATACGGGTCCCTATGGCAAGTTTGTACAGTGGAAGTCGGACTCCACACCAAAATATAGTTCAGCTGAAAAGTGGAGCAGCGCACTCATATTGCCAGCCTGGCTGGCTCACGACAATGAATGAATGAATGAATATATATATATATATATATATATATATATATATATATATATATATATATATATATATATATATATATATATATATATATATATATATATATATATATATATATATGAATATATGCATGTATGTAGTTTATATATATATATATATATATATATATAGATAGATAGATAGATAGATAGATAGATAGATAGATAGATAGGCATAGAAAGATTTCTAAAACAATGGCTTAAAATTGTTAGGACATTTTCATTTCCAATTAAAGGAATTGCAATCATAATAAAATCTCAAATTTTAGGCATGCAATTAAATATTTCCTTTTTTCTGGAATTTTCTTTCTTAAAAGTTTTTACTTCATAGTGTTTCAAGAGCCATGGGCATATGTAGAAATCTGATAGCAAAATTGATTCAATTCAGTTTCTTTAAGAAGTAAATGACAGACATGAAGAATAAATTTAGAAATTGAAGAAAATTCATCGATGATACATATAATATTATTTATTTTTATTAATAAAATTACGTTTAAGCCCTTTTTAACCCCTTATTTTGTACAAGAATGAATTGAAATTAATTATTAACATTGATTTTGCTTCATTTATAAAATAATCAATTCAGTACATTAATTATATCAGCATAAAACAAAATTTAATTTTACAAAATTTATGTTTAATGATTATGTAATTTAAAATTTTTACGATTTCTTAAGAAATATATATTTCAATTAAACATCATGCATATTCCCCACTTTTTATTTATGGAAAATGACAATAAGCTTTCTTATAAATTAGTTTATTTGAAAATTTTCCATTATTAATTATTATGTTATCCTCAATTCATAAATGAAATATATCATAAAATAATAGGACAATATTGACCTTTCTAAAAAAAGCATAGTAGATATATAATATAAACTAAATAGATAGAGAAAAACCTATGTATATTAGAAAATTAAAAGTAATGATTTTTAAAAACTTGTCTTTTTTTTATTAGGCTGTAAATATTCAGAATGTGAAGTCAATTTTAATAAATTTATAAATAATGTTCATTAAAAGATTTTTAAAAAGGCATTAGTTTTACGAAATTAACTTTTGTCATTTATTCCATATTTTGTATGTTAATATTACGATTTCACTGATATCTTTCAAACAAATATGTTTTTTTCACGTTACCAATTCAACAAAATCAAAATTACCATTCAAAATTATTTTCAGAAGCATGTCCTGAGTCGTTTTTATGAGTAAAATATTGTTTGAATTGATTTCTTTTTCTATTTTCTCCCATTTAAGATATTAGGAATAGATTGCATATTCTAAAATGGCATATCATTTCCTTCTTAAAATATATTCCTGGTTTTATGAATGCAGCTCTATTAGCATTGTACAACTCTATTAAACTGAGTAACGTAGTCAATAAGAGAGATGTTGAATAGAGGAGAGATACAAGATCTTAAATTGGATAAGCGATAATATTTCCCCGCTTGAGTTGCATCTTAAGTGCCTCACAAAACCCAATCTAGTTCCACCAACAAAAGCTATTACAACAAATACGATTATCTTACAAAGCCTCTGACAAGGAAGCCGTAATATTCCTGATCTAGATCCAAAGAACCTTTAATAGAACGACAAGATCTAGATCGCCTGGTGGTCGTTGGCAAAACTACTTTTTTTTCCATACTCACCATCTCTAAAAACCTCATAAAGCGCTCCCAGATGTAGATGGATTGATTCGATACGTGATACTGGAAGATCTGATTTCCAGGCTAGATTTTTACCATCCATCTTTCCGTGCGGTTAGAGATAAATCATGAGTTCACGTGACAATCGAGAAAAATGCTCGCGATTTTGTCACCCCTCCCTTTTTCCTGGGCAGGTGAGGTTAGTTGGTAAAGCACCCCACGCTGGGTGGGGAGACCCCTTGCGGCGCCACGCGACTACTGTAACTTTCGCCTCAGACAATGAGGCTTTAATTTTCTGAGTTTTGAAAAATTGATGTTTGTTTATATGATTGGGTGACGGGTTTTCGGGAGCAAGTTTGTCAAAGCATTGAACTGCAAAATATAAGTTTCAAAAATATTGCAGCATTTATTTTGTAACATATATATATATATATATATATATATATATATATATATATATATATATATATATATATATATATATATATATATATATATATATATATATATATATATATATATATATATATATATATATATATATATATATATATATAATTAAATTTACCATGCTAAATAAGAATTTACAAACGTCAAGCTAAAATACATTATAAAATTTAAAGATGTGTGCCAATATACACTATTAAATTTATAGTTGTTAAAATCAAATTAAAACCCGCAAAAATTGCAAATAAATACAAATATGTAAATAGAGGAAACAACCGAATACATAAATTCAAAGACTAAGTATAGACACTGTTAGCAATTCAAGCTACATTTGATTAATTTTATAAAAAAAGTTACGATATATATATATATATATATATATATATATATATATATATATATATATATATATATATATAATTAAATTTTTAAAAAAATTGGACATACAAATTTTTAAAGGATGGTAAAAAAATTAATCTTGATTGTAATTCTATTTAAAAGTAATAGAGCAGAAATTTTGTCACTGTATGACATTTGAAATTCTTATTGTTAATGCAATATTAGTTGCTTTGAAGGCAATACAAACTGAAATTATTAAACTTAATGCTGTTTACCACAAAAATATTTAAATTAATTAGATTTCAAACTCAAAATTTACTTCAGAAATAAATGCTGGTACAATAGAACTCTAACTGTCCGAACTCTGTTTATCCAAACCGTTTTCAAAATTTCAGGAAAATAAATTATACTGAAAAGCAGAAGAAAAAGGAGAAAAAAGTTCAAGAAAAGGAAAGATGAGAATGACTTGTGTCACTTGAGGAATTCAAAAACATTCTTTTGAAAATTTCTAGATGTTAGTGCTGAAGATATAGAACAATGGATTACGAATTACACCTTAGATTTTAAATTTCAAATAATGGTCAAATTATTGAAATTATTCAGTAAGAGCTAGTGAAGCATTCGTTCGCTTTGAAACTGCTTTGAAGTGGATGGAGCGTCAATTGAAATGTGACCATGTGCAAACTCTTACCGTCAGATGCATATATGACTTGGCGGTCCGAAAACAAATGAAGGCAGTGAAACAGCTTATTTTGATTGAACAAGCAATAACTTTCCTTTACAGCACTGTAAATACACACTGTGCAGCACTTGTAAGTACCTTAACATGTAAAAATGTTGCCGTTTCCTTTAATTGTGATTGAAAGTACAAAATTTTTCTTTAAAAACATTTTTTTCTCCCATTTTCAACATTAAAATAGATCTCTTTTTCATAAAAAATTCAATTAACCGAATTATTGATTATCCGTATGGGGTTCGTTCTTAAGCGATTCGGATGATTGGATTTCTAATGTATATGATATATTATTAAGAAATTATTTATATATATATATATATATATATATATATATATATATATATATATATATATATATATATATATATATATATATATATATATATATATGTATATGAAATTGCTACGGAGGAATCATATATCACAGGATGATAATCTGAGACAAAAACAGTCATTAAAAATAATTTATCATAAGAAAACAAATAAAAGTCATTTTTATAAAAATGTCAATTATCTATACAAAATCGTGAAGATTATGAAGGCAATTAAGTAGTTACAATTGCTGAATATTACAGTTAGTCGTCATGCATTCTAAGTTATATAATAGTTTGAACATTAAAAAGAGAAAGGCTCTTAAATGAAACTTGAAGCTACTGTGTTACCTCAAAATAATATGTATATTTCACACATTATTTTGATGTAACATTGATTATTAGAAAAATACTTTAAAATGTTATTCTATTTTGAATTACACGATTATAGATGTCGTAAATAAGTTAACGTGAAGATGAATTTCAGCGTGTCTGCTTAGAATATTTATCACAAAGCTCAAGATTAAAAAAAAATTAGCAATATACCAAAATATTAGCTAAAAGTTTATCATATTTCAAAGTTCTCCGAAAGGTTGAAAATTATCAATGAATTATAGTGTAACACTTAAGTTAAACTGTTGGTTGAAATAATCTGATAATCTACTTAGTTATTAATAAAAGAAGACCTTTTTCTCTCTTTTAGTTTCTTTTTAAATAAAAATAAAACTAACATTTTCGAAAGACGAACCACCTGCTTATGTTACAAAGTCTGCTGGGGAGATTTTTAAGAATGAAACTGCTGAGGGAAAGGAGAGTTTATTTTGTTAAAAAAGGTAAATTGTGAATTCATTAAAAACATTAATTTAATAAAATATTTTACTTATAAAGAAAACCTATTCCTTTATATTTCTCAACAATAGTATAAATAAAATTATTAATGTAAATAAACAATATCTCTTTCACACTTCGTAAAAAATATTTCGTAGAATTCTTCTTCATTGGCCTGACAGCCCAGGGTGGGCCTTTGCCTTCCTCAGAAGTGCTTACCAGGACCCCCTATTTTTGGATAAGGTCATCCAGTTTGTCACTTTAGTGTTTTTAGGTCGTTTTCAAGGCAGTCACGCCATCGGAGTTTCGGCCGTCCTCTTCTTCTGGTGCCAATGGGGCGAGCCAAGAAAATTTTTTTCGTCACCCGATTGTCGTTCATCCGGCTCAAATGTCCTGCCCATTTTAATCTCTGTAATGAGATAAATTTAACAATATCTGGTTCTTAATACAGTTTATAGAGCTCAGAATTCGTTCTTCTTCGCCATGTATTCTCATATTTTATTCCACCAAAGATGCTTCTTAAAGTTTTTCTTTCGAAAATGGAGATGGTTTCTTTGTCCTTCTCCGTATTTCGTAGAATGTTTGATTGATAATTTAAAAAATCATTTTCATTTATAGAACCATTAAATGCAAAGCTTCAAAGGCTTAAACGCAATTAAAAATTGAAGTTGGTGGAAAATACAGTGGGTGATGGGTTAACGAACAGTTCGGACTGTGAATAAATCGGACAACGAACACTTTCACGAAAGATTTTTGCGTTCGGACAACGAACACATATTCGAATAACGAACTAAAATGAATTCTGACGAACACTTCTTGACCCTCGGAGCATGAAATCCAAAGATTGCCTAACCCAACGGACTTAAAATCGTTTTTCATCTCTCTTGAATTATGCCCATTAAACTTCAAAGTTCTGGACAAAAAATTTTTTTCCAATCGAATATTTATAGCCAAAGTAGATCATCAGTTTCGGTTTTGATTTCATTCAAAACCAAAACTGATATCGTTTTGAGTATTCAGGAAACACCTCCATAAAATGAGACTGTTTCAGCAAGACCCTATCTGCAGGAAATGTCATATGCAAGAGGAAAAGGGCCAAGCATATCATTTACGAATGCGAGGCTCTTGCCCTCCCTAGATTAACTTCTTCAGGCATCATCCATACTAGAGAGTTACACCTGGACTCCATTAAAGGGTTATCGGACTTTATCAATAAAGTGGTGACCCAAGCAACTGGAACTAGGAAACATTGGGTTTGGAGTTAATAGTACAAAATGCTGATAAAAGCGGAGGTGCCCAATGACATACAAGCCCTACTCTAAGAAGAAGAAGAAGAGGAAGACCCCACCCCATTTTGTTCTTTCATTGAACAAGTGGGAGGATATCAGAGCAATAATCTTAGAATGGCACCCAAACCAAACTGGTATTAGTTAGGAGAGGGATCTAGACATGTTTTGATGCCCCATAAGCAAAAAAGGAAAGAAGACCGATTAATATACAGGACTATGTGTTTTATTTTTTGTTAATAATCTTACAAAGAAATTATACAGCCTTTTTAAATTTTCTTTTTTAATGTCTCCAGAAGGAATTAATCGATATCACAAAAACACCTGTGGTGAAATCCTGATCGGTTACCGAACAATTCAGATAGTGCACATAGTCTTGTGACGGATTTTGATCGCTAACTCATCACCCACTGTACTTATTACAAGATTTTATGTCAAGAAAATTTTTTAACGTTATCTCACAGTGTTAGAATAATCTATATCATATTTACAATAAAATTTAAATAACTTTACTTTAAATATGCTATTAAAATTTGAAATACAGAGCCGATTGAGACGGATGTATAACAATCAATCAGCTGAAATACAACTTCAAAATATATCTATGCATTTCATTGAAAAAAAAAACTTTTTATTATTTAGCTGTCTAGTGAGAGGAGCCTGTAATGGAAATATTTTTCAATTAAATTATATTAATTTGTACTTCAGCTACTTTTACCGAAATTGAATAGCATTACGAGATAAAAATATATAAATTTCACAATTTTTGATAAAATTATTTTTAAAAACATATTTTTAATAAAATAAAGGAGCTTTGATAATCATGAATTAAATATCATTTTATTATTGAATTTTGATGATAAACTGCATAATAAAATCACAAAAGCTTTGGAGCTTTAGAAACTAGTAACATGATAAAGCCACAAATATTTCACGTAATGAATCTATATATAACAAAATGGGTAAAAGATATATAAAAACCAAACTAGTATATAGCTAGCATTATAAAAATTTAAATTAAAGATAAATTGCATTTTTTCATTAAAAAAATTTATCAATTTGACTATAACTATTATTTATTTATTTTGTAAAAGAAAATGTAAAGATTTTATAGAGTTGCAATACTTAACATATGCAATATCTACCACACTAAACGTAAGCATCAAAGCGCAACATGGCAGCGCAAACGGGTCTGAAAAAAAATTGAAACCCTAGTGAAAGTGTGTTTTTGGTGGTGTGGGACAGGCGAAACGAATGGGACAATAGGGATACTTGATAGGAGTCGATTACGTAGCCGATTAACCCCACCTCGAAATTCCTCATTAATCATGTGTCTCTAGATGTTACTTTCCCCCACTCTGGTGTCACTCACACCCACACCACCCTCCTGCTGACAATTTAATACTTCCAGTGCAGGCTTATTTTTTTTTAGAACACGTCCCGAAGTTACAAGCAAAATTATTCCAATTTTTAAGATTTGTTTCCCAGAGATGTTTCTTTTTAACCTCTGCGACACTTAAAATGATCGGTAAATTACTCTTTCGCATCATCCTCATTTGCTTTTATTAAATACACATATCGAAGGATTTGCTACAATTTTCATTTCAGGTAATTCATTGTATCGAAGCAGGACTACCTTCTCGCGGAGGAATCCTTCATTTATCCTGAAAAAATCCTTCATTTATTCTGAAAAAATCCTTTAATTTATCCTTCATTTATGTAAAATGAATTGTGAAAATCCTTCATTTATATATATTCTAAAATATGTTTTGCATTCTAAACGTGCAAGTTGCACAAGAAGTAAATAATAGAAAGTAATATCTTAGATGGAGACGAAAAATTTTGCTGTTATTTTATGACTCAACTTGCTTTGAAATAGTTTATTTCTCCATGTTGTAATATTTTTCTAATGCTTCGTTCTCCTCTGAAATTCCAAATAAATATTTTGAAAGAAACAAATTGAAATCACAAGCCAAAAATGTAAATTCGTATAATCAAGTAGTATCATTTTCTATCAGGAGGAGTTTTATAATAATTTAATACTTTTAAGACTAGGTGCATATTAAAAAAAATAATGATAAGATAATTATGTGAAACGTTAAAAATAAATAAATAAGTAATGTAAAAAAAGATGCTGTTATCGATGAAAAATTTCTTACAATGATGTAATTGAACATCACAATCTATCTTTTTATAGAAAATTCTATAAATATCAGACCTATAAATATTATTTCCCCGGGAGAACTTAATGAATAATTTTCGCAAAGTGAATTAATATTTTTTAATCTATGGAGAAATACTGCTCTATTTTTTTTTAAAAAAATATATGTATTTTATTTCATTTTATTATTATCTAATTTATTTATGAAGTAATAGGATTTATAAAGATATGTGCTTATAATTATGATGAAATCATCATATATATTTTTACCGTAAAAGGTGGGAGTCATTCTAATATAGTTATAAATTGAGGCTAACAAATATAAGACTAATTTCTTTCAATTTTTAATATTTGTACAACACCAATCAACGGAGAATTTTTTTTTTACTTTGTCGTAATGTATTTGATTTGCTATTTGAAAAGTAATTGATAAATTTTGAAGTAAGAATTCATACTTCCAAAATTATTTATGAATATAACTTTCCGAAATAGTAAATTAAAAATTTTGTTCTAAATTTAGCTTTTGAAAAGAAATTTATTGAAAAAATTTAATAATATAACAATAAAAAATATGTATGAAATTTATTTTTAAAATTTTGATAAAATTATTTTTATTTTCGCTATTTTATTTTTTATATGTATTCTTATGAATAATTAGAGAAAATTTCTCAATTCAATTAATACATTGCTTTCAATTGAGTGCTATTCTTAATTTATAATGTAACAACCAGAACATATTGAAAACGAAAACAATAAATATTTATGCAAATCCTCATAATAATGATGTTTAAATTTAAATGTGAAATTGCACTTCTTGTTTGAAAAAAAAGTAAAATATCATCACGTCGTTTCAGCTATATCATGAAATGTGGAGATATTGTCCATATGTCATGATATTTACACACACACACACACACACACACACACACACACACACACACACACACACACACACACACACACACACACACACACACACACACACACACACACACACACACACACACACACACACACACACATATATATGCATGTATAAAAATTCTAAATTAATTTTTTAATCCTCGAGCATTATTCTCAGTTTCAAAATATTTTATTTAACAAAATAAGCATCTCGATATTCTAAGCTAAATAATAATAATCGATAAAAGAAATTTGCTGTCATACATTTGGCAGGGTAATATTAATATATAAATTAATTAATTCAAAAAATATTCTTCTCTTCTTCGTTTGCACTACAGTCTTTTACAAACCAAGTTTCTTTGATAGACTTTACTATTAGCTACCGTCTGCAAAGAACTATTTAAATTTTTGAAATCTCATCTGTTCAAAAGTTGTTGTTTAATGACACTTGGACAAGACAAGATCGTTATGCCTTTGGCTATGCGAATTTAATTCTAAGTGAAGGGAGCGTCTTTTGTTTAACCATATCACCACGAAGTTGAAAGTACGACTTTGCTTTTAAACTCCTCCGATAGATGGCACCACTAGAGGATCAACTCTCTCAAACTGACATTGATCTAGAGGAGGAGGAGGAAATTTTCTCCAGACCATTATACCCATGGTAACATCAACACCCCAGTCCAGCTAAAAAGAATGAGAGAGAGTAAATTAGTAATCCTATTATTTATATAGATTGGATGACATCATCGTAATGGCGTTGCCAGATTACTGTTGCCGCAAAGTATAAGAATAGTAAAACAAGAAAAAGATCAATTTAAAAAACTGTTTATCAAAATCGTTTCAAACCTTTGTTGGTTTTAAAAGAAACAATGTCCAAATACAAATCAAGCTTTAGCTTACTTTACTGGGAATTGCAAGTTAGTTTTACTATGACAGCTCATATTTCTTGTCGAATGATGACCCTAAAAATGATGAATGGTTGTAAATAAATACACATGAATCAGAAATAGGAATTCAGTTGTTATGCTAACACATATCTTGACGTATTTGCCCTCTATACTATCATTGTATCACAAACAAAGAAAAGGATATAGTTGGTGTTGTTTTCTTGGAATAGGTTGTGGAATATCGAACATCTTCTAAAGAAACATTTAAAGGTTGTCTTAGGTCTGTTCTTTAATTGTACTCCTCTGCATAATTTTATTAATTTCACTACCTACTAATAACTTGATAGAAAAGTCAAGCTTGCTTGCAAATTTCTGAAAATAATATTTTTGTATCGAAGAATTTTTATATCGAAATTTAAAAATAAGCCATCTTTTAAATCATGTCTAACAGTCAAAACTTCATTTTTGGAAAAGCTTTAACAACTATCAAAAAACATATAACAGTAAAAAAATAATTGAGAAAAGTTATTTTTCTTATATATATATAAGGCACATTTAAATAAATACACAAAAGGACTTCACCTGTGTAAAAACCATTATCACTCCTTCATAACACTGATAAATAAATTAACAGATTTTTGTACTTATATAATATGAAATAATAAATATTCAACTATTTAATAAGCATTCGGTTTAGTAAACATTTGACTGTTTTCTTGATGATTTGTCGAGAAATTCATTTTATATTTAAATGTATTTTACTAATTATATAGTTAGATAGATCAAAAATATTTGGCATTCACTGCTTTAATTAATTTTTATTTTTCACTTTCTCCTTTTTTTAAACCATTTAAAATAATAACGGACAGTTAGAATAGAGAAATTTATTGGAATTTAAAATATAATTATTAATATTTTCAAATTATATTTTAAATTATAAACAAAACAACAATTTGTCGCATGTTTAATAAACATGCGACAAATTGGAATTGGCAGTTTGGCTCAAAAGCCGTTATTAGTTAGAGACAACTAGTGGTGTAATTAGTAGTAGTGCTATTAGTTTTTCTCCACCAAAAAAGATAATAGTTTATGTTTGTTCCACAGCCATTGTTCGTTGGCGCCATATTGCCCTTGGCTAAAATTCGACTCAACAATCTTTCTGAATTTAAACACATACAAATGGTGTTTAAAAGACCAGAATTATTTTGTAGGTTGTATTAATATTTTCCTTAAGAAATTTCAATGTCATTTAAGTTGCTAATCACTTTTAAATTGCATAGACAATTTATGAAATATTCTAGTGAATTCAAAATAACTAATAAAAAAATAAATCCTTTTTTCCATTTAAAATACTTCAAAATTTTGATTATATTGCTTTATTCCTTGCTTCTTTATAGTCCTTATATTTCTGGTTACTTAAATTGATTCAATGATTCAAGTTGCTCAGTATTTTGGAATTATGGTAAACTAATGCAGTAAGCATCTATTTCCATGTTTAAACTCCATAGTATCTTATGCAATGTATCCATAATCTTTATTCAACGTAGTATTTATGGATACGCGAATGAACAAATCAATCTCCAACAAAGTTCAAAAATATTTTTCTAACCCTAATTTTGCCCTTTCTTTCAATTTATAAGTCTCAATTGGAGGCAGAATAGGAAAAAAACTTATCGTTTTCGAATACACAAGGTAACAGATTTGGCATTTGACCCAATCGAAGACCATCACGCTTAGCATATGCAATTTAAGTGTTTCAACAATGCTCCATCTTTGGCGCTGCAAAAATTTTTTTACAAAAAGTCGAAAATTTGTCAGTATTTTTTTAATTTTGCCAGTATAACGTAATTCAAAATTGCGAGATGACTGAATATGAGCTCTTTGATTGGGAGAAATAGGCAGCTGAAAACCCATCTCAACCATCATCATATACGATAAAACATAACAGAAATTAGTTGCTTGCAAGTTTATTTTGATTTAACTCATCGCATCACAAATGGCATTACTGCTGAACATTAAAAATGAGTTTATTTTGCAGTGAAAAGAAACAGCCAATTTTTAATTGGTTGAATCAATTGTTGTTGTGGCTAATCCTCTTTAAAGATCTGACATTAGTCAGATCAACTCCAATAAATTGTTTACAGTCAGAAAGTCGATGACTAGCAGGGGATCTGAGGATAACCCCTCCCGGGAAAATCAGACGCAATCCAGAATATGTTTCGGTGAAGCTGTATGATCACAGCTTTTTTTTACAAGTGGGATATTTTTTGTACCACATTCAAGCGATAGACATTTTAGATGTCCACTCGAGAATCTGGCCAAAGTAGTGTGAGATTTTCGGTCTCATTTTATTTCCAGAAGAGTTCCAGGAGATGTTTCAGGGTACCATTGGCGCGTGGGTGGAATTTGCCAGATTGAATTTAGTTCAGATTTTTCACTAAACTAAAGTTGCTGATATGTAAGTGATGAACCAGTGGGCGTATCTTCCTCACTGCTCTCATTGGCCAGTCTTTCTGCGGTCTCACATTGCCATTAATATTTACATGGGATGGGATCAATTAATAATTCATTTAATCGTCATCTAGGAATACTTATTTTTGAAATTAAAACTAATCGATATAAAGTTTCAAAATTGGATTCGAGTTTTTTAATATGGGAAATAAATATTTTCGCCGCTCAACTTGTCTAGTGGTCAGTTTGCCTGACTACGGATAAGCAGGTCCTGGGTTCGAATCACAGGTTCGGGCATGGATGTACTTTCTCTCTATCTATCCTGTCTTTGTCCTTTCCTTGTATGAATGAGGTGTGAATGGTTGCCTACCCTATAAACGGGTCCCTATGGCATGTGTGTAGAGCAAAGTCGTACTTTCACCTTCATGGTGCTCTGATTAAAACGAAAGACGTTCCCAATTGACTTAAATTCGCATAGCCAAGGCATAGCAAGCTTGGCTAGTCCAAGTGTCATTAGTAACAACAAGAAATATTTTCCAGCCTATTTCAAACATCATACTAGTTTAATGAGTATTAAGTTTTACTTTGAGATGAGTTAAATTCTAAGTAAATGTGACACCGTAAATTTTGCAAATCCAGCACTTTTACAAACTGATGAAGTAAAAAAAAATAAGTTAGGCGTTTGGAGGGGAGGAGTATACAGGGAAACAGTGGGGAAAAGAGATGTCTCTTGACTCTCAAGGGGTGTAGAATAATCGACGGATTATCGTCGCTTTTTGACATCCCCATTCGAACACTCAAAATCTCCCTTCAAAGACTTCCCGAAGAGGATTACACGTAGACTGCAGATGCTCCGACGTCACAAAAGCAGTTTTCATTTTGGTTGAATGCTCCGCCCGATTGACACGAGGGAAGAGAAAAGGCCAACATCTCGATACACGCCGTGTTTGTCCTAGAATGCCAGCCTTTACAAGGCAGATTATGCGAAGCGCACAATGTCCACGGGAGGGATAATGTGCTTGTTGTGGTACTTCCAAAGTTCCCATCCTCCAGAATCCCACAACATGCATCAGGCATGTAACGTATGCATCTAAGAAATGAGAGCTGTTGAAAAAATATGAGAAACATCTATGAGGCAATTACTTTAATGAGGGAAGCATCAAGAATTATATGCTTTTAAAAATTTAATAGGGGAATTAACAAACTAATTGCCGTCTAAAGGTAAAAATTTTACCAAGCCACAAATAAAAAAATATTTTGACCGTATTGGCTGCTAATGTAAGTGGATACAATTTGAAAGTTTCTAATTTCACTAAAGTTAATCATAAATTTCTCAGGACATTTGAGCCGGATGAACGACAATCGGGTGACAAAAAAATTCTCTTGGCTCGACCCATGGGCACCAGAAGAAGAGGACGACCGAAACTCCGATGGCGTGACTGCCTTGAAAACGACGCTAAAAACACTAAATGTGACAAACTGGATGACTTTGTCCAAAAATAGGGGTCCTCGTATGCACTTCTGAGGAAGGCAAAGGTCCACCCTGGGCTGTCAGACCAATGAAGAAGAAGAATCATAAATTTCTATTTTTATTCAACATAAACAATACATTAAATAAATGTAGCTCGAATAATATATGTGTGTATATACTTATAAATTTTTAATTACAGATAAATAACCTTTGAACGATAGATTTAATATTTATGAGTATAAAGGAAATTCAATCTTCTATTTTGAAAAACATTTTCGGTTTTTATTAAGTTTATAAAACAAATTGATTTCTTTCCATTTTTAAAAAATAAAATACTGTTTTATTTTCAAGTAAGATATATGATTTTTTTGGCAAAACTTTAATTTCACAACTGATATCATTTCATAGTTTGCCTATGCATAGTCATGAGTATGTATGCACATTTTATTTGGCTGTATGTATTAATTTATGAATTTTAAGAATTCATTTATAATTTAATAAAAATATTTCATTCATTTTAAACCGGTTAATTATTATTTTGATTGTGAGTTGTTATTTTGATTAGTTGCTAAGAGCTTAAGCTGAGACATAAAGAAAAAGCTCATTTTGGATCACCTTTATGGAGTTTCTTTTATATTTATTATTATTATATATATATATATATATATACATAGTATATATATATATATTTATATATATATATATATATATATATATATATATATATATATATATATATATATATATATATATATATATATATATATATATATATACATAGTATATATATATATATACATAGTATATATATATATATTTATATATATATATATATATATATATATACATATATATATATGTATATGTATATATATATATCTGTATATATATATATATGTATATAATATATATATATATATATATATATATATATATATATATATATATATATATATATATATATATATATATATATGTATGTATATATGTATATATATACATATATATATATATATGTATATATATATGTATATATATCTGTATATATATATATATATATATATGGATGGATGATAGATGCATGGTTTTTAGGATAACGGACGCTTCGGGTATATTGTTTCCCTTTCTTTGTAATTTTGTCTGAATACTATGAAAATCTCTGAAGAATGGCAACAGCGGTCGCCCTCGGCGAAAGCAATGGAAACTGTCGGGACGCATAAGCGGAATCCTTTACCGTTGAGCGAAGGCTCTTCAGCGGCTGGCTTGACAAAGCCAAGAAGACCGGTAATTACCCTGCCTTTTCCATTACCGTTTCTCATTACCTGACCGATTTATCTCCTCGCCGGACACCCACTCACCCTTCTCTATGTGCACCAGACGTTTCCTGAGAAATGGTGACGCTGGATTTCTCCAGTCCTTTGGTGAGACTCGAACGAATTTAGGCATAAATCTCATTTATTTAAAATTATCTTATTTTCAAACTATTCACATAGAAATATTTTTGAAATAATATGATGATATATAATTGAATATAAATGACTATAAGAGTTAAAATAGTTAAAATAAAAGTTAAAAAATTTAAAAATAAAAAGTTATTCAAACAAAATTTATATTTGGTTTCTTTTATTACTTTTTGCATATCATCTTTAAACAGCACTACAAAGCTTTAAGCACAACTACAAAATTATTAACCATAAAGTAGTTTTTCTTTCATTACAGTTGAGATCCTGCCTACGCAAGTTTATTATGATTCTCATTGGCTTAAAATATCCATGACGTCAGATAACGTTTCATCTACGTCACATCGTATTGAGACGGTGTTGTCAATCCGATTTGTCAACGAATTCGCTGCATACCTTTAAATCGCATTCTTCGTGAGGCAGCAAACAAGGCGAAGTTCACCATCGAATGTCTGAGAATAGTGTCGAAGCTCATTTTGCTAATAAAACGGTTTCTTATATGAAGGACCAAAGCATCGGTTTGAGACACCGTTTTACGTTGATTGAAGCTATTAACACATGGACAACAGAACAGCAGAAAAAGCAAAATGAAAAAGTCAATGCAAAATATCCCCTTTATGTTTAGTTTAAATGGGTACAAAGACGATTTAAGTTATTAAAAATTTTATTATTTAATAGAATTCTTAATTAATAATTTTGCAATATTTGTGAACAATCTCTTTTAAACCTGAGACTTGCTTGCTTGCCTTGCTTGCGCCCCAACATTAAAAATTCTTTTTTAATTTTTTTGTAAATTTGAAATGTTTAAAATTTGAGAAAATAAAAATGTGTTTAAATACATGCTTATTTATAGGTATAGTTGCTAAAAATATTCTTAATTCTTAAAAATTGAAAAAAAAAACCAACTTACTTTTATAGTTTATAAACTTTATCTTTTACCTATGAAACTAATAAAACTTATCATTGTGAATAGATCATATGCTTATTTATAAAATACGGTTTTAGACACAATTGTTAATAAAAGTTTTTGTCATTTAGCTTGTAAGAATTTATTTCGGAATAATAGCAATATTATTATCAGCTTTATAATGAAAACCTTGAAATATTGTTTTGCTTTTCTTTACATTAAATACAAACAAAATAAATAATAATAATTTTTAATTTTAATGAGATATGAATCTTATTTAATGAGATTTTACGAAATGTTTCTTCGGAAAAAATTAAATAATTAAACTTATATTTTCTATGATGCAAGCAAATAGTGTCTTTCATCGGGCAGTACGTCATTATTCGTTATGAATTATTATTTAATATTTGACTTAGAGAGAGAGAAATAATTTGATTTCCAATAGCACTCAAGCGCTGAACATTTTTTACTCGAAGATTTTTGTTATTAATAAGAATATATAGATTAAAACAAATTTATTGAAATCAAAAATTTTAAAAAGTATTTAAAAACTGCGCAAGAAAAGCTTTCATTGTAAATGGTATTTGCCTAAAAATTTTTTTAAAAAAAGGCTAATTTTGATTTTAAAATAAAATTTTGTTAAAGATGCATTGCTGCTGTTCAAAATATTATCGAATCATTGCTAGTCTTATCTTTGAAATGGAAATCGCGAAGTGAATGTTCTTCAAAAAAGACAAAATACAAAACATTTCTGTAAGAATAAAATTTCCAAAAATGTTTTTCAAATTTCCGCTTTTCTTTTTCAAAACATTTCTTAAAAGTGATTCAAAGAAAATATTTAAATATATATTCTTTGCATAATTGATTGATTTTAATAAAAAATAAAATAAACGCAGTCATTCCTCATTAATTTAGAGAAAAGTCGGTAAACGCTTACAATCGGGTACCCCTTGACTTTTTTGATGATATTTTGACGCCAAGATAGGATATTTGATGTGTGCTTGGAAGCCAATGATACACCTCGAATCTCTGATTTAATTGAGGAAGGTAGTTAAATATTTTATTAACGAGGAATCTGTTACCCTAAATAATTTCTGGCACAGTTATCAATTGATGGTCGAAATCTCAAATACAGCTGTTCAGACGAGAATAAATCTACAGCTGTTATGTCACTCATGGATTTGTAAATGATAATTTGTGTGATTCATTGATAATTTTGTGTGAAATATAGGTATCAAGTTATTCTTTGAGTCAATGAAATGATCAAATAAGTAAGTGTTCAACAGAAATCCAGCTTAAATTAAAATTTTCAGATTGTGCACACATAAAGTCAGTTAATAATTAACTCTTAAATCTAGTTGTTGTATTACTTATAACTATCTTCTTTCAGCTCTTAAAATTTACATGAATGTAATGAACTTTGAATAAAAATTTATGTATACTAAAGAACATTTTTACGATTTCTGTTATTTTTACATTTTTAAGATATTGGCAAGCTTCTTCTATGACCATTAACACTAAAATATTCATTAAAATATAATTATTATATATATATATAATAATATATAATATTATTATTATATATGTATATATAATAATTATATTAAAATATAATTATTATATTTTAATGGATATTTTAGAATTAAAATATAATCCATTAAAATATCCGCACACACATATAAAAACGTCCACTTTTCAAACAAGTCTTCTTAAACTTTTAAGAATAAAATAAATCGACCAAAATATTCTTTTTTCAATATGCTTGTCTGAATCTCTCAAATAACATTATAACACCTTAAGTTATCTTGTACATTTGTGTATTATAATTTTTTTAAAAAAAGTTTTATAAGTGGATGTTAAATTGGATGTTGTAGCAATTAAGTTAAATGGCAATTTTAAGAATAAAAAAGGTTGGAACTGTAAAAAATATATGTTTTGAAATTTCAATAAAATTATTAAAATGTTATTTTAAACTATTTCCACCACTTTTCTTTGTAATTTAAATAATAGGGTAGGTTAATGAACAATAATCAGGTAAAGGTTACCAATATTTTTAAACTTTAGAAGAATAAATTTGAAACTAGTTGCTTATAAAATTCTGACTTATAACTGGTTACGAAGGATTATTTTATGATATATCAAAGGGCCGATGCCAAATACTTCTCTTCGTGCACTCAAATTAGTCACTTTAAGAAAATTTATCTTTCTTAGAATAAAATCAGTAATGCTCTCAAAGATCCTTGGGTAGAAAAGATTGCACAAACCATTGCTGTTCCCTAAATGATGATGATTCCCAGAGACTTTCTACAAATTCTCCAGATGTCTGCGTCAACAAGGAGCCTCAGTTGTCACCAATGTCTACCATGACCTCCCCACTGACCACCCAGGTACTTGACCTCTGCTCTTTTACGCCCCTCCCCTACTTCTTGTTTTGAAATACGTCCTACGGGACTGAGGGGTGGGGGCCGACGCGTGGCTTTCTTTAGTTTCCCACCCCCACCTTTCACAGACAAGCTCAGCAGGGAATTTTACACAGAAACGCCCCCGGCATGAAATACACTGTGTATATGAATTTCCAGTCCTATTGTCACTTTTTCTCTCCGACTACATTGAAAAGCGTGGAGGCGGTGGAGTAACTTGACTTAGGGGATACTCAGTCATGTTTATATAGTTATTTGGATGTTGTATATTACTCAGACATCTACCTGACGCCGGAACTATTGTAGGAAGACTTTTTTTCCCCTTGGTGGAATATTTTTCAAAAAGAGGGTGACACTGAAAAAAAGTTCCCAAAAAATGTGCGCTGCATATTTGAATTGTAGATTAGGTTCTTACAATGAAAAAAAAATTACTTTATTATAGTGAAATTTTTTGAGTAGAAAAATTTCTTCTTCTTCTTCTTAGAGTAGGGTTTGTATGTCATTGAGCACCTCTGCTTTTATCAGCATTTTGTACTATTAACTCCAAACCCAATGTTTCCTAGTTCCAGTTGCTCGGGTCACCCACTTTATTAATAAAGTCCGATAACCCTTTAATGGAGTCTAGGTGTAACTCTCTAGTATGGATGATGCCTAAAGAAGTTAATCTAGTGAGGGCAGGCCTCGCATTCGTAAATGATATGCTTGACCGTTTCCTCTTGCGTATGACATTTCCTGCAGATAGGGTCTTGCTGAAACAGTCCCATTTAATGGAGGTGTTTTCTGAAATAGTAGTGCTCAGTTATGAAGCCTACGATTAAACGCATCTTCTGCCTAGAGCATCTTAGAATTTAAGAGGCAATCCTCGTTGATGATCCACAGACCATACTTTTAGCGTGGGTTTGACCAGGAATGTTGAGCCAAGCTTCATACATCTTCTGTTTTTTCCATCTAAGAACATTGGTTTTTGCGGTCTTCAAATTGATGCCACAAAAAGGTTCTGCACCGATGGGAACAAAAGATGATCCTTGTTTATCAAGTTCATCAGAGAAAGATTTATTAAAATATGATACTTTTTACCTGTGTATGCTCAAAGTATTAAGAGTTGAAAATTAATGAATTGTTTGAAATTATGTAAAACAGTTAGCGTTTATTTGACCTTGTGTTCTATTAACAACATCATATTTTCCCTTTTCCAGAAAAGGTATTGAGAGTATATCATTGCATTTATATTGATATTTTTGTATGCGAGTGGGGTTATATTTGTCTATTTCAAATTATAATTGTGATGTAAGTGAAATTTTATCACATATAAGAATTCCCTAAAGCAATGCTTCATTTTTATGCAACCAAGGAGACTTCTTTGAATTATTTTCATATTTTCCTACTCTATTATTATTTTTATTTTTGATTGACCTCAAACCTTTTTAAGATTACAAATATATAATATAGAAAGCCGTTATTGTGCATTTTTCTTGCTAAATTTGTAGTGGTAGATTTTTTTCTTTTTAAAACAAAAACTGGTGTAATTTTAAGATAGAGGATTGCTGCCATTTTTTGTGACAGCTATTGGTTCCGTTCCATAATTTTTTCACTTAGGTGAATAAGGAAATTTTGTGCATTCAATAGAATAAATTAAATCGGATTCCGTAAAAAACTGTTATAATTATAAATATTGTATAAAAACAACAGAAACAGAATGTTTTGCAAAAATTTTGAAAAATAATTTGTTAAATTGTAATTTAAGTCATACACTTACATTAAGGAAAAAGTTATATAAAAATTGAGAAAATATTTCGAATATTTTTATTTGCGAATTAAGATTTTTACGATTTTTGTAATCAAAAGAATCCGACCCAATTATAAAAAATTAATAAAAAACTAATGTTTATTGGTTTTTTCCTTTAATTTATATTGTATATTTAAATTAAAAAAACACTCACATATACAACATACACAAACATTATTCTTTTATCATTAATTAAAAACTTAAAACTTTATTACTTTAATTACACATTAAAAACTTTATTCAATACCAGCAAACATATTGCTTACAGCTGAAGCAGTTTAGAATATACTGTTTTTAAAATCGTAAGGGAAAGATTTCTGAAGTAATTAAGTAGGGAATTTTCCCTAAGAAAATTATAAGTATATTAATATGGTGTAATATAGAGAATAACTTTTTAATGTGGTGAATAACTTGATGCCATATTTTGGTGAACATTTTATGAGTGAAATTTTTATATTGATAATAGTTACTGATAAAACATTCCATGGAATTAATATGAAAAATGCTTCCCTGGCACAAATGAAAATTCGATTTTTTTTTGTAATGTGTCCCTCTCTGATGTACATGAGAAAGAGCAACGAGCAAAAGCAAAGAACATTTATTGACGAGGATAATGACTCCAGACAAGAACAGGAGGGTGCTTTGTTTTCCTTAGAAGCCATTACAGGCTGAAAGTCAGACATTTTTCCCAGTTTTACATCCAAGCCTTATGTGGGATTCGAACACGAACCCACTCGATGAGAGTCGAACGTCATAATTACCCTACTGGCTGTCCGGTGACAGTTTGATTGATATTTTTAATGACATTAATAACACTTATTTAGAAGGATTCCCCTTCATGTATTCTGTGAGGGTTATTTATTGATTCATGCGCAATGCATATTTATTAAAGTATAGAATTTTTTTTGTACTAAAGATTTATAAAAAGTAAAATTAAACTTATAGGGAACTTCTAAGCAATATTTCACTTTAAACTACATTTCGTATATTAGCATGCATTGGAAGTATACCAAAGTCTCGAGATGTATATAACTGCAATAGGTTAAGAAGGATTATGGGTATTTGAATTTTTTACAATTATTTTCATTCAATATATAAAAAACAAAATATTGATGGTATTATAGATTTTATTCAGATGGTAGTATAACTGGAAAGTGGTAAGCTGGATTCTGGTATAGAAGATAATGATAGAAATAATGAATAATAGCATTAACTAATGGTTTAATATTCTTTCGTTCGGCATCGAGAGACTTGTTGACCATGTATCAAAAATACTAGGTATTAACCATGGTAAAAATTATAAGAGGGTTGTTATATGCATTTATTCTCCTGGAAAATCAACTTAATAAAACAAATATATGAATATCAAACTAAATGAATGAGCCGACCGATTGGCTGAGAGGTTAGCGTTCCTGACTCCTGAGCTGTTGGTCCCGGGTTCGAATCCCGGTTCGGGCATGGATGTTTCTTTCCTTCTCTGTTCTCTCTGTCCTTTCTTCTGTGTTGTTGTATGAATGTGGCCCGCCCTATAAATGGGTTTGTGGTGGTATGGCGCGGGTAACGCTACTCGCCTCCGTGACTTGGTTCACAGGTGCCCGCTGGGTAACGACACATGAGTAGCAGTCTCTGGCCTTGTTGTGGCATAGGGTTCAACCCTCTTGTGCCCGCCATTTGAAAAAAAAAAAAAAACTAAACTAAATGAATGAGAAAATGAATTTATATAATGAAGTATTAAAAATACTAAACCCACATAGCAGAATTTGTCTGATAAAAACAATTATAAAAATTTAAATTTTAATTCATATATCCTCTACAAGTAAGTAATATAGTAATCTCTTTGAAACAAGTGAACAATTTTCGGTTTCTCGTTTTTACCATTCATTGTTGAGCAATTCGGTTTCACCAACAGTATGGAGTAGATAGCATTTCATTATAAAAATCGTTCTATTATAAAAATAAATCACTAATTTTTAAATAATAGGGAAAAAAATCAAAGGCATTCTAGAGTTGATTAGATTATTTTTTCACTGTGTTGGGATATTGACCGTTCATATGTCAACATCAAATAATATATACACGAATCTGACATGTTTATGGATAGTATATGGCAATCAACCCCCTCCCCCCAATTGTTTCAAATTTCTTCAGGGAAACCGCAAAAGCCAAATCATTAAAGGATAGGTAACCAGAATAATCAGTCAAAAATAATTCTTCAATTAGAATGGGAAATACTTCGGTCAAAACAATTACCAATTGAACTAATGATACCGCGCTTATATAAGAAAATAATTCATTCAAATATAACCCTTTTTGAACAAACACGGGTGTGGGCAGTTTTCTGACCAGTAAATGCCATTTCCGATTCCCTCAAAAAAGGAAAATAGTGACTGAGCACTCATTGTCTCGCAGGAGCATTTTCACAATCCACTTGTCAAATTCCATCAGCTGGCTCACAATCAAGAAGGCGCGTATAATGGGTAGGAAACCACTTCTAAATTCAGTATTTTTTTTTTTTGCCAACTTAACCACTTAAACCATTAAAACCAAAATATCAGCATTGAGCGAGGAGTATTAAGATTTTTGACTTGCCCAATTTCAATGGCCGGAAAGAGTGGGGTGGGCAGGAGTAAAATATTTTATTATTATTTCTTTGGCGTAATTACCCCCTCCCCCCATCATAGGAATCGCGGTTCTGGTTGTTTTAGTAATTACACAGTCGCCGTGGCTTTGCGAGAGGCATCGCTTCTCTTTCGATATCGCCAAGTGTTATAAGAAACGCAAACACTCTCCAGTACACTTGGCTTGTTTATTTATTTTTCCTTGGCGTGCGGAGTCAGTTCAGACGTGATCAGTCCTTTTTTTTTTTTGCACCGTATACGTCCAATTACCACAGCGAATCTTCATAACAAAAGGTAGAAGCTTCCTTTACACTCTGTTTCGCTAGTAGCTCGATAGTGTGTTTTAGAACATTTAGTCGTCACCCGTTGCAAGCAGCTGTCCAGAATTGATGAAAATTTGGACATTTAACCATTTATCAAGAATATTCCTCTATTTTTTTTATTTACTTCCTTTCTCCGAAAAAATTGCCTTTTGGATAATGAGACGAAGAATGGCACGATTACAAACGAGATGATCAGAAAACACAATTGAATGTTTATCGTAAACAAGTGTGATTACCACTTGCAGACTCATTTGGAACAAGGAAATAGGCAGCTGATATGATCGAGCGAATCGTTTATATGTTATTACGAATTCCATTTATAATTTTTTTTATATATGTTCAGACTTCGTTTTCATGATTGTAGAATTTAGAATGCAATCTATAATTTAACTAAGCAATCATTTAAAATTAAAATATTTTTGATTTATTAAGTTTCTTGGAAAAAAGTCGGAAAATTATCAATTGGCGACATATTTCTGAGATACAGCTATACGCAGAATCAATTACATAAATAAGGAAATTCAATTCGTTATTTAGATAATCAATATAATTTATGGAATAACTCAAAGTTCATATACAGATTGTCTTTAAAAAATGTTTTCTGGATAATGGGTAAATCTAAAAAAGGAAATCACTTTTTGTTTCTTTCATTTTCATTCACCAGCTTTCACTTTCATTTGTATCTGGTGTAAAAATCTTACACAAGATACAAGTGAAAGATTTCTTGGTGATATAATCTCAGTATTGTTCCTTACACTTAAAGAGTTATCATTCGTATAAATAAAATTTTTCACTAACTTTGTTATTTTTTCCTTTTGTATGTGAATAACCCTATCGGCTTAGAACTTCAGTTGTATTAATAACATTCATGATGTAAAATACAGTGAAAATGTGAAATATATTTTACTACAATATATAGACATATAAAAGACAAATTACCTTTGCCTAGTAAGTTATTATATTCGATTCTGTACATATAATGCTTCTTTACTTAACTCTGAAAATTATTAGCAAAGAATGATCCTTATAATATTAAATAGAAGCATGAGTAATAATATATTCATACTTATGGAATTTTCTAATTTATATAAAAAATATACTGCAGAATAGTTCTAAATTTAAATATTGAAAAAGAACTCAAAAGGGATGGTCTTGATTAAAAATAGATTAAAAAATGAAACAGCGGAAAGGTCAAGAAATATTGTTTTGACAATATTTAACTATTTAAGATGCAGAATATTTGTCACTTTATATGATAAGTGATATGTGTAGTGAGCCGACCCATAGTGGAGAGGTTAGCGTAACTAACTTCGAAGCAGTAGGTACCAGGTTCGATTCTTGGTTTGGCCATGGATGTTCCTTTCTGTCTTTGTCTTTCTTCGCTTTTGAAGATAAGATGGCACAACGACTGCGTAAGATGTCATCCCCTTCACCCCTTGTAGTGCTGAATAGGCATATCTTAAGGACAGCCGGGCTTTAGAGAAATTTGTATTTGTGGGGACGGGACTAATGCAGTAGTGAACAAAATAAATTTGTTACTTCTCAGGCTCACAAAGAGGTTTCGTTCACAATAAAATTTATTTCATAAATCTTCTTTGATAGGATTGAATTAATCACTTGTCTATTTTATAGGAAAATAGTACTATTTTAACTGTCAAATTAAAAATTAAAGAATTTTAATACACTCACTTCCAAAGGTTAAGCACAAAGATGTGAAATGAAAAAAAAATCAACAAATACTGCTTTGATTGACACAAAATTCGGCTGGAAAGTAGCATATACATTTATGCATAAAATAAAATCAATAATTATATACAGAAATGAAAACAATATTAAATTTTTGTAAGTTATCAGATAAGTACATACTGTAGATTTAAGCAGAATTATGTATAAAATGAAAAAAAAGGACATCAATGTGATAACCCCTCATCTGTATACAAAGTTTACACCTTATGACCATGCTTTCAACTAGGTGATCAACCACAGCAGAATTAATCAATAGCCATACTTCTTGTAGAGCAGTTTCCAGCTCAATAAGAGTGGCTGGAGGTGGGAAACGTGAAAGATACAGCACGGCCGAGAGCCTACCAAAGATTTTCAATGGGATAAAGGTCGGGCGAATATCCTATCCACGCCATACGCGCAATCACTTCACTCTCCAGGAAGTCATCTACGATGTCAGCTCTATAGGGACGTGCGTTATCGTCCATTAAAACAAAAGTAGGGCCAACTGCTGCATCGTACAATACCACAATGATGTTCTAGGACTTCATCTCGATACCGAACAGCCGTCACAAAACCCCATTTAAAAATATCCAGGTCTGTGCTGTATCCTAATGAAATCCCTGCCTACACCATAATGCTTTTGCGTGATGTTTTGGGGGCTAATTGCGTGTTCTTTGTTCACGCCATATCCTTATTCGTTTGTCACCTGGCTCCAGAGCATATCTTGACTCATTAGTAAACATAACATTGCCCCAGTCAGACACAGCCCAATTGACATGTTCCCGGCAACACTTTAATCGTGCCCCTCTTGATTGAGCGGATAGCTTCTAAATTACGAAAACTTCCACTCAGCTACTTCCATCTAAGTAATAGAACCCTACTATGGGCAGGGTAAAGGGAAGTAGTTTGGTGCAACAACAACACTTTCTAAAACTAATATGCCATTTATCTGTTTACTTAGGTTAAATACTATTGGTCAAGCAATATTTGGTTGCTTTAAGTACATAACTTTCCTTTTTTATATGTCTAGGTTTATTACCATTCGACGCCGTTTACAGCAGAGTTGTCTGTCAGCAAGACGTCCATTGCTTCGTCTACCCTTAACGCAAAATCACAGACATCTCCGTCTCCAATGGTGCGATGAAAGAAGGATGTGGACGGCAGAATGGAAGGAAATTGTCCTTACAGACAAGTCACGCTACTGTCTGCAACACCACGATATTCCCTTTCGAGTCTGGAGATACCATGCAGAGAGGATGCTGAACAGCTGCGTTATGCACCACCACACAGGTCCTGCACCGGGTATTATGGTATGGGACGATATCAGATATCACTCTCGTACTCTAGTACGCATTGCTGGTATTTTAAACAACCAGTTCTACATCTCCGATGTATTGGAGTCGGTTGTCCTTCCTTACCTTCAGGGTTTGCCCACAGCCATATTTCAACAGGATAATGCGTAACCATATGTTGTACGCATTGTTCAATGGTTTATCACCAGATTGAATTGTTTCCCTGGCCGGCTCACTCTCAGGATCTTTCACCGATAGAAAACATGTGGTCAATGGTTTCTTAACGATTGACCCAGATTACATCCCCACTGCCACACCAGATCAATTTTGGCAACGTGTGGTAGCTGCTTGGTCTGCTGTACCCCAAGAACACATCCAAAGTTTCTTTGAATCAATGCTAAGGCGTGTGGCAGCGGTGATCTCTAAGAATGGTGGCTACTTTAACTACTGATTTTGGCAAGAGCCACACTTCACAGAAGTCTCTAAATTTAATCATTTGATACTTGGTCAACATGTTACCTACAAAATATATTTTGTGATATCTATAGTCTTTCTTGGTGTTGCAATTTGGGCAGCAGTGTAAATCATTACCATGTTTTAAGGATTTAGAAGATCATAGTTTCTTTATCATGAAAATTGTATTACATGCCGTCCGATGGCTGAGTGGTTACCGTTCCTGACTTCTGAACTGTGTGCCCCGAGTTCGAGTCCCGGTTCGGGCATGGATGTTACTTTCTCACTGTGTTCCATTCTTCTGAGATGATGTATGAAGGTGGCCCACCCTGTAAATGGGTTTGTGGTGGTACAGCTTGGACAATGCTACTCGACTGTGTGACTTGGTCACCCAATTGCCCGTCATTATTAAGAATATTATATTACATTTATATAAATTAATTTTAAGTACTACTGATGACATTTTTTTAAGTATTTGACATAAATGAAGATGTGATAAAGGCAGTACTCACGCTATAATAATTAATATTATTACTCAAATACTTTATTATTATGCATTTCTTCACTTGTCGAAATATAATTTTATAAATATTTATTGTAATATCACAATAATGTGGTTTTTTATAATTAAAATAATACACCTTCACTTGAAAAGAAGTTCACACGTTGCTTACTAAAATTATAAAACTGACACTGCACTGGGAAGCCAAACCATTAAGAATATATTTACACCACCCATTGTTACTACATACCTTTTACTTCATGCGGGAAGATTTGTGACTGCAACTTTGGCAAAGAAAACAGTCAAAGCTCCTGAACCTAAATGGAGCTAAATTTTGATTTCATTCTTCTCTTTTATACAGTTATCAATTTATGAACTGCGTATATTGTAGGGGCATCTGTAGATAAAGAAATTTTTCCTAGCCCCGAAGGCTTAAACTAAACGTTTTTTTTTTTTTTTTTTGAAAAATATATAAAATTCAAATAGTGGTGGGCTTCGTAAAGAAAAAGAGAGGAAAAAAACGCGTCATTAGACCCTTATCTCAGCTCAGATAACATCTTTCGGTAGCTGAAATCGCATCTTATCATTCCTAAATCTACCCGAAACGGCCAGATTTTTATCTCGCTCTTCCAGCCAGACCCGGGCATTTTTTCCCCTTTTGTAAAACACAACCAGAGATCGGGAGTTGTGTGTTTTATTTGGTTTGTATTGCGTTATATGTGGTGGAGCGTTTCTTTCTTTTTGTATTTGTTATCATTATTCTTATTCAGCTGGCTTTTCTATTATCACCTTTTGCCACGATCTCTCTCGCAGTTCGCGTGTAATATAAAGTTTCAAATTGAGATCTAAGATTTCACCGCGATAAGGGCGTTAAAAGATTTTTGCTTTTCTTCTTCTTTTTTAAAACTTTTTTTTTATCTGTCTGTGAGTCTGTATTGATTTTTCGAAGGGTCTCTTAGAGGATTTAAAGTTTTTAAAATTTTCGTCGTCTTTGAGAAGAGTGTGAGTAAGGGAATTTTTTTTTTTTCATCTGCGTTTTTCTTAAAAGATTTTGATGAAAAATGATAAATTCGAGAGAAGTGACGACTACCGATAAAATGAAAGAAATGAATGAAGTGACAACTCTTTGTGGTATAGTAGATTTGAAAGCTTATTAAAAAGGTGCCTATTTAACTCCAGTTTTCTTATGTATTTAGAAAATACTTCTACTCCAGATTTTCCTGATACTTGGGTAAATAAAATTATATATATATATATATATATATATATATATATATATATATATATATATATATATATATATATATATATATATATATATATATATATATATATATATATATATATATATATATATATATATATATATATATATATATATATATATATTTATATATATATATACACTACTGGCCATTAAAATTGCTACACCAGGAAAGCGGCACACCACACACGTGAAATTTGGATGACAGGTAGAACTTGCTGTGATATGCAAATGATTAGATTTTCAGAGCATTCATACAAAGCAGGCGACAGTAGCGACATCTACAATGTGTATAAAACCAGAGATTTGACAGCAGTTTTCTCAGACTCAATTTCCGTTTCAACGTTGTTTTCGGCAAAGAAAGTTGTAATGTCTCGTGTAAGAAGAATAAATGCCTATCAGCACGTGACTGACTTTGATCGAGGAAGGATTATAGCCTACCGGGATTGCGGTTTATCGTACCGCAATATTGCTGCTCGCGTCGGTTGAAACCCCATGACTGTTAGCAGAATATGGAATCAATGGGTTCAGGACAATCATACGGAATGTCATGCAGGATCTCAGCGACCCCCCTCCATCAGTAACAGCAGAGAAGACAGACATCTTATCCGCATGGTCACAAGGGATCGTACAGCCACGTCACGAACCCTGAGTCGAGAAATGGAGTCATTTGCGAGGCAACAAGTTTCTGCTCGAACAGCTCGAGGACGTTTGCAGCAGCAAGGATTGTCTGCACGGCGACTATGGCTTCGGCTACCATTGACGCTGCATCACAGACAGGAGCGCCTTCAATGGTGTGATTAGCGACGAACCTGGACGCGGGAATGGCATCATGTCATCTTTACAGATGAATCTCGGTTCGGTATACAGGACCATGATGGCCGCATCCGTGTTTGGAGGCATTGTGGAGAACGCGCATTTCCAGCTTGCATTGGACATCGCCATACTAGCCCATCTACCGGAGTGATGGTATGGGGTGCCATTGGATACACGTCTCGATCACCTTTTGTTCGCATTACCGGCACTTTGAACAGCAACCGTTACATTTCCGATGTGATAAGGCCCCTGGCTCTGCCTTATCTTCGAGGCCTCCCTAATGCTTTGTTTCAACAGGATAATGCACGACCGCATGTTGCCCGTACTGTTCTGAACTTCCTTGATACAGAACAGGTTCGGCTGTTACTCTGGCCAGCACGTTCTCCTGATCTGTCACCAATTGAGAACATGTGGTCAATGGTTGCCGAGCGATTGGCACGCCATCACTCACCATCCACTAATGTCGATGAACTGTGGCATAATGTTGAAGCTGCATGGACTGAGATCTCCGTACATGCCATGTAATCTCCATGCCTAGGCGGATAAATGTTGTTATTGCAGCCAGAGGTGGCTGCTCTGGGTACTGATTTCTCAAGATCTATACATCCTAATTTCCTGTAAATCTAATCACTTGTTCTTTCCACTATAATGTATGTGTCCAATAAATATCGTTCTGTTATTTGCATTCCTTCTTGGTGTAGCAATTTTAATGGCCAGTAGTGTATGTATATATATGTGTGTGTGCATAGGAGTTTTAAATAGTAAAAAATTAAGTTGTTAGGTAAAAATTTAGTTTAATCAATGGATTTTTATTTTTCATTTTATCTTCTTTATTTATTATTTTTTACATTCAATCAAATATATAAATTTTAAAATAGAAACAATAATTAAATTTAAAAATTTTAATTTTGGCGAAAGCAAGACATTAATCTTAAGATTTAAAATAGATTGCTTACAAATGTTGCAATCATTAATCTAGATTACTATTTTTTCGACTTCTACTATAATTTTGTATTCAATTCCTAAGTATCTCAATGATAGATTTTTATTATCTGTGACTCACATATTTATTGTTCAAAACTAAAAGACACTGTTTTGAAGCTGTATACAACCGAAACTATTGTTGAGAAAGTTATGGAATTTTATGTAAAATATAAGATTATTATCACACATAAATTGAAACAAATTATATCATATGAAATATAATGAAGAAGAAAATAATTAGTTCAAATTTTCGCCATCAGGATGCGTTTATTTAATGAATTATGCTATGACGATTGATGTTTTATTGAGATTTCGTCACTTTTTTATTCATGATTTATTAAATTACGCAATATGAGAAGAGAAAACTAAAATTAAAACTTTAATTAAAAAACTCAAGACTTATCTTAGTTATATTTTTGACAGCAGTTACCATTGAACTCATACGAGATGATTGCTTTCATATAAAATTCACAAATAAATAAATAAATGAAAACCTAATCACTTTAACAGAAAAGTGAATCATTGAACTGCAAAATATCTTTCAAATTAGGGACTCGAGTCCTCTTCCATTCGAATGCTCGAGCAGCTGAGAAGCACAAGGATTTGTCTCGAAATGTCATTCAATATTTGCATTTGATTGAAGTAATTTTTGAGCAAAAGCTTCAAGTGATAGACGAAAAAAGCACGCACAATTTTCTTCAACCAGGCAGCAATCTGTTATAAAATTTAGAAACATTACCAAAGATTTTATTTCCTAATCACATTGTTATTAAATTTATCAAATTGAGCGTTGTTAATTAATATGTTTTGCCAAAATCATAATGTCATTGAAGTTGCTTTACGAAAATTTCAAACTTTGATGAAGATTTTGAAAGGCCCATTGATTGTTAAAAATTTTCGAATAATAGTAGCCAAATTTGACAAAAAAAGTGCGCTTAAAGTTTATTCTGGAAGAAAACTTATTACGAAGAAAGCACGATAGTACCGATGTACATCACGTGGCAGAAGCAGTGGATATGCCTCTTACAATTATCCAGAATATCATACGGCGTATCCTGAGGAATAATCTGTAAATTATAAAATGTCATCCCAGGAGAAGTTCAAATGCTCTACACAACTGTTAGATTTCTGTTATGGGATATTAATATTACCGTGGTATATTCTAAGCTTTCGAATTCATCATCTTTCATACTTGAATCTATCATGAAGCAATTTACAAGCGTAAGAGAAAACCTGTAGTACACTGCTGGCCACCCAAATTGCAACACCAAGAACGACAAGAGATATTACAACAAAATTGATTTTGTGCGTAACATGTTGACCAAGTTTCAAATGATTAAATTTATAGACTTCTGTGAAGCGTGGTTCCTGCCAAATTCAATAGCCAGAGTATCCACCATTGTTGGAGATCACACGCCTCCACATTGATTCAGAGACTTTGGATGTGTTCTTGGGGTACAGCAGACCAAGCAGCTTCCACACGTTATCAAAGTTGATCTGGTGTGACAGCTAGGGATGTAATCTGCGTCAATCATTGAGTAACCATGGACCACATGCTTCGTATCGGCGAAAGATGCGGAGAGCGAGCCGGCCAGAGAAGCAATTCTGGAGATTGACGAAGAACCCTTAGTAAATACGTGACACGTGTCTTCACGCATTATCCTATTGAAATATGGCTACGGGCAAGCCCTGAAGGTAAGGAAGGACAACTGGCTCCAACAACTCGGAGATGTAGCGCTGGCTGCTAAAGTACCGGCAATGCGTGCTACAGGCGTGATAGAGTGATATCCAATACCGCCTTATACCACAATATTCGGTGCAGGACCAGAGCGGTGGTGCATAACGCTGCTGTTCAACATCCTCTCTCCACGGTGTCTTCAGACTCAAATGCGACTACCGATGTGTTGCAGACAGATGCGTGACTCGTCAGTACTGACAATTTCATTCCCTTTTGCTATCCACATCCTTCTTTTATTGCACTTTTGGCGTCGGAGGCGTCTGTGGATTTGCGTCAAGGGTAGACGAAGCAATGGACGTCTTGATGACAGACCACTCTGCTGTAGACGGCGTCGAATGGTATGCGCATATATTGGATGATGCGTTACAGACTGAGTGTGCTGTGATATGGTTCGTGATGGTGCTGAGCTATCTCTCACTGCCATGCACACAATTTGCCTGTCATCACATGAAGTGGTGCACTGATTGGATGCGATCGAACACATCGGTCCGTCGTACCCTCCTGCATCCAACGATCGCATATCCGCATTACAACTGTTTCGTTTCATCAAGCACGACTATCGATTTCTCTGAACGATAATCCACCATCTCCGTAGGCCACAATGCTTCCTCTGGTGAAATCGGATACTTGATCAAAAAATGATCGCTGTTTTCTACGAAGCATAAGATTGTTTTTTGTAAAAACCACAAGAAAAACACAATTGCAGAACTTGAAATTGTTGAAATCTCTAAGCCTTAAATAGCGCTTTGAAGTGACGCCAAAGACGCGCGTGATGTGCGTCTGCACTGAAATTCTAATCATTTGCGTATCTCCCTTCCACTAATGCATGTTGTAAATTTTATGTTATTTGTATGCTTTTTTCAGGGTGTTGCATTTACGGTGGACAGTGTACAATTTTGACAAGAAAATTGCTAAACATAATTAGGATCTTTTCACTTAATCTTCCAAACTAAAATAAACTAGAATCACCACAAGAAAGGACTTCATCATGTTTCTTTTGAAAAGATTAATAAAATTATAAGAAATATAAATATGAGCTTAAGAAAACTGTTGAAAATATTTAGAGAGGTGAATTTTTTTAAATAAAAACAATAAAATATTTTCATTTTACGTTATTTATACTATTCATAAATTGGGCAGAGGTTGGGAGGGTGACCACGGTGTACTCTCCTTCACTGGGTTGCTGGAACTCCGTGGGTTGGGGACGTGTCCATATTAATATGTGACGGCCAAAGTCCTTCCACTGGTGTGGCGTGGATATTGGAGAGGAGGGTACCAGTTCAGGTGTGGCGTCTCACCTGACCGTGGTTCAAAATTACAAGGCACTTTAAAAAGAGCAAAGTCGTACTTTCACCTTCATGGTGCTCTGATCCAAACGAAAGACGGTCTCTATTGACTTAATTCGCACTGCCAAAGGCATAGCGAGCTTGGCTTGTCCAAGTGTCATATAAGCAACAACAACATAAATTGATTTAACTAATTTCCAATAAAGAGAGCTGGACTTTTCATAGTGATTGGATCATGTTCTTCGAGCTAAAATATTGATCCATTCCGAATCCTGGCGTCAAACAGTCAGTATATGTTGACAATTTTTTTTAAATTTCTCCTTACGACTCGGGAATATGGTCCACTTATATGAAAAGTTCACCTGAGAAGGATATTTGTAGTTAGTATTTAATACTTTAAATAAATGGTCATTGTGGCTGTTAGACTGTTTCTTACATGGCTTTAATAGAAGCAGTATTAATTTTTCTCCTTGTGTTTGCAATTTATGTAAGAGATCAGTCGAACAAATGTGGCATAATAATTTTCATTCATTCATTATTTATAAATTTGTAAGTATTACTTGTATTTGTTTTAAAATATCTCAGTCCGATCTGAAACACTCAGGTTTTGGACAAAATTGGCGCAATACAGCTATATTCCTTGTTAAAAACGGTATTTCTTGTGATTTGGTGACTTGGAGATCTTTTGGCAAGATTCTTGGTGAACAATAGATGCTTCTGGAAAATTTCATCACGGTAGCTCTCGGAACAATATTAAACTAAATAGTCTAGAACCTTCCAGAAATTTAGCGAAAGTCTTAGATTTTAACTCTAGATCGGGTATAAATACCACCACTCGACATCTTCTTCTTCTTAGAGTTGGGTTTGTATTATACGAGTATTGGGCACCTCTGCTTTTATCAGCATTTTGTACCATTAACTCCAAACCCAATGTTTCCTAGTTCCAGTTGCTCGGGTCACCCACTTTATTAATAAAGTCCGATATATAACCCTTTAATGGAGTCTAGGTGTAACTCTCTAGTATGGATGATGCCTAAAGAAGTTAATCTAGGGAGGGGGGGTCAAGAGCCTCGCATTCGTAAATGATATGCTTTGCCGTTTCCTCTTGTGTATGACATTTCCTGCAGATAGGGTCTTGCTGAAACAGTCCCATCTGGTCAGAGAGTCAGTCATGCTAGCGATAGCTTCCTGACTTTCACCAGAAGAAGATGGTTTGGAGGTCATTTCTACCTCCTGTGAAGGATTCATTGCTGCCCCTTCACTAGATTGCCTCTGAGTTCCCTTGTCTTTTTCAGCAAGGTCTACTTCAGAGGCTTCACCTGCAAATGCAGAAAGATTAGTTGTTTCTTGTGCCTTTTCAGCCACAAGATAACAATTAATAAGCTCAGGTAATACAACAGTCCACCCAGCATTCCCTGAGTTACTGGGTAAGGCAAAAAAGCTCTAGAAATTCGCCAGGCAACTAGAGGGTCCGTTAAGCCACCATTACCGCGGTGTCAAATAGCCCTAGGCACAGATCACATAACACCAGGGTTTATGGGAGCTGGTTCGCGGCCTCTGATTCTATATTCAAGGCTATCCTGTCATTCCTACAGGACGTTCGGCGATCCACCACCTGCCGACGCGCCTGGTAGCTGCTCAGGCCCCAGGACCACTCGACATAGAATTAGTATTAGTGAAGACAATCAGCCTTGACTCAAGTGCATAGACGCTGTTATCTGTCTGAGCTACCAGAGACTTCTGTGATTGGAAGCTGTTTCCAACTGTATTAGCTGAATTGAAGCTATGTAATTATGACTTCTACCGCTGGAATTTCCTGTATCTTGTATTAGCTGAATTGAAGCTATGTAATTATGACTTCTACATCTGGAATTTCCTGTATCTTGTAGCTATTGCTGCGAATAAAATTCTTGTGATTTTTAAGAGATAGATTTATCGATTCTCAATCAACACGATCTCGAAGTGCAGTATTATATTTCTTATAAAAATAAATAATTTTTATTTTATAATTGTGGATTTAAATCGCATTTTAAAAGACTCTATTCGCTGCTGGCAATACTTTCTTATGAATCTACACAAATAAATAAAATAATATTTTCCATCACAATAATTCATCATGAATATTTTGCTATTTTATTATGTATATCATTTTTAATATCAATCGTTTCACAAATTTCTTTCATTTGTATTATAAGTATTATTTTTAAACAAAAGTTTACTGTATAATTTTTCTATGTACTTGTATTCAAAGTAAATTGCACTTTGTATTTTTAAGAGCATTATACTGTTAACTTTGAATTCACATAAAATGTGTGTTATTTGTCCTAATAGCCAAGTTTAATTTTATACCATAAACTACTGAAGCAAAATAAATATTACAGTAATACTTCAAGTGTCTTTTTAAAACAAATGCCATTATATTTTTTCTGCGAATGCGGAATTCAACATAAAATAAAAATGTCAAGGCTTTTCTTTTAAAATAAGGAATAAAACAGATGGGTTCAGTTCTTAACATTTCATGATATTATTAAAAACTGTTGCTTTTAAAATACTATGTTAAAATGACATTTAAATATATTGTTTCAAAGTTTTAAAATTTCCTCAAGGTCTATGACAACAGTTTCAATTTAAAGACGAAATAAGGGAAAAACACTTGATATGTCTTCTGACATCAACTTTATTTGATATGTCTATTGAATTTTAAATTATTAATTCATTGACAATTTATTTTAACTCAGCACAAATATCATAGTAAGATTTTACACATCATATAATAGTAAGGTTTTACACAAAATTTAATGAAAAGAATAAGTGCAAAAACAACACAAATATTCCTATATTTAAATTTAGTTTTAAATTTTTGGTTACTTCAAAATACTAAAATGTATAGTTAGAGGATATTTAATAATGAATTTCCAACGCTATATAAATTAATTTTCTTTATAAATTGAAAACTTTCCTAATGTATCTATGTAATTTAAATTTTCCTCAAAGTAAAGAAGCAGAATACACACAAAAACCGTTAGTGCTTAAAACGTTTTTATTATTCAATCATATAAATCATGATATAAATCATATTATTAACAAAGGATCTGTATTCAGTTTATTGTGTTTATATCATTAATGGAAATAAAATTGAATATATTTTTTGTTTATTAAATGTTATGCCTACAAATGTACATAAATGTGTTAAATCTTAATAACGATCAGTGCAAGGTTAAATTGTAATTATTTGAGCAAATTTGGACAATTCTTGCATACAAATTTTATAACAAAATTTCAAACAAGTAATGTATTTTTGTATATTGTTAAATACTTGCTAAAATCAAAAATTAAAATTAAATTATTGACTTATATTTTATGTCTGATTGACAGGGCTTTTCGGTAAATACAGATATCCTTTCACTCCTTACAAACATTTTAAAATCATTTATATACGATCACATTCATAATTTTAAAGTTAAAGTCATTTATAATTTTATATATATATATATATATATATATATATATATATATATATATATATATATATATATATATATATATGTATATATATATATATATATATATATATATATATATATATGTAAAATTGAAGAATAGTTGCAGAAAACGTTTGTATTATTGCGTGCTAAAACATCTCGCATAAAACTTTTCAAATAACAAAAACAAAGCGAATAAAAGATAGCTATTTACTTTCATTACATTCCTACTTTATACATTCCCATTAAAATTCATGACGGGTTCATTTTGTAGGGCAAGAAGCTCGAGTTAAAAGTCCTACTATTACTTATAAATTTTCATATTTTCTCCTTAGTTACCTTTGTACCCGCAATATATTTGACAAACAGCTCTTGATAAAAAAAAGAGTTCAGGACCCATGAGAAAGAAGAAAAAGATGCCCCGGCGTGAAGGGGTGTTAGTAAGCAGCATGAAGCCGCTATTCCAATAAAAGCTAACAAGGAATCGGGAGCCCCCAACATGGTATTATAAAGGAGTTTATATATACAGTATATTTGGATCCCTCAAAAAGCCCAACCATCTTTATAAAAGGCGACCCTTCAATGATTTAGTATAAGCGTAACGCCCCGTCGTGACGCGGTTCGTTTCACTTCCACAATAGTTGCCCGCTGTGGTCGAAGTTGCAGAACCTTTGATATTACATTTTGTTTGGGTACCTATTTTTTTTTTAAACTTAGTTTTTCCCTTTGGCCTTACTAGCCTGGACTGTGTTTGATACAGCTGTCTTAAGGAGGGGACGCTGCCTGTCGACCCCCGCAATCTTCGTAGGAGGCCTGCGATGCACGCTGTGATGTTAAGCGCTTATTTTGCACCGTGGCCCAGGTATATTTCCAATGGCTGCTGGTGTTAAGAAAAGAAATTGACGTTGTTGTATTTAACTTCATTCTTTCATTCTCCGTGGGTGACGTTAGCTGCTGGGAAGGTGAGGGTGTGGGTCTGAGGTCCCTCACTTTTTTAATGGGGCCTCTGCCCCCTCATGTCTTTGGTGCACGGCGTGACGGGTGGAATTTGCGGAATTGGCCGATATAAAAGACGTAATGTAACCCTCCATCGGGAAATAAAAATTGCAGTCAGAAAAGGTGAAGGAAGAAGAAGAAAAAACTAATAACAAAATTGAATACATTTGCCGTCATTCCGCTTTAGAATTTTCCGTGTTTTTAGTTATGGTTAAAAAGAAATGTTTTTGCGATGGGTACAATAAAGAAATATCAATCTTCAACTTGTTTATGAAATCAAAAAATTCCTTGTAAAAGTTTTTCTACTTTGAAAATAAATGCTAGCCTGTATTTAGACAATAATTGATCTTACATTTTCACAACGTTTATATAATTAGATTTTGAATATTACATCAATATATATGTGTTTAAATAAACAAGTTTGATATATGTTATTTCCATTAAAAATAACATTTATCTAAGTATTAGGTATCATTTTAAAAGTAAAATTTAAATACTATTTGATTTTCTAGTTTTATAAAAAATGATGGTTGATAAATGCTTAGAAACGCCATATTGTTACGGAGAAAATAGGAAGATTTAAAGAAAAATCATCCCCTTGGCATCACATTCAATAATAGTATACTCAATGAAAAGCAATCCCACATCAAATCATGGCTGATATTATAATTATATATCCAATTCTTATAATGTCATGCTTTTCAGATATATAACAAAAAATTCATTCTTAGATTTTTTTCTATAGTTTTTAATAATATATTAAGTATTATAACATGGTACTGTCATTATATACAAGGAAAAAAGACTTACTTAACGAAAGAGAAAAATAAAATATAATGTGCATTCTTTTTGCATTAAAATATAAAGTATTATACATAATATTGTATGAATATTATTAAACATGAAGCCCGGTGGCTTAGTGGCAGCGTTTCACGCTCCCATGACACAGGTCCGAGGTTTGATCCTCGGGCTGGGCAAGGTTGACTCAGCCTTTCATCCCTTCTGTGGATCGATTAACTGAGTACCAAGCATGCTTGGGAACTAAACACTGGGGTCTTACGTTAGGCTGACCACCTAACTGGGACATATGCTTCACACCCCAGGGCCCTCGGTCATGAAAACAGTTATGGGCACTGTATGCCTTGGCCCACATGGGCTGTCGTGCCATGGAGTTCAGTTTAGTTTAGTTTTAGTTTAGTGTTATTAAACATTGTACTAAAATTTGATATTTTAAAACGTTTATACTACTTGTAAAATAAAACACAATTGTAAAAAGTAATGGATACTATCCAAAGCACAAAAATTAAATATACCTCAAAAAACAGATGAGATATTTGCAAGAATGTGTATTCAAAAAATTTAGAGATAGATAAAAAATCTATTTATTGTCTGTATCATTTTTATACATCCTTTTATGTATAAGATGTAAATTGTACATTGTTTTATATTTTATTTCAATTTCAGTTTTTAAAAATATTACTTCTTTAAAAAGAAAATAAACACATCCTATAAAACTTGGATAAAAGATTAAAAAGACTAAAAACACATTCAGAAATTAGAATAGAAGTTTCAAAGCGAAAAAATTTAAATAATTATTTTTAAAGTGAAATTATTTCTCAAGAAACATTCTTCTTATATTATATACATAAGCCTATTATTGAGAATATTTTTTCTAGACATAAGAAAAAATTTAAAAATGCCAATTTTCTCAACAATATTGCTAAAAAGTTGAAGTTGATTGAAAATAATATTAAGTTAAACTTAAAAAAGTTATTTGCATAATTTAAAATATTTTTTTTAATTCAATTTGAATTATATGCCTAAATGGATATATATTTTTCATTTAAATGGATACATATTTTTTGATTAAGTAAAAACGAATAAATCTGATATTTATAATTTAACAAATTTAATAGCTTAAAGTTTTTATTAAATAATATCAACGAGAAAAATTAATAGTATAAATTACATTATAGCGATTGCTAATTGGAAATTTAATTCATTTTCTTATAGATTGTAACTAAAGATCTTTTTTATATCATTAATAATATATCATCATAAAATTTAATTTATAGTTTAGTTTAATTTCGAACCTAAAAATTATATTTATCTGGAAAAAAAGTTCTGAGTAACATATTAAAATTCTTTGAAATAAATAGAAATATTAGTAAAAATATTATGAATAAATATTAGAATAAGATATATGCTTTTTTTCACATATTCCCCAGGAATTGCAATAAATTAATTCCTTTTACATAAATAATCAAGAAATGTTAATCCTCCATATTGTATTTTCTGTAAAAATATCAACGCATTCTCTTAAAGTTGAATGAACGCAGGGAAATATTTTAACCATTATTATTCCACACTTTTTAAGTACTTCAAAGTACTTTATATTTCTAAAACACCTTTTTCTTATCTATCATTTGTATGTAACTTAGCTGTTAGAAAGCAAAAAAATCAAATCCTTTTCAATGTAGACATCATATACTATTTACTTCATGATAAATGCAACTGATAAAGTCATTTGCAACAATGTGATTATGTGTGAAGTCGAGATTCATAGTGACTTTGCATGATCAGCCGTTATATAAGCTGCAAATCCATCAACAGATCATCCCCTATCCATCAAATTATCACTCCCATATCTCCTCCTACACAATGCCTGTTTCCACAACGACCATCTTGGACAAGTATGGGGTGCAATCAATATTTGATCTCAAGCGTCTTCCTTCGTCATTCCGAATTGACGGTACGCTGCGTGTTGAGATTCATCCGCACAAATATCTAAATCCCAATCAAGCTTCTTCATGGTGTTTTTGTCAACGGATGCGATCGTAAAAAAAGATAAGTGAATAGTTGCGGATCTTTCTGGAGGATTTGGGAAATATTTGGGAGCTGAGTCATGTTTGTCTTGAAGAGAAGAAGATACCACTTCGATTCGATAAAATCATACTTTTTTCAAGGTCTTTGGTTGATTGAGTGATATTGAGATACGAGATGAGCTGATGCAACTTTAACCATGAGGAAAATTAGATTATTGTTAACTCTTAATTTATTACAGGCAGTTTTAATAGAAGACAGAGAGAAATCTTGATGCAATTCGTACACCATTATATACCAAACCAAGGAATAAATCATATCGTTAAAGACGGACCTCTGCCTTAATTACAGTTTATCAATGGAACTTAAACCACACAAATAATTTATTGCACGCATTTTTTTCATTTTTTTAAAATGATCCAGTAATTAAAGATATCAATTTGATTCCAAATAGCTCTAGTTGAAAATTTAGATATTCTTTATTTAATGTTATGGTATATTATATGCATAGAGTATTTATGTAGTTCTTAAAATTTATTTTCTTTTTATCTCATCATTAAGAATAAATGAAGGACTTATTTAAGAAATTAGTATTTTATTTATTAAATTATGTTACCAAAACGTCGCTTTATTATTTGCAAATTATTACAAAATTAAAATTAATCGCAAAATACTGAAAAATATCAAAACGCACCCTAATCATCATAAAGTATCAAAAGTAGGCATACTTTGGCAATATCAAAAGCTAAAAGAGGTAAAAGCAGTGAAATATAACTTAAAAGGACACTGATTTAAGTTTTTGCTAAGGCATTCAAAAAGAAGTTGCAATCTTAATTCAGGCACATCACTTTTTGTGAACGTGAAGTTGCTTCCTAGATGTAGCAAATAAATAGTTCTGTGAATAGCCTTGTTGTTGTGTTGTTACTAATGGCACTTGGACAAGCCAAGCTCGCTATGCCTTGCCTATGCGATTTTAAGTCAATTGGGAGCGTCTTTTGTTTTAATCAGAGCACCATGAAGGTGAAAGTACGACTTTGCTCTACACACATGCCATAGGAACCCGTTTATAGGGTAAGCATCCATTCACACCTCATTTATACAAGGAAAGAACAAAGGATAGATAGAGAGAGAAAGAACATTCATGCCCGAACCGATATTCGAACCAGGACCTCCTTATCCGTAGCACGCTGACCACTAGACAAGTTGGGCGGCGTGAATAGCATAAAATATTATATGAAATCAAATTCTTAGTTAATATGAAATCGAAAGATCAAGTAAGTTTTAAACATCAAAATTATCAAAATGAAGAAATAATAAAGAATTAATGCACCTAGTGAGAAACAAAGACATAGTGAGATTCATTAAAGCACAAAGAATACGGTGGCTTGGCCATGTACACCGCAGAGATGAAAAAAATATCATAAAAAGGATAACAAAGGGTAAATTATTTAATAGCAAGAAGAAGGGAGACCCAGAGAAACATGGATTGATAATGCGGAAAAGAACCTGGAGACCATGAAGATAAAGAATTGGAAAAATTTGGCTCTAAAGCGGGAAAAGGGGAAGGAGGTTGTATTGGAGGCTAAGGCCTGCATAGGGCTGTAACGCCAGTTAAGAAGATATTATCATAATTTAGTATTAATTCATTGCAACAGGCAAAAATGAAATAAGTGCATTTAGAAAATTGTCACACTGTCGTATAGGAATTGGCAGATGTGCTCGAAAGTTTATGCAAGGGAAACAGATATTATATAGTAAAGTTACTGGCAGGGCTCTTTGAAAAACCTAATGTTGCTATTTATTGCAATCTAAGCTTGAGAAACTCTTTTTTAACACTACTTAGTAAACAAACTAACAATTAAAAATGTAATTCATTTTCAATATCCACCGAGTAAATTGCCTTCTCTAGCATTTTATAGATAAGGGGTCATATTCACGTGTGGAAAGGCTGAGAACCAGGAAAACTTCCAAACATTTTATCTGAAAGATATGCCTGCAGAAGGGAAAAGTGCAAAATCAATTTCTTTGTTCAATAATTGTTGAAATCAAACCAGAACCTTATCTTCAGAAGAGCTCTATCATACCATTAGGCCATGTTATTAAGGATTGGGAGACTTTATGTCCATATGTCTCACTTCTTCAATGCAATTCATGCAATTGACACCATTTATTAGTAAAAGTATATTTTAATAAGTAATTAATTACCTCACATTATTTACTGAAGAGTCCTTAGACATAAGGACCAAACGGAAGAACTTAATGAGAAAAGATTAAACGGAAATTTGAATATATAATTTTTTCATTTCAAATTTCAACGTCTGTTGAATTTTTGCCAATTTAAGGTTATGTATTTAAAACGATATTTTACATGCCTATTTAGAAAGGTATTTATGAAATACCTAATTCTAATCTCAATTTTAAGTTTCTCCATACAAATTCATCATTTGAATCTCTTTTCTAATGATGGGCCTATAGCCAAATATCCATACTAAACAATTGAAAAACAATAAAATAAATGATAAATAAATGAATGATAATTTATGAAAAATGTTTTTATCTTCTAAAATATTATTATCTTTAACTCTTTAGTTAATTCTGATTTTTTTGTTCTCATTTGCTATATTTAGATTAGAAGTGGTGCTCCAGTGGCTCACCAGAAGCATCATTTGCCGCGGGCAGTGGTTGAGAGCGTGACCACGGTGTACACTCCTTCACTGGGTTGCTGGAACTCCGTGGGTTGGGGACGTGTCCACGTTAATCTGTGACGTCCAAAGTCCTTCCGCTGGTGTGGCGGGGATGTGGAGAGGAGGGTGCTAGCTCAGGTGTGGCCTCGTCACCTGACCTTGGTTCAAAGTTACGAGGCACCTTAAAAAGAGCAAAGTCGTACTTTCACCTTCATGGTGCTCTGATCAAAACGAAAGACCCTCTCTATTGACTTAATTCGTACTGCCAACGGCATAGCGAGCTTGGCTTGACCAAGTGTCATAAGCAACAACAACAGATTAGAAGTTGAAAACATGATCTTAACTGATTGTTCTATCGTAGTTAATAGTTTGCTAATCAATAGTTGGTGTATTTGTGATTGTGGATTTTTTACCCATGCATACATAACATCAAGAATAGATTTTTCGATATTTTCTGAATTTACTTCCTTTGAACATCTTCTGTTTTAAGAAAGTTATGCATGAATATCATCCTTGGAACAAATATATAAGAAAGACCCGAAAAAACTTACGCCAATCAGGTTTTTATTGATTATCCTTTGTGTAATTTTAAGGGTATAATTTTGTTAAGTTACTGAAGAATGGATCCATTTAAATTTTGAAATAGAGCCTACAAATCCTGTGTATTAACACTTATCAAATACTGATGAATGGTTCTGTAAGGTCATTAGGAATCTGTTACAATTTCTCTAATATCAAGAATATAACAAGCATGAAATTTTCTTTAAAGAATTTATCGATGAAAACAATTATTTTTGTATCTTGTATTACAAATAGGGTTGTTTATACTTTTTATCAGAGCGACTTTCTTCTTGAATATTTATTCTCACTTAAATTGCAGATATTCATTTCATTAAAATCAAACTTTATAAAACCAAGGAACTAAAGTGATTGTCCTTTTACAAAATATTCGAATTTAGACCGTATAAACTAAACTAAACTCCATGGCACGACAGCCCATGTGGGCCAAGGCCTACAGTGCCCATAACTGTTTTCATAAACGAGGGCCCTGGGGTGCGAAGCATATGTCCCAGTTAGGTGGTCAGCCTAACGTAAGACCACCAGTGTTTAGTTACCAAGCATGCTTGGTACTCAATTAATCGACCCACTGAAGGGATGAAAGGCTGAGTCAACCTTGCCCAGCCCGAGGATCGAACCTCGGACCTGTGTCATGGGAGCGTGAAATGCTGCCACTAAGCCACCGGGCTTCATTTAGACCGTATAAAAAGGCATTAAAATGAAATACAAGAAACTTTCATCATAAAATTTATCTGAATAAGTTATTTGCTCTTTCTCAGTATTTGAGCTTATAATAAAAACTTTTTCTGAATAAATATATGAATTATGTTCTTTCAAAACATCAACTTTATTTATTTTTAATGGGGTAAAAAAATTAATCTATTGAAATCTCTATTCTCAATAGATCATTCTGAAATAATGAGAATGCAAATTTTAGAAAAGAATTTCGAAACCAGGACCCATAAAATATTTGACAGCTGATTCTCTTACTCTCAACAGTTTCGGCAATAATTAAAAAGAATGGATTAATTCTTTTTATTCATTAGAAAGAAAGAAAATGACTTAAGTTCTAAGATAGAGAAAGATGTTTTTTTAATAACAATTTACGGAAGAAGTAATTGGAACTTGTAGTTGTTCAGAATTTTTTTCATTTATATTAGAGTGTTTATATATAATCATTTTAACATTTGATTAGTCTAATGATAGGTTTTTGTCACTGCACATAAGATATCAATTATGCTCAGGCTGTATTTAGGATACACTGAACAAGTTAATGATGTTAGACCAATTCTTATATATGTGAATATCTTAATATATGAAACTTTCAACTGAATCATACAAAATAATTTGATGCAAAAGTCTACGATGACTAAATATCCTGACTGAAAAAAAAAATAAATAAAAGTCATCCATATTTGAGACTTTATATGACAGTATTATATTCTGTTAAAAACTCTTTTGTGTGTGTGCAAAAATTTAACTCAAAATGCTTCTATATAAATTGGACATTTAATAAGAATTTAGATCTATACGTTGAAAAATCTTGACAAAATCAACACTCCTCTAAATTTATTTTTATAAAGATTGGGGGTTATTATATTCATCATTGATAAGCAGTAGTATGTAAATATTAAGAATAGTTTAAAAAAACGGAAAAGAATAAAATATACTGAATATTCATAGTTCCATTATCTCATTTCAAAAATTTTATAAAATATTTACTCGATGTCAAATTTGTCTGCAGAAAGTTAATCTAGTTCCTGCATATTATTATAATAGACTGAAGAATTTGATTTTTGTATCCAAATCAAAAGAATTTTTCCATAACCAGATGAATTGTTCAATTTAATACTCGTAGTTTATGTATTTATATGAATAAAGATAAGTTATATATATGTATATTTATAGGTAATATAATTATTAATTAAACTACACATAATTCTTCTTATAAAAGCTTCGCAGTCGGATTTCATTGAGAATTCTTTAAATTTTAATTATAACCATTTAAAAAGTATTTTTGTGATCATAAATTATACATTAAGAAGAGCATTTAAATGTTTAAAAATTAATAGAACTAATAATTAAAGATTAGGAGTTTTTACCTTTGAAATTAGTAAAATTCTTAGTGACAAGAATTTTTTAACAATTTTTACTCCAAATTAAATAAATTCATCTTGTGAATTAAAAATTTTAAGATAAGCTTTAAATATTGCACATTATTCTCTGAAATCAATGATATTATTTCAAATATAGGCACTCATTTCTTAATATTATGCAGCATTATATTTTCTGGAGGTCGCTTAAGAGAAGAACACTGAACTTTTGCCTAAAATAGATTCCCAAGATTGTGTACCAGCGTTAAGCGGCCTTTTGTTCCGCTAAGATCCTTTGACCAGAAGGAGGGGAGACCATTCGAAAATACACGATGTCTATCAGCTAATGGACACGGGCTTCTTGTTCACAGCTACTTCTGCTGACATAAATGGAAGTATGAAGACCACTGTACTCAGTGCTGCCTCAATACGTAATCAAAGCAGCGTGTCCTCAACTGCTAATACCAATAAAATTTCTCAGAAACAATCTGGCGTAGGATCTATCGTGGTGAAATCTCTCCAACTCAATGAGTGGAAACAATCCTCAAGCGATAGATAGGCCGGACTATCAACAGAGACAAGGGATCTTAATCCCCTATCGAAAAAAAGTATACTTCATCTTGTGTAAATCCTGCACTGTTGCCTTGAGCTTGGATGGTATCCTTTTCCCATGATAGTTTTTTTCCATCTTTCCAAGTACTAATTTACTGAAGCATGTAGCTGAATAGAGTGAAGAATTTGATTTTTGTTTTTAAGTATATGAAATTATGTTACGATATGATATTTTTGACTTTGATACATTAATACACTGGTATGCAGACCATACTCCTTTTCCTTCCCAATAAAAATATTCAGAATTGAAATTTGAGAAAGATGGAGTAGAATTTAAGTGGTTTTAAGATTTAAGGCAATTTTATTTCAACGAATAGTGATTTTTTTTCTATATAACTTATGAAATAAAATCCTCTCCTATTTTCAACCTATTTCTAAGAATTCTAACTCAAAATTAATATTTTACAAGTATTTAAACTTAGACAAAAAACCAGCATAAGGCATTATCCCAGAAACACGATTAATTTGTAAGCAACATAATAGTTTCTTACTCATTTTTCAAAAATAATATCTTTTATACAATTTACAAAAATATAAGCAATTAAAAGCTCTAAAGTTAAGTACTAAATTGTTCGAAAGATAAGCAATTAAAAGTTTTAATGTAGCTTAATTTGATGTTAAATAATGCAGCAGAATTTTTGACTTTCTCGTAATCTGTAAAATCTAAATGCGAAGTTATTTTTTGATTGTTTGGTAATCAACAGAAATTGCGTAATTTTCTTTAAGAACTTGTGTCTGTTTAATAATTTAAACATAATGGATCCAGTTTTGCATTTCAAAGATTTTTGGATAATTTAAAAATATATTTCAAGAATTAATAATGAATTCTATATATTTGCTTAGAAACAACCCAACAGCAAAATATTTCATAGAAATATTTCTTTTTATTCAGTTATATAATCCATTAAACTACGTAAGAGATAAATTCTTTTACAATATATTACATTTATAAATATACGACAATTGATTTAATAACTGTCTATGAGTTTTAACAATATCTGATGTCTATGCAGTGATTTTTGGATACGGAATGAAAAATAAATTCCCGTCTTACAATATAAAAAAAGTTTTTCTTTCATTTTTATATAATTATATTAAAAAAGTTAGGTACTAAATTGTTCGAAAGATGCATGGTTACTGAATTCTAAAGTTATAAATGGTTAGACACAAAACGAGAAAAATTCATAACTCCGATATTCCAAAATATAAATCGTTTTTTCCCCCTCCTTTTTTCAACACTTTCAACGGAATCGCTTTTGCGTGGGAATAAGACCTAAAATGTCCGAAAAATTGCTACGTACCTGCAGCAACGTATGCTTAACACCTTTCATAAATCAGCCTATAATTGGTTCTCGGCAGACACTTTACTGGGAGCCTCCGCAGAGCATGGCTATATCGAGAAGTCGTGATGAGGAAGAAATCGCCTCGTGCTTTTCCCCGGACCTCGCTTGTAATAACTATTGAGATATTAGCACCTTTTTGTTGTATTTGTTGTTGGCCATCACGAGGAGACAACGCCAGTTTTTTTCCCGCTCTCCGCTTATTTATGTGCCTTTTTTTTGATATCCATATGATGGGTTTATGGCGTGTGGTTGAAAAGTTAAAAGTTCTCCAGTCATTTTGCAGATTTTTTAGATATTTTTTCTTTTAACTTTTACAGCATTGAGTATAATGCAAATTTCACATATATTCCGTTACTAAATCATGGTTTTGGCGATTAGATACCTCTTTAAATAAAAATAGGATTTTTAAAATTTCCACATTTAGTTCATCTTTTATGCATAAATTTTCAAACGAAAATTTCAGCAGTTTCTTTCAATCCACAAAAAATAAAATATTTTAAAAATAATTTATTCGATATTACTTAATTAACAGTAGCATAAATATCTTTGTTGTCGTGTGCCAGCTAGGCTGGCAATATGGGGTGCGCTGCTTTACTTTTTCAACTGAACCATATTTGGTGTGGACACATGCCATAGGTACCCGTTTATAGGGTAGGCAACCATTCACACCTCATTCATACAAGGAAAGGACAAACACAGGATAGATAGAGAGATAAAGTTCATCCAAGCCCGAACAGGAATTCAAACCCAGGACCTCCCTATCCGCAGTACAGGCACGCTGACCACTAGACAGGGCGGGCGGCATACATATCTTTAAACTTTGTGAATGGTAAATAAATATTTTTAAATTTTGTGAATGGTAATTCGTATGACATTTACGGGAAAAAAAACATTATAAACTGTGGCTCTCATTAAAAAATAAATTTAAAATCCTATTCTTCTAATGTAATTTTAAAGAATACTAGATGCTTTCATTTATTTTTCAATGCCAAATTTTTTTATATAATATTTTGATATAAATGGTAGATGCAAGACTTTGCATATGTCACCTTATAGTTTTGGCAAGCAATAAACATTAGTTTATATTTAAATTTCAGTTTGGTATTATTTGATAGTCATCAGTACATTCAAATTTTGCTCCAGTAAATAGTTATGTAAATAATAAGATGTATACAAAACACCACATTAGCAGACTTTATTAATTAAAATTACAAGTTTTGATTATGACCTTTGTGGAGCAAATAAAATTCTGATGCAAAATATTCTTAGTTGAGTACATTTCATCCACATTTAATCTTTCCTATTCGATTGTATCATATTAACGTTAAATTATTGCACTATTTAACATGCAGATCAATTAATATAAATGAATTTCTTATTACCTAAATGAATGTTTGTGATGTGATCTGATATTTTGATGGAAAACCTTCTCTCCAATAAAATATAAAACTAACATCGGAAACCACACAGAATAATTTAAAATATAGGTTAAGTACTTTGAATTACACAGATTACACACAAGAGGTTTAAATTATATTGGATAAATACTATTTGTGAAGCCCGGTGGCTTAGTGGTAACGTTTCGCGCTTCCATCACACAGGTTCGAGGTTCGATCCTCGGGCTGGGCAAGGTTGACTCAGCCTTTCATCCCTTCAGTGGGTCGATTAACTGAGTACCAAACATTCTTGGGAACTAAACACTGGGGGTCTTACGTTCCACTTAACTGGGACACATGCTTCATACCCCAGGGCCCTCGGTCATGAAAACAGTTATGGGCACTGTAGGCCTTGGCCTGTATGGGCTCTTGTGCCATGGAGTTTAGTTTTAAATACTATTTATAATTTGATTTTCGTATTGAAATAATAAAAAAAATTAATAAAAATATTTGCAAAAACTAATATTTCTTGAATCAATTTAAAGTATTAAAGTAACTGAAAGTGGTTTTCGTGTTTTTCAAGTACATTTAACGGATTCCAGGATTTAAGAGTAAAAATTCCCTAAATTGCTTACGTAGAGAAAAATGACATGTAAATAAAATATTCTTAAAAATCCCATTGATCAAGCTGAATTACAGCCAGTCATTTTTCTCAACTAATACACATCCTGCATCTATTCAATGAACTATTAATGAATATGAATTATTATTACCATCTCAATCCCACTCTGTTTAGGATTAGAACACATCTTTTGATTAAAATTTAATTGTAAAACAAGTGGAAAATTTTCCAATCTCTCTCAAAGCTATTATTATATAATCTATCATTCTTCCTAAAACATTTTCCAATAGCCGTATCTTAAATTAAAAGTGAAAACCAGTGTGTTTTAGCTTATGTTAATTTATATACAACAGTTTTTATTAATTCAAGGAATCTTTTATTAATTTTCTCCCATGATTGTGTTTATTATATCAAGATGCTGACATTGTTTATGAGAAATGTCTGTTAGTATAATTTTTTTAATAAAAAATAGTGAAAGTGGTATCATTTATTTGAATTTATTTAATAAGATCACTTCAATATTTTTGTTTCCGTTCAGTCACATTCCATATACACGACTTCTGGAGAATCGTGCAAATATCTCTTCACACAAATGAACAATAACGATTTCAAATATATTATGATAAAATAATTTAGTTTTTTATTGTTGTTGTTGTTTTTGATGACACTTGGACAAGCCAAGCTCGCTATGCCTTGGCTATGCGAGTTTAAGTCAATTGGGAGCGTCTTTCGTTTTAATCAGAGCACCATGAAGGTGAAAGTGCGACTTTGCTCTACAGACATGCCATAGGTACCCGTTTATAGGGTAGGCAACCATTCACACCTCATTCATACAAGGAAAGGACAAAGACAAGATAGATAGATAAAGTACATCCAAGCCCGAACCGGGATTCGAACCCAGGACCTCCTTATCCACAGTCAGGCACGCTGACCACTAGACAAGTTGGGTGGCAGTTTTTTATTTAAACTTTCATTAATTATTTAAACTATGATCATCCTATAATTTTGTTTCAATAAAAACTTTGAAGAAAATAATTTGAAAATAAATTTGAATATATCTTTTTAATGAAATAAAAATATTTATTTCAATTATTTTAAGTGTATATTTTGTAGCTATCAAGTTTAGATGTAAAAGACGTTAGGATTTTTTTTTCGTCTCTATAACATTATTTCTGCCAAAGTTAACAGTTAACATATCATCTAAAAAGAAAATTTTTGATTGAAAATTTAAATATTTTATGTAAAAATGCGGATGAAAATTTTAATCTAATCTTTATAAAAAAAAACATCATTTCACAGTTTTTAAGGAACAGGTTGACAATAAAAATTAGATCTGTTACAAGATTATTTGTTTTGCTGATTTTACGATTGTGATGAATTAAAAACTTGTTACCAAGTGTTGAAGGCAAAGCAAATCTAACGACTTAAATATTTTATGTGCCTTGTTATTGTATTAAAATGAACTTTTATCGTAACTTTTTGAAAGTTTATGGAACAGGGCATAGTAAAAATTAACTTCTATTTCAAGTGACAATTTAGGTTTTTGTGAATCTAACATGTTTTATGATCATTTATGTATTCTGCTTGTAAATTTATAGAAATATTTAAAAGTTAAAGTGTATCACCATATTTTCAACATTGTTAATGATATTAAAAATAGTATTTCTTAATTAAAATTCAGCTTTAAATATAAGTTAAACAACAAACAAATTAAAAATTTAAACATGATCAACAGAAAACCAATCTAAATAGCGTACTATTTTCACTTAATATATAACCAAATGAAGCAAATTTATTACAAATCAAGTGAACATACAGAACTACAATATTTGAAAATATAAAACTTTAAAACATGTGTGATCCGCTGCAAATATCCATTAACTTTCCTTTTATCTTTAAGAGGTCATACTTATGATAATAACTCACTTGTTCTTATTGAATAACTAATTTGTGTTAATCATTTGAAATTTTATTGAATTTTTCGCGTTGACAGTTTTAAAATCTAGTTTATAATTTTTTATAATTAAGTATTTTTCGGCATTTTTTACCAGCAATTTTTTCCAGTTCAATATTTATTTCAATTACAAATAAAGAATTTTTTCGACTTTTACTGAATATCTATGATTATTTCACTTTTCTTTAAAATTGCAAAGTACCCAATTTGAATTAAATTTTTATAAATATTATTAAAATTTGAGTAAAACACAGTGTTTTTATGATAAAAATTTAAATATTCTGCCTCAACATTTACTTTATTTGTTATTTTTCATCTTTTAAGTTTGCGGTTTGAAACGATATTAATAAGAAATTACGATTTCTATGGCTACATTTGAGTTTTATGCGAATTATTTATTCAATAAATACATCAAAAATAATTCTTAACAAATTAGAAATTAGGAATATTATATAATATATGTACATTATTGGTTGCCATCTTAAACAAATCTTTACTAATTTAACCTAAAATATTCAGAGACCCATCCAGTTTATAGAAAAGTATTTATACGGTGAAAAGTAAGTTATGAATCCCTTACAAAACTGGCAACTAAAAACAAGGTGATCCTTGTATGGGTGCCAGGGCACAAAGGTATCGAAGTGAAAGGGCTGATGAACTTGCTAAACAAGGATCGTCTTTTGCTCCCATCGGTGCAGAATTGTTTTTGGGATCAAATTTGAAGACCCCAAAAATAAATGTTCTTAGATGGGATAAACGGAAGATGTATGAAGCTTGGCTCAACACTCCTGGTCAAACTCACGCTAAAAGTATGATCTGTGGATCATCAGCGAGGATTGCCTCTGAAATTCTAAGATGCTCTAGGCAGAAGATACGTTTAATCGTAGGCTTCATACCTGGGAACTACTATTTCAGATAACACCTCCATAAAATGGGACTGTTTCAGCAAGACCCTATCTGCAAGAAATGTCATACGCAAAAGGAAACGGCCAAGCATATCATTTACGAATGCGAGGCCCTTGCCCTTCCTAGATTAACTTCTTTAGGCATCATCCATACTAGAGAGTTACACCTAGACTCCATTAAAGGGTTATCAGACTTCATTAATAAAGTGGGTGACCCGAGCAACTAGAACTAGGGAACATTGGGTTTGAAGTTAATAGTACAAAGTGCTGATAAAAGCAGAGGTGCCCAATGACATACAAACCCAACTCTAAGAAGAAGAAGAAGTTATGAATCCAGTTATTTTCCGATGATTCCAGTATCTCAACCATTTCATTCATTTCATTTAGGGAGGATGTCAAACTAATAATCTTAGAATAACTCCCAAACCAAGTTGATGTTAGTAGAGTTGGGAATCTTTACAACAGCAATACTATTAATAACTTCCGGATAATCCTGAAAAAAAAAGAGGAAACAGCAATCGACATTGGAAATGCTCCTTAACGCCAGAAAAATATTATTCATAAACAAGATAATAAGGACTAATTAATATGCAAGACGATATGCATTTTAATGAACTTACTAAGAAATCATACATCCTTTTTTGATTAAATTTTTAAAGTCTCCAGGACGAATCAATTGTTTTCCCAAAAAAATCTATAGTAAATCAATGATCGATTAACGAACTGTTCGGATAGCGAAAAGACTTTTGTAACAGATAATGTTTGTTAACGATCAGCCACCGTACTTGTTTCTAAAAAAACCATAACCGGGTGATATCATTGAAAATGTAACCATTCAAAAGTTTTTCCTTGAAACTACGAACATTTTATGCTTCAGAATTAAAAGCATTTTCAAAATTAGCTATTTTCAAAATAGGGAAACGTGTATTCATTTTATCAATATACAATCTCAGAAAAAAGTAGTTATAGTAGATAACAAATAGTTAAAGTAGACTCTATAAGTAGTTATAAATAGACTATTAGACTATAGAATTATAGTAGACCAATATTCTTTGTACAAGCATTGGTTGAATTGCAGAAAAAAATAATTTTTATAAAAATGAAGGAATTCATTTCCAGCCCTAACATTTTTTCCATTCAATTTCAGAACGAATCGCGCCCTTATTCATTTGATACTTGTTGAGAAAACTGAAGGGTACCGGGCTTTTTCTTGAGATCTAAAAAGCTTTCAATAAAATTAATTTCACGAAATTTATTACAAATCAATTGAAAATAAATCCTCCATTCAAATCAAAATCAATGTAATTTAGAGAATAGAAACTTCAGTTTACAAATAATCAAAACCATCAAAAGTTTACAAAATAGCAGCAAACTCCTTTCAAGGATCCTCACTGATTTAATTTTTTTTAATTTTACATCAATGATATCCTAAAAGAAAATAATTTCATGTTGTACCACTTTGCAGAAGATGCCGCAACTTTAGCAAGATAATAGCTTTACTCCATAACCAGGTGGCTCAATGGTAGCACTTCCCGATGCACATATCTGAGGTTCGATCCTCGGGTTGGGTAAGGTCTCTCAGCCTTTCACTCTCTTTAGTGGATCGATAAACTGAGTTCCAATCATGCACTGGCAAATAAGAATTAAACACTGGTTTCGTGTTACGCTGACCACTTAATCGGAACATAAGCTTCGCACAACAGAGTCTATACTGTAGGCCTTGACTCACATATAGGCTGTAGGCCATGAGTCACATATAGGCTGTAGGCCTTGACTCACATATAGGCTGTGGTGTCACTGATTTAGCTTAGTTTTTTAATAGTCTTACTCTTTGTTAAATTTCTTTCCGATTTCAGAATTATGCACCAAAACTTGAAGTTTGAATGGGCAAATGAAAAACTAAAACAAATCTGAATAAAAATAATTTTTTCCATAAGATAAATCAATAAATTTAGAAACAATAGGTTTTAGAATAATAAAATATTCTAAAAAAAGATATAAAACTTTTTAAAGTACTACTTGATCAAAGGATTATCTGTAAAACACAGATCTCAAAGTGATCATGATGTTTTACAACCACTCAAGGTATCGTATCGATTCATGTGAAATGTCAATGGAATGGTTGAGTTTCAATCACTAGGAAACCAACATCTACATCAAGTTGCTCGATTATAGTTATATACCCCAGAAGTTATTTTATAAAATATAATAGATATCTAATTAAATATATTCAACATCATATAGGCAACATCAGAAAGGAAGAGATATAGAGAAATATGCAAATTTTAAAATTAATATTGTTTTTATCAATATAGTAAGTGAACGAAAGCTGTAAAAAATGGAGGGTCATTTTACAATACAGAAAATTTATTCCATGAAAATTTTATCAGCACATTAAATTTTCAATTTGAAAAAAAGTTTTTGATAATATGGCATAGAAACTGGGCTTTTTTTCTCTTTGGAGGAGAATGAATTAAATTTGCTTCTAGTTTCTGTTGAACAACACGAGTTTAATATTACGTTGCTGCTTTATGCATGCATATCTGTAGGGTTAAGTACTGAACAGTTTTTCAGTATCCATAATAATTTATTCTTGTCGGCAATAAACATTTAATGTTCAAAAAAGACTTACATTAGTTTTCAAGCGTTAAGGTATTCATGCTCGATGCAATATCAAACTTGTCTTCAGATTTATCAACAAGTTAATCCATAGGACATGACATGATTATCACTTTTCTAACTACTTGCAAGAAATAGTACTTAAAGATACTACAGTATCCTTTTGTATGTATTTATATCACCATGGCTTATACTTCAACACATATTGTAGCCAAAAGAAAACTTCATTGTAATTAAATTAACTCATGAGAAAAGTTAAAATATTTAAATTTTTTATCTATAGAATGCTTTACGAATCGTTTCTTATTAGAATTTATGTTTTATTTATAAGTTATATTATCTGATTCTTATGATTTTTAAATAGCCACAAGCTGATCATCAACAATTCACTGAATTGAGAGCAAAATGAAAGCTTAGTTAATGTCATGTCATCATATCAAACGAGTCAATGAGTTGTGGTGGTAAACAGTACACTAGTAAAAACATATTAAGTTTTAAGATGAAACCAGGGAAAGAAAGAAAAAATAAACAACATAAGATGCATGATTATATTTTTGCTTATAATTTACAAAGAACAATAAATTTGTATTCACAATAATAGATTAATAATTTGAGAGAAATTTTAAAAGGAGAATTCATATGGAAATTTTATAAATATACTTGAACAAAAAAATAATTAACAGAAAAATTAAACTTAATCTAATAAATATTCACATAAAGATGCATCGATATATTTAGAGTGGATATTGAATATAAGCCTATTTACGTTCTTTGCAATATCTAATCTATTTAATCAAATTTAATATATACATATATCAAATTTAAAACAAATAATATACCACTCTATATCTATCAAATTTAAGACGAATAAGGCTGCATGAACATTATTTTGACATTCATTTTCACATTATACACTGAATTACTTAGATTGAGTATTATATGGATAATTGGAGCTCGGTGGCTTAGTGGCAGCGTTTCACGCTCCCATGACACAGGTCCGAGGTTCGATCCTCGGGCTGGGCAAGGTTGACTCAGCCTTTCATCCCTTCAGTGGGTCGATTAACTGAGTACCAAGCATGCTTGGGAACTAAACACTGGGGGTCTTATGTTAGGCTGACCACATAACTGGGACATATGCTTCGCACCCCAGGGCTCTCGGTCATGAAAAGAGTAATGGGCACTGTAGGCCTTGGCACACCTGGGCCATGGTGCCATGGAGTTATTATATGGATAATTATAATGAATCACGTGTGACTAAATGAAGCTAAGCGAGGAGGAAAATGTAATTATACAAATTACAAAAGTTATTAATTTGTGAAAGAACTTGATATTTTTGAACGAATATCCTTTGAAAAATTAACTAAGCCTTTCAATTGATTAATTCTTGCTCTAATCTATGATTGAATCCGATTAAGCCTTTTGTGATGCTTTGGAAGATACACTGCATTATATTATGTATGTATGCATATGTATCGATAAATTGAGTAGCGAGCATGCTTGGGAATAAACAGAGGAGATTTTGCATTAAGCTGATCACCTAATTGGAATAAATGCTTCGCAACTCAAGGCCTGTGGTCAGGAAATTTGATGTGCCTACATGTATAGTTAAATAGCTAAGCAGAGCTAAGTGAGGTATTTTACAATACTTACAAACTTAGGGCATGTGCCTGGGGAATATATATATATATATATATATATGTTGTTATTACTTATGACATTTGGACAAGCCAAGCTCGCTATGCCTTGGCAATGAGAATTTAAGTCCATAGGGAACGTCTTTCGTTTTAATCAGAGCACCATGAAGGTGAAAGTATGTCTTTGTTCTTTTTTAAATCCTCCGATAGATAGCACCATCTGAGAATCATCTCCGTCAAATTTGACATTAATCTGAAGGGGGAGGAAATATATATAGTGTTTCACAAACACACGTGAAAATATTTATTGTTGCCACGTAGAATAGAAACTGGGCTTATAGTTGTGTGTGTCAATGAACAGGTATTTGTGACTCTGTAAATGTTGAAGGAATTATTTTGCAGCACCAATAATCCAGAGAATTTGAAAAACGAAAAACTCTTTAAGCTCTCAGACAAATGAAACCTTGGTAACGAAAGTCTTAAATTTTATAAACTATACGATAAGTACAATATCAGTAATAATAAAAAAATACATGATTTCATTTGATAAGAATTAAAAATCATCATCACACAGCAGTGGAAGAAAGTCCAAGCTAACAGATCCTGATGGGCAACACTTACAGCACAAAACGCAAACAGTCGTTGGTGACAATGGTATCTAATCTCAACAGATACCGTCAGTGAAACGTTTCCACCAGATCTGCATAGGAATAAATTGCATGCTGAGAACATCAATGGTAGAGAATTCATTCGTAAGTATTTGGTGTCCTCCTGTAACGCTCATAAGCGATGATATTTGTGCTAAGATCTTCGAGACTGGAAATCACTGCCGTTATCAGACCTGATAAATCCGTAGTTACCATTTTTCAAACTATTTACACGTTGAGAAAAACTGAGAAAAATATTAAGTTATACCTGCTTTTTGCCAATTGTGGGCACGAAAGTGTTTCTTAAATGGTTTGAGATGGGGTATCTTTAACCTTTTCACTGCTAGTGGCAAAATGAAGCTTAGCCGCCCATCTTGTCTAGTGGTCAGTGTGCCTGACTCCTGATAAGGAGGTTCTGGTTTCAAATCCCGGTTCGGGTATGGATGTACTTTCTCTCTCTATCTATCCTGTCTTTGTAATTTACTTGTATGAATGAGGTGTGAATGGTTGCCTACCCTATAAACGAGTACCTATGGCATGTGTGTACTGAAGAAGTCGGATTCCACACCAAATACGGTTCAGTTGGAAAAGTGGAGCAGCGCACCCCATATTGCCAACCTAGCTGGCACACGACAACAACAACAAATGAAGCTTATGCAGATTAAATGGTATGCCCCCCCCAAAAAAAAAAATTAAAGACCATGAATGTTAAGTAAAATATCTTCATTGACTTTCTTACTTCCCTTTTGAACTTGAAATTTATTAATTATCTATGTAGATATTTGGTGTCCAAACTCAATGTTCAGGTTCTGCCGGCAAGTGTGACTTTCGGAATAAGAGTCTGCTCTAAATGAGAAATAGTTTTCTAATTTATGATAGATTTCTAGTCTAATAGATTTTTAATCTATGGTTATATATATTATATGTATGATATTATAAATTTTGTAAGAGTGTTGTGCATAACCTCTCTGTGTCCATCTTACATGGCATGCAGCCGGTAATTTAGAGGAAAGATGCTCGAACATCATAATTAAATTTCTTTATTTCACTATTGTTCAAATTATTCTATCATCCCTCTCTATCAATGTATTTACCATCTGAATTTTAAAAATTTAAAAATTAAAGACAAATTTGTGTTACACAAGATAAACTCCTTTTTTCAGAGTTTAAAAATCCCTTTAAATAAGGCAATTATTCTTTTTTCTTATGAATATCTAAATTTTTTTGGCAAAAAAATTTGTATCCTCATTTATTTTTAAAATTTTCAACTTTGTTTATATTTCTAAAGTAATTTTTTAAAATTGCTTCTACACATACTATCAGAAAAATTCATTTATAAGAAGCAAAAAATATTTTTTTACAAAAATGTTAGTTTACTCAGCAGAATGCCTGATTATAAAGCAATTCACTGATGTTCCAAAGAGGATTTCATTGGTAACAGAAGCAGAATACTGCGTGAAAATTTAGTCTCGGTAATGAAAGGAAAATGACCTTTTCATGTTTGAAATCTTAATTGACCAAGGAATTAAATGTAATGAGGAGAAATTGTAAACTGATCTGCGATAGTTAAGTCCAGTTATAAGTTTTTACTATGCATATTAACTATACAGTTCGTATTAAAAGAATGCTTTTTAGAAAATTTCGATGTAGTAATGTACGAGGTTTATACGGAAAATACGTATAAAAGTTGAATAATAACTATATTTTACTGTTTGCAGTCACCGCCAGGTGGCACTACTGCTGTAACTAATCCCATCAATGCTTAGTTCGAGTCAGACCACTTTGTGTGTAAGTAGGAGTGTGCGGCTGCTTGTTGAAAGTTACTCTTTTTCATCTGCCGTCGGCATGGAGCTCTCTCTGATTGAGGAACAGAGCCAGAGACTGAACGGAAATTTTTACGTTGAAGTTTTGACACGTCTCAGAGCTCGTTCGACCGGATTTGGCAAAAGGGGCAGGTGGATCCTTCATAACGACAATGTGCCCGCTCACACGTCGCTCATTGTGCATGACTTTTTGGGAAGAAGCTCAATCACCGTTACAGATCATCCGCCTTATTCACCCGATTTAGCCCCTTGTGACTTCTTCTTGTTCCTTAAATGCAAAATGGTGCTTCGGGGGTGGCACTTGGGAGATGTGGAAGTCATCAAGGCAGAAACGACACGGCAACTGAACAGCACCACAACTGAAGACTTTCAGCAATGTTATCAACAGTGGAAACGGCGTTGGCAGAAGTGTATCTCGTCTCATTGCGAGTACTTTGAAGGAGACCATACTGTAATACCTGAATAATTGTAAAATAAAGTTATTATTCAACTTTTATACGTATTTTTCGGACAAACCTCGTATAACATATTTAATTGTTTTTAAGTTAAATTTGATTCATCTTGCTTGTGATGGAATTTAATTTTTCATTTCTTTGTTTTAAATATGACACAAAAATTAGATCTAGTTAAATTTTATTAAAATAATCCTTAAAAATATATGGAATCATTATTTTTTAAACTAGGTATCTGTATTCTGAATAAATGAATCTAATGATAAGCTGTCTATATTTTAGTGTAAGGAAACCTTACTATTACCTGTAACTGATGATTAATGTTCCGGTGAATGCATCTTCTCACCGAACCACTTTTACCCTACAGTACAACTGAATTACAACATCTAGACTCGTAATTGAATTAATATCCATAAATAACAAAAACTGAACAAAGTTGACGCGTCTGGATCCAGAGTCTCATCCTCCTCATTTGTGCGTAAATCACTTTGCTCAATAACAATGGTTATAACTTGCTGAGCATTTCCTGATCTGGAGGTTAATAATTACGAAGTTTCTCTGTTGTATTTTTCTTTTTCTTCACAATCTTTCTCACCACCCGAAAACAGAAATGATCTTCTTTTACCTCGGGTATGCGGATCACGCTCATCCGAGGTGTTGATGAGATTACAGAGTGCAAAGTGAAAAGAAATCACCTCGATTTGTCAATAGAAGGGGCGGGACGCTGGGTCTGCTGCAGCAGAGACTGTTTCAACCGCATAAATAGAACATTAATTCCCGAAACTATCCTGTCATATCACACCATACTGGCATTAACATTCACATCACATGTGGTTTTTGAGAACTGAGAAATATGTAATAGCACCATAAGCAAATGTACTTTTTAATTTACGTGAAAGTTTATTTTAACACCATTAATTTTCTTAGATTACTTATAACACATTATATATAAATATGTATAAAGAGAAATAAAATTTTTAATAATGATGATTCATAAAAACATGCTCTTAAAAATCAAATTTGTAGAATTGGTCATTCATATTTAGTTTTTTTTTCATTTCGTATGCAAAAATAAGAGTTAAATAATGTCTGCTTAAAAAAAAAACAAAGTTTTAAACACGTATTTTTTCCCAGGTATTATTTAAGAAAACATTTTATAGCATGTAATGGGTGTGAAGTTCTTTTGAAATCAGACAATGTGCGCAACCATTCTGAATTAAAAATTTCAATTTATTCATCAAGAAAACAGAAATCCATTTATTTGTTGTTTAATGATCATGTAGACAACAATGTTGCAAATATTCCTTCTCCTGCGGTAGGGATTTAAGCCGTAAGTCCCGGTCTAATTAGCCCTCGTGTGCAAAAAATGACCGTTGAGCGACAAACAAACCAAACAAACCAAACCTGCGGTAGGGAGTGAGCAGTTCACAAACAATTAGTCGCTTCATATTTAGACCCATTTCAAGAAGCAATCCCTTCGTTGTAGACTTTGATATTAACTTTTATGGTATGGACTCAAATAGTTAAAATGTTGTTGTTGTCGTGTGCCAGCTAGGCTGGCAACGATGCTCCACTTTTCCAACTGAACCATATTTTTGGTGTGGAGTCCGACTTCCTCAGTACACACATGCCATAGGGACCCGTTTATAGGGTAGGCAACCATTCACTCCTCATTCATGCATGGAAAGGACTAAGACAGGATAGATAGAGAGAGAAAGTACATACATGCCCGAACCTGGATTCGAGCCCAGGACCTCCTTATCCGCTGTCAGTCACGCTGACCACTAGACAAGTTGGGCGGCAGTTAAAATGTTAAGCGCAATTAATACTTAATACCATCTTTATTTTAACTGAAATAATGAAAATCTTAAAGAATAATCTCTGCTGCTGAATAAGAAATTAATGTTTTCCATTAACTGTTTGCCTATCGATTGGAGCAAAATGCTTTCGAAATTTTTTCTTTTTGATTTCACGGGAATAGGGCTATTTTAATGATCTACTTAGCAAATTCCAGTGTTAATGAAAAGTTGTCTTGGAAAACAATGTAGGATAGATGTCATTAAACCACATACAACAAACAACCTTATCTGTTTTGCTATCTCTAAAGTTTCTAAATTTAAGAATTACATGTTGGAAATAAAGAAATAATATGTTCTCAGTAGCTGATAATCTTATTTATACTTGTTGGCTTCTATATAGAAAATTATTCCTCTTCTCCAAAATCCCAGAAAGTTTTATTATTTTTCATAATTTTTCTGTTTATTTCATGGTTATTTATGTTAATTTATTGAATATGCTTTTATTTTTGCTTTCACAAACAGATTTCGGTAACAATATTCAATAAATGTATTTCGGAGTATTTGAAACATTAGTTTCTTTATTATTAAATTTTTACTGTAAAGAGTTATGAGTTTAATGGAATTTTAAAAGAGGTTAAAGTTTGTTTTACTTAATCATAAATAATTTTAGGATATATTTAATTGCTCTTTGGTACTTCAAATGATAAACGCAATGAGAAGCGTACTGTTAAACAAATGGGAAAAAAGTCTGTTTCACAATTAAATCTATTGGAATGCATTCTAATTAATTCTCTATATTACTTTATAATTATATATATATATTTTCATTGTATTTCATACCTAAGCACTCTCAAAATAAGCATTTAAATCACGTGCAAAATCTTAGATCATTTATTCTAATGGATACTAAAAATTTTGATTTTAATTAAATGATTAAGAATTTTGAAATCATATTTTACATTCTCTCGCACTACAATATCATCCATTGCACGTTTTGGTGGAATGATACTGTTTGGAAATGTATCATAAACCATATTTCCTGCCTGATTTATGGTTACAATGCTGTACATTGTAATATGAAGGAAAAAATGTAATTATAATGTTAAAAAATTGGAGTTTGTGTGTGTGTGAATTTACACGAAAAATACACTAATTTATAGGTTTTTTAAAAGTTTCGGGTTAAGAGGAACATGATTTTATGTGCATTTTTGGTGTTTATTCTTTAACAAACTTTTAACTCATCAATCCTTTACCTCTATTAAATATTTTTACTATGTTAATTTTAAAAATTTTTTAAAATTTAATAAAAAAATTTTGCATTTGAATACACAATTCTAAAATATGTATTTTCCAATTTCTATTATAAATGCCTCTTTATTTTTCTAATCAATAATATACAGCACTAAATATTGATTTAAAAAAAAATCAAAAATACATTTTTCTGCTTAGTTTATGGTTAGAAAATCAAAATGGAATCATGTCTGATATTTACCAATAAAAAAAACATTTGAAAATAAAAATTCTCATGAGCCTTGGTAACGAAGTGCAAATGTATTCTTGTCCGCAAAGTGTCTGCGGCTCTTTTCAAAAGGAATTACACAATCAATTTTCACTGGATGGCACGGACTTGAGAAATAGTTGAAGAAAAAATGGCTCAAAGCCTAACGACATATAATAACGGGTTGAATATCACTCGCAGGGTCAAAAAATGGCTCGAAAAGAAACACTCCAGTCCATCCTCCGGATAAAGGGGGACAATCAAGCCTGGCAGCAACAAGTGGCGAGGCAGGGCGAGGTATGGAAAATATATCATTTTGTTACATACCCTCGCAACGTGTGAATGATTCAGTCAACCTCTAATATGGATTTTTTTTTCTAATGCAACTTTCTTTCACACATTCTCTCGCGTGGTGTGTTGGTTAGCTATTTAATCTTTTTGGCGAGATTTGTGGCTTGCCTCTTTGTGTTCGCTTAATGGACTATTTATTACACGGTTGGGTGTTCTGGAGGTTTTCTCTTTTTTAGATGCTGAATCCGCAGATTGAATACTGAAGACTTTTGGCCAGAATAGCGTTTAGAGAGGCGATACTTGTTCGGGACAGCTCGTTAAGATACGGAAGTTCAAAATGTGTTTTTCGGAATTTTGCTCTGGCTAAATGTGATGTGTGTGGAATAGATGTGACTCTCTGAGTTGTTAACGGTTTTTTTTTCTTTTAACGTTTCAAAGTAAATCTTTCGCTATCACAAAGTAGGTATTTATTTCTATATTGCGATTGATTCTCTTACCTGAGTTGAACATTAGGGTCGTAAAATGATTGCACTTCTTTGGATTCAATTTATTATTAGTTTAATGTGCATAAAATATCAAAAATATTTTTAAACGAAATAAACGACATAACGAATTTTTTAAAGGAATTTTGAGGGAAAATTATTCTTTTAAAAGAAAACAATTTTTAAATGAAGGAAACTTACTTAGTTTAACAGTTATTTTCAGTATTCAGTTAAATAAATATGATATAAAATGTTAATTAGATACTCAATGTTTGCTATAATATAGAATATATAAGAAGATGTCAATGAAATATAAATGTCCTTAAGAGCAATAAATGAAAATAAATATTTGTACTGAAGTTCTTACAAATAGTTCTTGAATCAATATGCTTCCCTGAGTTAGGCTCTACCAGTTAGACAGAAGCAGCCGGGTGGAGTCTTCGTAATTTTGAAGCAGGGACCAAGCAGAAGACCCCTAATACTTGGCCTACCATCACCAGAAATATCATTTCACTTGGAGGACATTGCGACCACACCCAGTTTTAACGTGCCTCAGACACCTTTAACGAATTCTACGGATCTTCGGATAAGCCGGGATTCAAACTCACTACCTCAGGATGATGAGAACGACGTTTTAACCTAATACGATATAATATAGCCATGAGAATAAAGCATATGTGAATCTCGGGAGGAAGGCCGACGACTTTGTGGAAGAATATGAACTCCCAAGGCAAAGGTCTAAGGTTCGATCCTCGGGCTGTACAAATTCGACCCAGCTTTTCATCCCTTCGGTGGGTCGATAAACTAGGTACCAAGCATGCTTGGGAGATAAACATTGCGGGTTTCGTGTTAGGATGACCACTTAGCCGGGGCACGTGCTTCACAGCCCAGGATCCTGTGTTAGGAAAACAGATATGGGCACTGCAGGCCTGGCCCATATGGGCTGCCGTGCCACAGGTTCAGTTTTAGAATCTCGTGAGGGAAAGGAAGAGTTTATTTCCGAAAGAAGGTGTTTTAAAATGTGTATGCAGGACATTTTGTACTAGCTTGCTTTTTGCATAATCATCACATAAACGTGAATTTTTATAAGTTTATGAGGATTATATAAAAATAATATTTGAATTGAAAATTCCCAAAAGAAAAATTTCAGAAATAAAATATAATACGGATTAAATTTTTTCAGATCAATGTATTCAACTAAGGCAACAGAAGATTTTTTTAACCACTTTAATTATATTTTAATCGAAAATTTTGATTTGTTTCAAATATATATTTTAAAAGTAAAAAAATATTTTCTTTTAAAAAATAATTTGAATTTTTGAGCTTGATTTATTGATGCACATGGTATTTCATGCTTATGCACAATTAATCGGAAAAACTTTTTAAATTCTCTCATTTATTGATATTTACTTCCAGTACAAAAAATGAATATCTGTTTCTTATTTTTAAATAAAAATTTAATATTTCTGAAATAAGAATTTTTATATTTATAAATTTTTATGCTTTATCTTTAAAATAAATTCATTTCATTCGAGAGATTACTATAACATGGTCAAACTCATTAATTTTATAAAGTTTTTTTCATGATTTTCAGAAAAATTAAGCACAGAAAATATTTAATTCGTGCGAAAAAAATTCATTTTTGATTTTTAAATGAGAATTGAATGGTGATTAAAATCTATGAGGAATTATAAAAATTGCGTCACTTTCTAAATGAAGACAAAAAAGTGAATGGTGATAATCGGAAGTTCCTGTAAACAAACTTTGTTTATATTTAAAAAAGGAATTTTTTTTTATTAAAAATGTAATTTTCACACTTTTATATTTACACAGTTAGGAATAAACTTAAATAATATAATCTTAAAATTTTCCATTTTATAAATAAATAGAGAAATTCTGTTCGGTGAAGATTAGCAAAGACTGTTTAAAATTTGAACGTACTTTTTGAAAATCACAAATAGAAGACAGCTCATGAAAAGCTTTGAAATTAAAATTAATTCAATGTAAAACAAATTATATAAATTTCAAAGAGATTTTCACTGCTAATATTTGACGTCACATATCGGGTAGCCTAACGGCAGAATGTTATTGTAAGGCAATTCAGCGTCAATAACGTAAATTGCTTTCTGGAATAAATATTCGTATATAATAGGCCATATTTATGTATTAAAAGGGAAAAAACCCGGAAATCTTCCAAGCAACTATCCCGACTGTCGTGGATGCAGGAGGTAGAAGTGCAACATCCATCTCTTGTTGTTCAAGGAGCTGATATCGAACTTGAGGCATTTTGCTCTGAAGAGAAATATTTTATCACTATGCCTCGGTAACCATTGCTGTTATACATGAGCTATTTAAAATGAATCAATTCAACTGTATAGAATTCTTAAGAAAGCTATAAAAGTAAGATAAATAGCAACGGAATATAAGCAGTTTCTCTTAAAAAACAACAATAATCCACAATTTCTACTTAACGCAACAAACTCTAATAAGATTTTCATAAAACATAGAGCATTTTTGTTAGCTAGGAGAACTTTCTTAAATAGTGATTTGTGTGATTGTTTTTCTAAATTGTGCATTGTAATTGTTTCTTAAAATAATGCATTCTAATTGTTTCTCTAGAGTGCGTTGTAATTGTTTCTCTAAATAGTGCATTGTAATTGTTTCTCCAAAAAGTACGCTTGTAATTGTTTCTCCAAATAGTGTGCTTGTAATTGTTTCTCTAAATAGTGCATTGTAATTGTTTTGCTAAATAGTGCGTTGTAATTGTTTCTCTAATTAGTGCATTGTAATTGTTTTTCCAAATTGTGCATTGTAATTGTTTCTCGAAATAGTGTATAGTTATTTTTCTAAATAGTGCGTTGTAATTGTTTCTCTAATTAGTTCATTTTAATTGTTTTTATAAATTGTGCATTGTAATTGTTTCTCAAAATAGTGCATTTTAATTGTTTCTCCAAATAGTGTGTTGTAATTGTTTTTCTAAATAGTGCATTGTAATTGTTTTGCTAAATAGTGCGTTGTAATTGTTTCTCTAATTAGTGCATTGTAATTGTTTTTCCAAATTGTGCATTGTAATTGTTTCTCGAAATAGTGTATAGTTATTTTTCTAAATAGTGCGTTGTAATTGTTTCTCTAATTAGTTCATTTTAATTGTTTTTATAAATTGTGCATTGTAATTGTTTCTCAAAATAGTGCATTTTAATTGTTTCTCAAAATAGTGCATTGAAATTGTTTCTCGAAATAGTGTATAATTATTTTTCTAAATAGTGCGTTGTAATTGTTTCGCCAAATAGTGCATTGTAATTGTTTCTTTAAATAGTGCACTGTAATTGTTTCTCTAAATAGTGCATTGTAATTGTTTCTCTAAATAGTGCATTGTAATTGTTTCTCTAAATAGTGCATTGTAATTGTTTCTCTAAATAGTGCATTGTAATTGTTTCTCTAAATAGTGCATTGTAATTGTTTCTCTAAATAGTGCATTGTAATTGTTTCTCTAAATAGTGCATTGTAATTGTTTCTCTAAATAGTGCATTGTAATTGTTTCTCTAAATAGTGCATTGTAATTGTTTCTCTAAATAGTGCATTGTAATTGTTTCTCTAAATAGTGCGCTGTAAATTTCTCTGACTGCGCATCCACTTAGATAGGTGCGTATTTGCAGAAATGCAAAATTTTTTCCTTTATTTAACAGTAACCGAGAACAATCTCAGATTACTTCACTCCGTGTTTCTGCCACTCAACTATAGAGTCATTGCTAACACAAAAAAGTTAGGAAAAAATATCTTTAATCAAATATGCAATCAAACATTTAATATGAAACTCAAATCATTTTAATAATGTAAATAACAGTCAGTGCTGAAGATGTGAAGATATGCTTTTATATCTATGCAAAATGGTGAGATAATTATGACTCATACCAGATAATAATGGAGTTCAGAGCGCGACAAAGACGGTTTATGCAAAAAAATTCTTATGTGTATGTGTATGGACCTTCTGACTTTGAAATATAGATACTATTAATTCTTCATCTCAGTGAGACCTGCGTTGCCATATCATAGTCCAAGTGGCGTAGAGGGATAAAATCGAGTTGCTAATAAATAAGTGGAATCCCAGTGGCTTAGTGGCAGCGTTTCACGGACCCATGGCTGGGCAAGGTTGACTCAGCCTTTCATCCCTTCAGTGGGTCGATTAACTGAGTACCAAGCATGCTTGAGAACTAAACATTGGGGGTATTACGTTAGGCTAACCATCTAACTGGGACATATGTTTCGCACCCCAGGGCCTTCGGTCATGAAAACAGTTATGGGCACTGTAGGCCTTGGCCCACATGGGCTGTCATGCCATGGAGTTTAGTTTTAGTTTAGTTTAATAAATACGTGAAGACTGGAGAATTCATTGTGGGTATACATAGTAATGGCTAGAAGGACACGCTATAATGATATATATTGATATCATCTTGTAAGTGATGACATGAAAATATCTATGGAAGAGAATTTCACTTTATTAAATATTTTACATTCAACACTTTGCAAGAGCATCCTATATATTTTTTGCCATTTTGTTAATAAATGAATCACTGCTTACAGATATTCTTTTATCGACAAAATGTCAAAGTTATACGCAATCATGTGATCGTTACCATGAAGAGAGAGCATGACTGGTCTTTGAAGAACCTTCAAATAAACAATTCTACAAGACTCCAGTGTCATGACCAATGAATATGTGATGTGACCCTGGGCAGAATTTCAATGACAAAACTTGAATGGACGATAATTACATGTATCCTTCCTTAGACATGGATCATAAACAGCTGTTTCTCCTAAATGGACGCTGAGATTGATTTCAAGATGACGGGATTTGGACTCATCGTAAGCTGATGATCGAATAGTGGTTCTGGAAAGTGGGAGATCCCAGATTGGATCGTAGCTATTTTATAACAAAGAGAGAAGGATTCCGATTTCTGTATACGTTTATTGGAATCTTGCAACTCCTGAATTTTCAGGGATTTCAAATACCTTACTATAGTCCCAGGTTGTTAGGCCTGCGGTGCCAATCGTATCGTCTTTTCTATAGGCTCTACTAAACTAATCATGAAGAAACCATGCATTTCGGACAGAAAATCTCAGTTTTGATTTCAACAATTGTTGAAAAACTGAGATGGATATTTTGATTTTATTTTCTGTTCTCATTTATTGGCTAAGTTACAAAGAAGTTTTTTCCGATTTCTCCTCATGGAAGGCGTAAATACTGTCCTCTAAGTATAAAGATTTCTTCTGGAATACAACACGTAATCAACAGCAGAGATCCTTAAAACGGTTTTCGTGCTAAATTGTGCTAAATGCTCAATTATCAAAACGTATCATGTAATCTTATGAGTAATCTGTCAGAAATATCACTTCATTCATTGCACTTGACTTAAATGCACTTTTATTTCAGAAAAGTTAGCTCCTGCACTGGCCTGTGTTAAAGCATAGATCAGTGCAACAGCTGATTTCTCTGAATAATCTGAAGCAGTTCAGCTCCTTTTTGCTTGATACCATTTTATCAATTGCGCCAAGAAGCAGCTCATATGTTCAAATGCGCATTATCAATCAGAAGACAATGCAAACAGTATTTCCAATAAATTCTAGAATTTTATATATTATTTTTTATTAGAGATTCTTTTAAATTAATGTTAAAAACTTATATTTTCTTCTTTCTATCAGTATTTTATTTTTTACTTTATAAATGACTCTGAAAGGTTATTGTTAATTTTTATCATACAGAAATAAAACGATTTGTATTATAAATGGACACAGAGGAGATTTTACTAAAATGGCTATAGATAATGGAAGGTCATTTAAAAAGTCAGACTTCTTAATTTAGTTTATAGGTGTCTAACACAAAAATTTTTACTCTATCTGAAATATTTTTCTAAGTGGAAACGTTTCTTCTTCTTCTTAGAGTTGGGTTTGTATGTCATTGGGCACCTCTGCTTTTATCAGTATTTTGTACTATTAACTCCAAACCCAATGTTCCCTAGTTCCAGTTGCTCAGATCACCCAATTTATTAATAAAGTCCGATAACCCTTCAATGGAGTCTAGGTGTAACTCTCTAGTATGGATGATGCCTAAAGAAGTTAATCTAGGGAGGGCAAGAGCCTCGCATTCGTAAATGATATGCTTGGCCGTTTCCTCTTACGTATGACATTTCCTCCAGATAGGGTCTTGCTAAAACAGTCCCATTTTATGGAGATGTTTTCTGAAATAGTAGTGCCCAGTTATGAAGCCTACGATTAAACGTATCTTCTGCCTAGAGCGTCTTAGAATTTCAGAGGCAATCCTCACTGATGATCCACAGATCATTCTTTTAGCATGGGTTTGTCCAGGAGTGTTGAGCCAAGCTTCACATATCTTCCGTTTTTCCCATCTAAGAGCATTGGTTTTTGCGGTTTTCAAATTGATGCCACAAAAGGATTCTGCAACAATGGGAGCAAAAGACGATCCTTGTTTAGCAAGTTCATCAGCCCTTTCATTACCTTCGTTACCTTTGTGCCCTGGCACCCATACAAGGATTACCTTGTTTGTAGTTGCCAGTTCTGTAAGAAGGTTTCTACATTCCAAAATCATTTTAGATTTGATTTCGAAAGAACTGAGCGCTTTTAAAGCGGCTTGACTTAAAAATGAGAATCCGCTTACCGTGGTAGCCCTTCCTCATATTTAGTCGCAGACAGTGGATAATGGCCAAAACTTCTGCCTGGAAGACCGTAGCGTATTGCTCAAGACTTACAGATAGTGGAAACGTTTACGACTATTAGTACCAAAAATAAAAGATAAATAAGTCTAATTGGTTACATTCACACGCATTCGCTATCGAGAGTGTTTTTGATTTAACTTTTTGGTCATTTGTTAAACAATTGATTTTCGGAACAATTACTCAGAGCATTTCAATCATAATTTTCACAACACATTTGAAATAAACCAATAGCTTCAAATTTAACGAATCTAATTCATATATCATATATTACATCGTTTCCTAAAATAAATTAAATATTTAACAATATATACATGTCATTTACAAAATTTATTTGATATCAGAGATTATCTCTACATTTAAATATTTAAATTAATTGAAGAATCGAATGGAATATGGAGTTATATCATATATCTCTATATTTCATATTGTTCCATTATAATTTAATAGTCCATATACATAACTTATATCGAACAATATTAAAGATTCGAGAAATTTAATTTCAAAATAAAACTGCTGAATATTTAATTGCATGAATCCTTAAATGTTTTGAATTTATGGTATCTAAATTAATATAAGATTTTTGAGTTATCTTACACAAATAAAAATTCAAGAATATTTCAAATATTCAAATTAATATTCGAATTCAATAATTTCAACACATAAATAAATTTTTCATAGCCATTTTCATCGTCCTTTTTTTAAATATATTTTTGTTGTTGTTGTTGTTGCTTATCCTCCATGTCTGACGGAGTCAGACTAGATCCACGAGTTCGTTGACTGTAAGGAAGTCGAAGACTAAAAGAGGATTGCTAAAGAGATCCTCCCTAGAGAGACCCATGCAATCCAAAAGATGCTCAGGAGAAGCCTGATGATTTTGGCACTTGGTGCAGGTGACGAAAGTTTTCCTGCCCTCGTTGAAAGTGAGGCACTTAATATGACCGCTAGCAAGTCTTGAGAGAACAGTCCGGGTACGTCTGTCAGTCGGGAGGTCAAGGGACAAACCCGGTTTTGATCCCTTGTACCAATTATGGGTGGGGGTGTTTTCCACTCCTCCGAGATTTTTGATTTTTCCCGGGAGTATAACTCCAGAAAAGTAAGTGTGGAAGAGGGAGTATTTGAAATCCTGCAACCCTCCTTAGCAAGATTATCGGCCATTTCATTCCCGTGGAGATTCACATGTGAAGGTATCCATTGCAAGTGAACATCATGATTAAGTGAAATGAGTTTTAATTTAAGCAGGATAGAGTTGCTGATCTTGTCGCCTACAAGAAGCCAATTACTAAGATGGTGGAGAGAACTACGGCTGTCAGACAAGATCCATAGGTCACCATAATCCTCTTCAGAAAGAATAGCTTAAAATATATTTTTGACTATTCTTAAATCATTATACTATTACATATAGTGAAATAGACAAGTTCATTTCTGAAATGTTTTGTTTTATAAATATTCACTCATTTCCATCTCTAATTTAAGCATATTTTGATCTTTTTTAATATTGACTGGAAATCAACACATTGATTAACTTAGTTAGTTTTAAACATTTCATTTCAAAGAAAGAAATTACGTTTAAAATTATTAAATTTATATGCAATTAATTCTATATAGATTAATGAAAACATTTTAGTTTAAAAAATATAACCATAAAACTTCTACATTAAAATTAATTCGCAGTTACTATTTCATAAAGCAGTTTCATAAAACCAAAAGTATATTTATGTCATTTTCTTTTAGAATTTTCAAATTTAGTATTTTCAGCTTTCTCTGTTTCTTTATTCATTAGTCAAATATTTTCTTATATTTTAATCAGTGATATTTATTTAATCGATAATTGGTAATACAAGATTTTCCTAGCATTTGCAATTCCTAAAAATAAATATCGTTTTTAATATTTGTTTATCAAATTCTGTTTTGTTGGTGAAAGCGTTTCTAAAAATAGAGAGAAATGTGCAATGTTGATTGGTTTTTGATTTGATTTGTTAGGTGATTTTCAAAAGTATACTTTATTTTATATTTTTCTCAACTACTTATTTCTGCGAATTCAAAGTTGAACACAAAATTACATGACTTGATTTCTGTTCAATTTTTGTTAGAAATCCATTTATTTGTGAGACACTTTTGCTTACTGTAAGTAGGAAAAGGATTTATTTTACTTTAGATTCATAAAAGTTTTGCTAAAATAATTTTATATCATCCCTTTTATGGCAATGAAAAGTTTTACGAAGTTACTTTTGAAGAACGAGCTAGTTTCAACCCAGTATTCTGAAGAAAGTTAAAACTAATCTGTTTAATCTGAGATAATTTTAATACATTTTTCATTCAATTTGTGTACAATTTAAATGAATTTAAATTACCTTAGTTATGTTTTATTTGCTTCTAAAACCATAGGACAATTATATATGTTTATGATGCCATAGTGATCTAGTGGTTATGGCATCAGCCTTCCATCCAGAAGGGGGGGGGTTCGACTCCAAATGCCGCCAAAAACCCACCGAGCACATGCGATAGACATGTTCGTTAAATCCTTGGAATCGAAAGTCCTATGGTCAGTCGTTGAGAGTTTCCATGGGTGTAATGGTCTGGAGAAATTTGCCTTTCCTCCAAATCAATGTCAAAATTGAAGGAGTGGATCCTCTGATGGTGCCATCTATTGGAGGAGTCTTAGAGCTAAGTCGTACTTTCACTTTCGTGCTCTGGTTAAGCGAAAGATGCATCCTACTGATTTAAATTCGCATAGCCAACGACATAGCAAATTTGGCTTGTTGAAGTGTCATAATTAACAACAACATATATATTAATGATTATTTTACTTGATAGTTTGAAATTCATCATAGCTATTCTCTATGAATATTTTAGTGAACAAGGGAAATTTGGTCTTTGACGCTACAAAAATTTATACAAGGTACTAAAACTCGTGAGGTGGAAAGTATTTTATAGATAACATGATCTGTATTCTCGTGCTGAAAGGGGAAAACCTTGAAAATTTCCATACCTTACTCCAACAAGTGTGTATGCAGAAAGACTTCTTCCATCGAACTCTGCCCACTCAAGGGTAGCGATCAGAGCAGAGGCTCTCCATTCCCAGAAACCCAATCCTATCATTTTTCCACTGAGAGCCCCAAAAATATGATTATTTTCAGAGCTTCAGTTTAATGACTTTGAAGTATAACAATCAGTTTCAATTTTTATTTTCATCTACAAGCTGCTATATCAGATTTATAATGAATGATAAAAAATATTTTCTTATTTTATTTTTATTATAGATTTTAATACTGGTTTATATAACTTAATTAAATCATTAAATGACATTTAAATAAGCAATGGAATATATATATGAAAAATAATATTATTAAAATAAATAAAATCAGTAAATACTAATTTTTTTGTGAAGAAATTCGAATAAAATCTGTTCTTTTTTTTAATTTTTAAATTTTAAAAATTTAGAAGTAGACTCAATTGCATCAAAATTCTGTTTCTAAGAAAAATGACACTTGGAAATTTTGATAATGCGTACAATGTTGAATTAATAATAGTTATATTGGCTTATTTAACAATTAAAATTCTTAGCAAAATTATATATTTAAGAAATTACACCCGTGAAATGAATATCATGTCGATAAAAGAAATAAATGATAAAACTACAAATTTACAGTAGTGAAACTTCACAAATTTAAATGAGTTATTTAATTGTTTCATTGAATTGCAAGGAGCTCTTAACCTACTTTATTTTATCAATTATTTAAACAAAATCATTATTTTATATGTATTAAAACGAAACATTTAAAAGGAACCAAATGCGATAAAAAACGAAATATAATTCGATGTTTTATTGCTTGTAATGTTCAACACAGATATTCTGGTTCCTGCTAAAAAAGAAGTTAATTTGTGCCGCAAGTAGGATTTAGAGAATTCTTTTGTTTGAATGTAGGCATCTTTAGTTGCTTAAATGGAAGTTTAAAAATATAATTTATAGGTATTGATATTATTTTCTATTCTAGTCCCTTATTATGAGACAAAATTCCACGAGATTGGATAGTCAAAAATCCACTAAAAACTCGAAGCATTGTTGTAAGTGGACGCGAACCACACCTTATCTGGATGAATGCAAATACAACTCTGCTCCTAATTGTATGTTACGATGAGGCCTGCTCGGTTGGAATTCTTTCAGAAATTCACGGGTGTGGCAAGTGTTGTATATTATATTATCTTCATGATGCTTATTAATTCTGATTTCTCGATGCAGTAAACACGGATTTTTCATTTTTGGTATAATTTTATTCGTATTTTAATTCAGGGATTTCTTCTTTCCCTCCTATTTTTTAAAGCTTTTTCTCTAAATGGCGATTGCAGTTGATTTCTACTTTCGCAGCAGAGCTTAGAATACCTTAGGAGCTGAAATTGCAGACTTGGTGGATTAAAATGGAAATATGAACTGAGATTATTTTTGTTTTGATTGTTACAAAAAATTGGACAGTGTAATCAATCTAAGCTTTCAAAATATGAAGTTCGTTAACAAAGAGGGCTTACATTGTTGGTAGCTGATCGAATACGCTTAATTCAACTGAACATGAACTTGACTAGAACCATGTTATCAAAGATACTTTTATTATTTTAGAATCTTCTACGTATGTGTAAGGTTAGACTAAAATGATTGCAAATCTATTAGCCGAATCAAATTGATTCAGAAACTTCATATGAAAACTAATTAGCCTTATTCAGTCACGCCATCGGAGTTTCGGTCGTCCTTTTCTTCTGGTGCCAATGGGGCGAGCCAAGAAAATTTTTCGTTGTCACCCGATTGTCGTTCGTCCGGCTCAAATGTCCTGCCCATTTTAATCTCTGTATTGAGATAAATTTAACAATATCTGGTTCTTTATATAGTTTATAGAGCTCAGAATTAGTTCTTCCTCGCCATGTATTCTCATATTTTATTCCACCAAAGATGCTTCTTAATGTTTTTCTTTCGAAAATGGAGATGGTTTCTTTGCATCTCTCAGTCACAATGTCCACGTTTCAGATGAGTAAGTGAGAATAGGAAAAAGAAAACTAGCCAAAAAAATATCAATGATGGCTCAGCTGATAACTCGAATAAACCAGGAGAAATATAAAAATATGTCATCGTATACTAAGATAACTTGGCTTGATATCTGGGAAAAATACTTATCAAAATTAAGTAATTATATAACAAGCAATTCTAAAAAAACTAAACTTCACTTCATTGGTCTATATTATTAAATGTTAAAAGTAAACGAAAATTTTTAATGTGCTGTGTGTGTGTAAAATTGGAGATATATGAAGTTAATTTAAATATTTAAAAAACTCGATCAAACCAATTAAAAGTAATTTAAATATAAAGATCTGATTGGTGACAAGAAATACATTCGGTGGAAAATCTAAGAAAACATCAGAAGACAAGTTTAGGAAAATTAAGACTCTGATTATGACAACCAACATTCCTAATTTTTTAAAATAAGAATCCAGATGCAGTAGACGAAAAGTTGCTGCACCTGCATGCTTTCCTGTACATAGTCCAGAGTTGGATTCTGACACTTATTGGAATCATTCTGGTGGAAATCTTTGCAATTTAGAAGCAGAAATTAAGTTTTGGTGGGTGGTGGGACTAATCCCCATCTGGTCTAGTTCCACTAGACCAGATCCATGAGATCATAGACAGCCAAAAAGTCCAAAAGCAGTTGTGGACTTTTCACAGCCACCTCACGAGAAAACCCCAAGCACTTCAAGATGTGTTGCGTGCAAAACGGAGCATTGTCGCACTTGGGCATGTTGGGTATTTTCTTTCACCGTCCTCAAAGATCATACACTTCAATAGAAAGTCGAGACAGTGTCGTCTGATGTACTCTGGAACCCTTAAATGTTGTGGAGGCTCCAGGATGTCTTTAGAAGTACCAAGGGTGAGCAGAAGGGTCAGCCAAGGTTTTAGAAGTAAGTTGTTTAGTAATGGAAGAGATCTCTGATGGTGTTAGTGCCATGCGATCTTCCGGGTTCAAAGGATTACTGGCGGCAGCCTTTGCAAGCTCGTCGGCTACTTCATTCCCAGGCAGACCAAAATGCGTGGGGACTCACTGGAGGTATATTGGGTGTTGAACTGAAAGGCTTAGAATGAGTCACCATGAGAAATTAAGTAGAAGAACCTTTATATTTGATCTCCCACCATAAGAAGAATAAATCGCAATGTTTCTGAAACATTTTGCTATTTGATTTCTGACTGATGTTTTGGCAGATCGTAAAATGTATCCAACATTAAAAAATATGTTTTTTATGTGAATTTTAAACATGAATTTTTAAATTATATTGTGAATGAATTTTGGGGAACTACTCCTTAATAAAATTCATAAATTAAAAAATTTTCTCTAACTAAATGCCCATTCATTTAAATGCTAGATAACTGTTTATTTCATTTAAATATGCGTTACATAAAACTTAATTATGTCTTTATAATTAAAGTTCTGTTTGAAATTATCATTAAAGGAAATTTATGTATTAAATGCTATGAAACTCAACACTATAACTTACAAGAAATTATAGAAATTTATATGATTCTGGATTTTATATTGTTAAGTGTGAAATTAGGTCATAAAATGGTTTTAATTGTCTTTCAAAATTTCTTGAAATACGCCCTGACTGTGGTACTACCAGTTTGAAAACAAGTTAAATAGCATTATGTTCACCAGATTAGCTAATGGCAAAGAAAAATTAAAAACATTTCATTGTGTATTACGTTATTCAGATCATATTATCGGTTTAAGCCATGGAATTAAAGTGACAATCAATTTTATCTTAATATGGAACCAATATCTGTGCATTTTATATCAGGACCATGGTGCCCTTGTTGATTAGGGCGTCCTTTCTTGCTAGTGATAACTCCTTTGACACTTTTATGGAAAGTTAAATCCTATGACTTCCTATGAACACATCAAGTTTGTAATATTCTTCTTCTTCTTCATTGGCCTGACAGCCCAGGGTGGGCCTTTGCCTTCCTCAGAAGTGCATACCAGGACCCCCTATTTTTGGACAAGGTCATCCAGTTTGTCACTTTTAGTGTTTTTAGGTCGTTTTCAAGGCAGTTACGCCATCTGAGTTTCGGTCGTCCTTTTCTTCTGGTGCCCATGGGGCGAGCCAAGAAAATTTTTTCGTCACCCGATTGTCGTTCATCCGGCTCAAATGTCCTGCCCATTTTAATCTCTGTATTGTGATAAATTTAACAATATCTGTTTCTTTATATAGTTTATAGAGCTCGGAATTAGTTCTTCTTGGCCATGTATTCTCACATTTTATTCCAGCAAATATGCTTCTTAAAAATTTGTAATATTAGTCCTTATATTTTTGTTTAGGACAATCACAAATTGAAATTTTAAAATATATTTTTATTGAGTTCTAAATAGTATAATCAAAGAATTTTACTGTACTTTTTATAAATATAGATCCGTACTGCAGTCGTTTTTTTTAATTTACTGAATGCATAAACTTTTTTCTTTCAGTGCATAACAATTAAAAGCAAAATTAAAAGATATGTAAGTCTCCCTTTTTTGAAGCCGTGTTCAGCGTTATGTAGGCAACCATTGGTTTCTGTTATCGCCGTGGCATTGGATTTTTTTAATTGAATCACTTTTAAATCTTTAAATTTAAAATTTTATCCGTAAATCTTAATTTAATTAACTCTTGGGTATCAAAAATTGGTGTAAAGTAACAAATTTAACCAATAAACCCAATCTCTTCGTTGAATTAAAAAAAAAATTTTTTTTGTTTCTGAATACCGATTTATGAGAAAAGAATAATGATAAAATTGAACTGATATGATAGAGTAAATAATCTTTATATATTTCAATGGAAAACTAATAGTAATAAAATTCACATTTTTATATTATATTTTAAATACCCAATGATATGTTCACAACAGTTAGAGCTTTGATAATTCCTAGTCTTTGATAATTCCTGGATAAAGTAGTTGTAAAAAGCATTATACAGATCAATATTTTTAAGATTCTATGATCAATAATAAAAAATGAGATGTGCAATTCTTTGTGTAACATTAGTTAATTAAAACTCTAATAAATTTTTAAGAACAAAATGTATATTTCCCTGAAATTCGTTTTTTTTTTTTTATATATAGGGAAATACACATTTTGAGAAATAGACATGCACACTTCATTTTTAAAATGTGTGTCTGTACTCCTCAAAATGTGTATTTTTTTGAAAAGAAGCTTTCGAATTTCACCTTGTATTCAAAATCATTATATTATTACTTTAGTGAGTAAGAGAATGCAAAAGAAATGCTTATGTAGAGTTATATTTAGGTTAATAGTAATTTTTAACTTGCAAGTAGTATTAACATCATTATAAATATTAATCCACATTCTAACCAGCTTAACTGTTAATGAAATATGATCTTATTGTCTCATTTAAAATTAATATTATTTCTAAAATTAAGATAAATTTTTATAGAATTTAAACCCATAATTCAATTATCATAATTTTGAATTCAAGTATTTGCTTTATTTTTATTGCTTAAAATTTCTAATTTAATCTTTAAGCGTTTGTGGCTAAGCTGTATATTTTGTAAATTAATTTTCTTATTATATTAAAGATAAAATTAATTTTTGTAATTAGTAATAATTTGATGCCCATTGAAATTATGTAAACAGTATCTTAAAAAAAAAGAGTCAAATATAACTTTAATATTTCATATATTTTCATTCTAAGAATTTAAAAATATTAGCGAACTATTATGAATAAGAAACTTTTCATTTATTAATAATTAAAAATATTGTATAATACACAAAATGTCAGCATTTCTATTTATTTAATTTTTTTCACAGAAGTAAAAATTAAATATTGATGATTTTATACATATATAATTCATTATCTTCTCTGTTATTCTTTTTTAATATAACTTCCAATGACACACAAAAATTTATGTTAATTTAACAAATTACCCAAATTCTAACCTTATATTCAAGAAATCAGAACTAGAACTGAAAAATCGTTTTGTTTGATAATTATTTGCTTAAATAGTTTCCTCACTTAGTATGTTTATAGTTCAAAAATCATTTGATTAAATTACTCACTTATTTTTGTAATTTCATTTGGTAACAAATTTCGATTTTATGGCGTGTAAAAGAATAACAGAATTGTGAAATACATCCTATTATTAATGTATTTTTCAAAGAAAAAATCAAAAATTGTGTTAGTTTAATTTATTATATTTACGTTATAAAATTATTATTTTTGCACATTTAAAATATTTTGCAAGGCATTGAATAATAAAAAATCTTACATTTAGAAAAGTTTATTAATGGATCATTTTTAATTATTCTACAAATAAATATATAATTGTAAATTTATTTAAATGTGAAGACAATTCTCAACTCTATTGCATTTTATACTAAAAATATTCTTAGGTTGAAGAGAAAGAGAATTTAACATACACACACAATATAAAATACTCTCTCTCTCTCTCTCTCTTTCTCTTTCTCTATTTTAATAATGAAATAAAAATTTAAATAAAATTTCAAACTAAAACGGTGAAGTAATTACCCCATGCATATTTATAAGAATTTCAAATATTATATATAAATTATATTAAAAATGATAAAATTTAATATAGAGATAGTAATCGTAATCTTTTTATTTCTCTATAATGCTCAATCAGAAGGATTATTTAACATTTTTTACTACAAGGAGTGAAATTGATGATAATATTTTACACAGAAAAACACCTCGTGAATGTGTCATCGTAAACCCGAAGGTGAATGGGTTAACTTTGAAACAAGGCCCAGCTACGATCAAAATTACCAGAGATAACATTTAGGACATTACGAATACGACAACTAGTGAATATGATGGATCTTCAACTGGGTCGAGTATAGAACCCTCTACTTTTCTGTAACAAGAAAACGCGATTTTTCTCCCACCAAGTCACCACAATAATAGTAAAAGTAAGATAAAAAATTTTGATATCTATTAAGTACGAAGAAGATGTTACTTTTGTGGAAAACATGATAATAAAAATGGTTTCTACAAAGAAAAGGATATTAAAAGAAGCTATTTCATTAAAGAAGAAATCTAAAAATATTATAAAAAAAATTACTTATTTTAAGAAAATCATCTACAAAAAATTAAAAGGACTTCTCGAAATAGAATATGTACAACTTGATTAAAACGTGATTAGGAAAATTTTGCTGCCTTATTTTAAAATATACTTATTTTTATTTTAAGCAAAAAAAAAATTTTAAAGGCTTCATGTTTGCTAGCCTGATTTTATGACGCTTTCAAAATAGAACTAAACTAAACTCCATGGCACGACAGCCCATGTGGGCCAAGGCCTACTGTGCCCATAACTGTTTTCATGACCGAGGGTCCTGAGGTGCGATGCATATGTCCCAGTTAAATGGTCAGCCCAACGTAAGACCCCAGTGTTTAGTTCCCAAGCTTGCTTGGTACTCAGTTAATCGACCCACTGAAGGGATGAAAGGCTGAGTCAACCTTGCCCAGCCCGAGGATCGAACCTCGGACCTGTGTCATGGGAGCGTGAAACGCTGCCACTAAGCCACCGGGTTTTTTCAAAATAGAAACAAAACTATTTTTCTCCTACGTTTAAGCTGGAGTGTATTTGTATTGATTTAGTATGATTTCAGAATTAATTGTCAAGCCTTCTTATCATTCTTCATAAAAAAAATTGTAATTTGTAAATCAGCACAAAATTGTAGAATGAAATTTTGACTTATGGATTAATTCTTTTGATAGATCACTAAAATAGAACGCTTGTCTAAACTGCAGTTTCAAATAGAGACCAATGACAACCATGAAAAGAAGCTTCTTTCTTCTTCTTCTTCTTCTTAGAGTTGGGTTTGTATGTCATTGGGCACCTCTGCTTTTATCAGCATTTTGTACTGTTAACTCGAAACCCAATGTCTCCTAGTTCCAGTTCCTCGGGTCACCCACGTTATTAATAAAGTCCGATAACCCTTTAATGGGGTCTAGGTGTAACTCTCTAGTATGGATGATGCCTAAAGAAGTTAATTGAAAAGAAGCTTAAAAATATATATGTATGTATGTATGTATGTATATATATATATATATATATATATATATATATATATATATATATATGTATATAAAAAATTTAAATGAAATACTTAGAAAATTTTGTGAATTTGTGTTTTTCAATAAGTAAACCGAAATCTACAAAAGTTAAAAATATTTATGAATCATTTTTGGACTTCGTTCAAATGAATTATAAGCAAAATAGATATTATAAGGCAATCAATCAAGTTTTTTTGTTCATTTTCATTAATTAAAAGTGGCTTCTTTGAAGTGCGATTGTCTGCCATTTTCTAAAAATGTGTTTTCCGATATACTTATAAATTTCCTGCGTTTTGCAAAACATTTTTATGATAATAAAGCCTGAAATTAAAAATTATTTTTAAAATATATTGAATTTGATGTTCATAAATTGTTAAGTATTTTTGTAAATAAAATTTTATCACTGTGAGACACAAAAAAATTTTGACCTAAGAAAACCAAAGAAACATTTTATTCTGGTAATAATAAACTACATTTTTCTTTATATATTTTTAGGTGTATACATTTTTAATAAAAATTGTGTGGTTAAAATTCAAAAAATTTGCTTAAAATAATGGAAAAATGTAATTTTTGAACTCAAATTAAATTTATCTTAATAATTTTATATCATAAAAAATAAATTAATTTTATATAATATAGAAAATTAACTTAGAAAATTTTAAAATATTGAGATTAATTCTTACAATATAACTTATTATGTGTACATAAATAGTGTATAGAACTTTTAAAAATAATTATTTTATTAAAATGTGTAAAAATTACTACTCTTAAAAACATTTATCATTTTTAAGATATAATTTTTTATGAACATCCTCACATAAAACAATATAATCTAATATAAAACAAAATATCTTTAAAGTTTTGTTAGAGATAAAGATGCTTTGTTGTAATTCACGATTTTATCACTTTTTTTTATCATCATCCCTTATTTTCCCCTTTCATCTGAAAATTTAGTCAATTCATCTAAAAAATCAAATATTGTATGTAAAATCTATTAATTAATTAATATTTTAAAAGTACTGACGATAGAATATCATATTAACACTCCAATGTTATTAAATTTAAAAACGACCATTTAAGTTGAGATTTCTACACAATTAATTGGTAATGATCTTAAGGAATTAACATAAGATACGTTAGTGAACATATGTCATTTGCTTATGTCTTGCTCTAAAAATCCTGTAAAATAAAGTTTAGATAATTAAAATGAATTTTTCTTGTCGTATTTATATTAAAGTTAGTTTGAAAGATTTAGTAAAATAAAGATCTAAAATTATTATGCAAATTGTAGCATACAATAAGTAATATTGATTATACTTTGCCTTTGAAATAGAAATTTTTCTCGTGTAGTTAAAAATTACGAGACAAAAATATGGCAATCATATTAATTTAAAAAGATAAGTAGATTAAGTTAATATTCAAATAAAGTATTGCTAAGAAAAAATGCCTTTTATTTTGATCACGTGCATTTTATTAAGTTTTCTAAATAATAGCATGAAAAGTCATATTTAAAAATTTGAAGATCTCCCGCATGTGTGTCTCATTAAATCCTTTCAGTTTATTTTTGAAATATTTTAAGGCTAATTGATTAAAAAACTATTACCTTTAATTTTTGATTGGGTTTTAACTTCAGATTACAAAAGCACAAAATTTTGGCTATTATAATTGTTCACACAGGAAGTAAAATTTTCATTTTCAAAGCAGAGAAAATTCCGGGTTTATTTCTAACTACCGTTCAAAAACACTAAATGAGAGCTGCATTTCTTTTTTCTGCATATATGTCTGTTGGAGTGAGTGATTGGGAGATTTCCGGGTTTTCTCCTTTGTGATATTTAAGAAGGCACATTATTATGAAAACCCTTTCCGAAAGGCAGTACTTGACTTTCCTTCAAATTCCTTACAATGACCTTTGACTATTAAGTTGTAAGTTATGCGGTATGAATACTAAATCAATACAATAATTCTACCAAGATTGTTGAAAATTACCAAGACTGTTGAAAGAAATTTTAAAAAATTGTTTTGTTTCCTAATATATATATATATATATATTCTTGTATACAAAATACTATTATAATAAGGAAAATTAAACTTAATAAATTCTAAATTTCATTACAATTAATAAAAAAGGGGGTAAAATCTATTAAAATATCAAAAAATCAGAAGTTTGCTCAAAAACAGATTTATATCACAATAAAATGAGGAAAATGTGTGATTTTTATCTTAAATTTCTTTGCTCCAAAGTATAATTATTTTTTAGCATTTTAGATTTAACTTAGCATTATTATAGAGCAACTATGTATTATTGAAAAGAAAGGCTTTCCTTATAAATCATTGTTTCTACAGCTAAATAATCCATAAAAGATATTGATCTCTTTTGGTAATAGGCACGTATTTCCAGATAATATTTTTCTAAACGTTATTCAGATCAAGCAGTATATGTTTACTTTGACACGCTTGTAAGCACAAAATGTCTTCATTTCCACCAAATAAAGCCATTGCCTGAAGTGTGCTGACCTTATTGGGCAATATCCGCATGCGATCAATGTGTGTGGTGGCTTTAAAATATTATTAACAATCCCACAACAATACTCAAGAAAGATTAGACACGTTGATTTGATCTGGATAAGGTTGTTATCTATATTTCATATTCCATACCCCTGTATTTAAAATCATCCTTCACAAGCGTGGGGAAAATACAAGAGGGTTCAGATTAGGGGGCAACAATTAAAGAAACCAGACAAACTCTTGGAGCACAGTGTGGAAAGAAAGCTACCCTCATCAACAGTGGTTGAAACCACGCCCCAAAGATTACTCGGGAAGAAAGATTTGATTCATTTGTTCTGGTTTGTGCCAGGGTACTTGAGCATATAATGCGTTGTTATGTCTTAATCGTGATTCTAGTTATGATTTATTACCAGCTCATGCGCTGGCCGCACAGAAAGTTCGATGAGATCTTGCAACAATCTGTCTGCAGCAAGATCCGTGAAGGATCTTATTATTCGCTGCCTGTGTTTTCTTTCTCTTGTCAATCCGATTCGACCTTTGGCAACCCGAGGAATCCCCGAAGAGAGTTACAAAAGCATTATAAAAGAGTCATTAAGGAATTATTTATCTGATTCCTTCGCGCGCATGATCTATTGGGACTCATTAGTTTCTGACGGCGGCCAAAGTGGCTAATGAGCAATGTAATGCCCATTAATTGGTGGAATCACTACCCTCCCCTCTACTCATGAGTCTGGTTATTAGAGAAGAGCTCGATCTAAAATCGTTCTTCTTGATAAATTGGGAATCAAAAGTGATGCATCAAATCAATCATGGAATTAGAGTCGTAGAAAAGTCAACTAGGACTTTAATTTTTTGTTGCCACAGCATTTAACATTTCTGATGAATCGGTCCATGTTTTATTAATGGCCATCCAATGAAATTCGTGCACGGGAATTCTGACTATCACGGGTGAAGCGGGACCTCACAGTAATTTGTTAACTTTTATATCAGTTAAGGTGTTCTTATCTTCGTTAGATGAAATAACCGAGTATAAGATGGAAGAGTTTATAATGAAAGTGTGGCGACAGGTGGAAAAGAAATTCTGGCATCTTTAATACTTATCTGTATGGTATGAGGGCAAGTAGAGTCTCATTTGGCATGCCTCTCACCGCTTAGAAAACAATTATGCCAAGCAAATAGTATGATTAGGAAATATTTGTGATTCGATGCGTTGCGTAAGAGTCTTAATATAGCTCACGATAACTTTTTTTAAATTCAGTATTTGTATAGCTGTAATTGATGGTAACATCTGTAAATATATTGAAAAGTTAAAACAGTGTGTTGAAATGGAAACAAAATAATGGTTTTGTTTTTGTCTACCATGCAAAAAAGTAATATCAAATGATTCGTAACATCAATGTTTTCGTATAAATAATATGATTTCAGAGTTAGTTAGACTATGGTAACATCTGTAAATATATTGAAAAGTTATAAAACAGTACGTTAAAATGGAAACAAGATAGTGGTTTTATTTTTGTCTACCCCATGCAAAAAAGTAATATTAAATGATTTGTAACATCAATATTTTCGTATAAATAGTATGATTTAAGAGTCAGTTAGGTTCGATTTTATTCAATATTTGTTAATAAACTCCCCAATTTTATGCAGTTTGATTCCAAAAATAATCAAATTTTAATAATAATATTCATATATTTATTTTTGAATACATAAAAGAAATCTGGGGACGTAAGCAATATTTAATAAATATTTTGCAATATTTGTACAAGGATAATTTAAAATATTTACTAAATTGGATTATAATAAATTTAATTTTGAAGCTCCATTTAAGTGTATCACTTAAAATTTCTGTCAAGTTGAAATCTGAATTGTTAAAACTCTAGCTTTATGTTCAATTATTTGTGAGTTTGGTAATGCACGCGTGTAAATCTGCAGTGATACAGGATCCACTTAGAAAAGTAAATCAATTTTTTTTTCTCGTAGTTATAAAAGGAGTTAGCGGGATAAGCAAAATTCGTAAAATTTTAGTTAGAATTTAATTTTTCAACGCAAAAGATGTGGGAAATATAAATTTCTAAATTTCACTAGAAAGAAAATGATTCAATATTAAAAGCATATATGATTATACATTTCCAAATAAAGGATATAGGAGTAGAGAGAGAGGAAAAATAAAAATTCTTATTTAAATATTTTAAAATCCAAAACTTATTGAAAACAAATAGCATATAATATAAAACAAATGTTTGGGTAAAATACAAAGCTTTTACGAATTTCTTGACAACATTCATATTTATATTTTAAATTTCATTTAGTAGAGTCAATAAGTTTTATCCAACAATATGATTATTTGATTGAGTCAAGTAAGAATTAAGATTCATTTGGCTTATCACTTTTTATTATTTTTACAACATGAGGAGAGATTAAACGAGATCTATTAGTTAGTGTAGGTTTCGAACCACTGTGAAAAATCACATGTTGTTGTCGTGTGCCAGCCAGGCTGGCAACATGGGGTGCGCTGCTCAACTTTTCCAACTGAACCATATTTGGTGTGGAGTAAGACTTCCTCAGTACACACATGCCATTGGTACCCGTTTATAGGGTAGGCAACCATTCACACCTCATTCATACAAGGAAAGGACAAAGACAGGATAGATAGAGCGAGAAAGTACATCCATGCCCGAACCGGGATTCGAAACCAGGACCTCCTTATTCGCAGTCAGGCACGCTGACCACTAGACAAGTTGGGCGGCGAAAAATCACATCTAAGCTGAAAATCGTACCTACCAATTCTAGAACAGAAAAATAAGCAGTCGTTCGCTCGGCTCACGTTAAGCAATAATTATAATTTCCTAATTAAATGAATAAATATATTTTATTTTAAATCTGTAAAACTAATATTCAATGAATTTTTACAAGAATTGTGACCACTACAAACAAGCAACTTTACTAATTAAGATTCCGTCACATGTGAAATATTTTTTTGGAAATATTAAATTCCTATAACATTTTAGATTACTATACTTACATTTTTACTTTTAATGTACAATTCATGAAGAAAGATGATGCACACTTCATGTTGTTTTATGGTTCACAAAATTTAAAATATTTTAAGGTATAAATAACATTATAAAATGCGAAATTATTAATTAAAGTGATAGTCTTGGACGATAAATGTTTTTACATTGGCATAAAAATTTTAATTTAGATATAAAATATTTTGCATATAAATCCAATGTAAAATTTGGAACATTTGGCATAAAAATACAAAATTTTAGTGCACATTCTTGTGGCAAATATTTTAATTGCTTTTGTTGGTTTTTTTTTTAAATCATTTTAGCTGTATCGACATAATCACTTGTGTTCTTATGCCAACTACTAAAATGATTTAATTTAAAATTATACTACACATATATATTTATTTGAAGAAATATACTCCACATCAGGGAATACGAAATTTAAATTATTCGCGAATGCTATCAATGATATTTTTGCTAAATATAAAAAAATATAATTAGTATTTTGTACTTTTACAAGAGATATACAGCCCTGAAAAAAAATTTTTTTTTAATTAATAGCAATTTGTCGAAATATTTTTTTATGAAAAAAAAACTTACACCTTTTCATAGTATCATATCTTCAACTACATACACATTAGATGACACTGGAAGATTCAAAGTTGTTTAGATAAGTATCTGCAATTAAATTTTCTAAAATATCTGCAAAAGTGAGAAAACAAAATTTTATGTATAATTTGAAATCAGTATATTTAAATAAAAATTGGTTTTTCAAAATTGATTTCGTTATTTGGTAATAATCATAACATATATTTAATATTGAGTATTTTATATTAGTGAAGCGCAGTGGCTTAGTAGCAGCGTTTCACGCTCCCATTGACACAGGTTCGATCCTCGGGCTAGGCAAGGTTGACTCAGCCTTTCATCCCTTCAGTGGGTCGATAAACTGAGTACAAAGCATGCTTGAGAACTAAACACTTTTAATATATATAAAAATTGTATGTAATTAAATACAATTATTAATCTATATCATATTTTAATTTATTAAAAAATAATTTTATTTGAGTAATTTTAAAAACAACTCTTCGTGTAAAATGTCTATCACTTTCAATAAAATCAAACGAAGTTATTATGATAAATAAAAATATTACTTTTCATCTCTTTTGAAGGAAATAAAATCTTACCAGAAAATCGCCCTCCAAAATACTTCAGTTGTCATTTTCAATTGTCCTCGAAAATTGTGCTATTTAATGAGTACCAGAAATCTGATCCTTTGCGGCGGAAAAAGTGACTTTGAAGGGGATAACTCAGCCATTCATTGGCTGACAAGAGTGTTTTGTGTTCGATTCTCATTACAAACTTCTTCAAAACTCTCCGCGGCAACCTTATTCTTCCTTTATTCATGCCGAAGTTAAAATGCCTGGCAAATATCAGTATTTCATTTTCTTTGATTCATCAAATGAGAAGGAAAATTTAATTTTAATATCGTCTTCATTTTGCTTTCTAACATTCTGTATGAGAATTTAAAAAAAAAAATATTTAAACATTTACAGTCGGATATATTATTTGCTTTATTTCGTGATTGAGGAAGCATTAGTTTACCATTGGAATGTGCGCGAAATATTAAGATATATAAAGAAATCTTGAATTTTAGATTTATATTAAATTATAAAAGCCTCTCTCTCTTATATATATATATATATATATATATATATATATATATATATATATATATATATATATAATATTCAAATTTTTTCTTGAATATTATTCTAATGATATAATTATTTTATTCTCAATGCAGTTTTTAAGTATTAATTAAATAAATAATTAAACATTATTTTAATATTGAACAATTCAATTATTATTCAGATCTAATTAATAAAATTGTATAAATATTATATTATTTATTGAATATAATTCTAACATTCAAGGTTATTCAATAATTAATTTTATATTATAATTATTAATTAAATAATAAATTTACTAAGAAGATTTGTTTCTCCAAATTTCCTATATAAATGATTTTTTATTTATTTTTCGCTTTCCTTATGCTGAATACTTACAATGAAAACTTCAGATCTATTTCATTATTTATATCGTATATATAAATCAGCGGATTAGAAAATAAAACTTTTTCCTTATGTTTCTTATGTTTTTATAAGACTTATGTATGAGTAAAATTATTTGCATGATAAGAAATATTAGCTCTAAAATTTCCTATTTACTCAGGATTTCTACACGTAGGAAACAATTAAAAGAGATTTTTTGCAGTTTTAGACATACGACAATTTTAAATAATTGGTGAAATTAAAACATTATTTTTATACCCAATAAAAGTTAAATTTAATCAAAATTCTTTAAATGAGCTCTATTAACTTGTTTTTCTTAGTAAAAATAAAAATTTGAATTGCTTTAATTTTTTCATAATACCTTATTTAAACATCATTGCTTGGATGTTGTTTCCACTCTTTTAAATATTTCGATTCTGTAGATTAAATGAGCAAATATATAGTATGCACTCGGTGGGTCTATGGCGGCATTGGGAATCAAATCCCGCCCTTCCGTATCGAAGGCTAATGCTCTAACAATTAGGCTAATACGGCTTAACTTTCTTATACATATAATATTACTGTATGAATAAAAAATCACAAATTGTGTTAAAAACTAGATGATGTATCATTACGCGAAATAAAAAAGACAAGAAAAATACATTTGAAATTATCAATGAAGATTTATTACCAATCTGTTACTGGAAAACTTTCAGTAATTTTTTGTAATCTTCAATTAAGGAAAAGAAATATAATTAATTGAATAATGTGGGGAAATAAGCTACTTTTTAGAATTATATTATTGACAAATTGCTAGCAAAATAAGTGAATTTTATAAATTTATTGTTAAGTATTTTAACATCTTTATTATAATTTTCAATGCTTTTTTTTATAATTTGAATTTAAAACCATGTTGTAGATAGTGTAACAACAGAAATCATGCTAATCCCATGATTTATTACTTTCTAGGCGCACTTTTGTAGATGGTTAGATATCTTCATAAGTCATAAAAAAATTAAGCACCATCAATGCGAACACAGAAATCAGAAACACGACATCCATCGTTTGCTGTTCATCATGGGATAGAATTACTTATAAATAGTCCTTATTGTTGAAGAAGTAAAGTTGAAGAATTGGTGATAAGACCAAATTTTTGTGAGTATCAGAAATGATTTGGGTTACAATTAACAAAAAGCCTTTTTTAGGATTATTACTGAAACAATTTTAATTCTTTCTGAAATGCCGATGGTTAACAAATGACAAATTTACTAAACAGAAGACTATAATTTTAGATAATGATTTGATCGTAATGGACATTGTTGAGAGTGGTGTTGCCAAAGATAAAGAAGAATATTTTAACTTTAGTAGATTGCAGAAATTTGTGTTAAAGTGCTCAAAACAAAACGCTTCGTGGATTATCATTTTTGTTAAATCTTCGCTAAAGGCAAAGTTAGTTGCCTCTTGCCAGATGACTGCTGACGATAAATTAGAATTCTTACAAATTGATACTTGGAGACGAGAGAAACGACTTGTAATATTCTTCTTGTGCAATCTTTCAAATAATAAACCTAACTTTGATAGTAGTCTGCTTGATTAGGAACACAAATCCTTGAAGGTTTTAATGCACCCTCAACTCACTAGGGTTATTTGGCAAGAGGCTAATTTAATAGTATATAGAACTGGCAACTAGAAACAAGGTGATCCTTGTATGGGTGCCAGGGCACAAAGGTATCGAAGGTAATGAAAGGGCTGATGAACTTGCTAAATAAGGATCGTCTTTTGTTCCCATCGGTGCAGAATCTTTTTGTGGGATCAATTTAAAGACCGCAAAAACCAATGTTCTTAGATGGGAAAAACAGAAGATGTATGAAGCTTGGCTCAACACTCCTGGTCAAACCCACGCTATGACCTGTGGATCATCAGCGTGGATTGCTTCTGAAATTCTAAGATGCTCTAGGCGGAAGATACGTTTAATCGTAGGCTTCATAACTGGGCACTACTTATTTCAGAAAACACCTCCATAAAATGGGACTGTTTCAGCAAGACCCTCTTGCGTATGATATCTGTTCAGGAAATGTCATACGCAAGAGGAAACGGCCAAACATATCATTTACGAATGCGAGGCTCTTGCCCTCGCTAGATTAACTTCTTTAGGCATCATCCATACTAGAGAGTTACACCTAGACTCCATTAAAGGGTTATCGGACTTTATTAATAAAGTGGGTGACCCGAGCAACTGGAACTAGGAAACATTGGGTTTGGAGTTAATAGTACAAAATGGTGATAAAAGCAGAGGTGCCCAATGACATACAAACCCAACTCTAAGAAGGCGAAGACGAATTTAATAGTATAGTTGAGAATCTTATCGACTCACACAAATCCTATCTATTTTATTGAAAATGAAGAAAATTCTCCAACATTCTTGTCCTTCAGGGGAAGTGCCTCTTATACTGATTTGCTTTTGACACACGCAGCTTTGTCAAATAAAGACCAACATAAAATGATTGATAGTCCAGGTGCTACTAGATATAGGACTCTACTTTATGATATTATAAGATGTGGACCGCCTTATATTGAGTCTAGGCTGACTTACTAGAGCCTGAGGAAGGCACGAATTGGACTAAATTTAAAAACTTAACTAAAGAAGTTTTGATTAGTTCTCTGGTTATACCAAATCTTGAATATACATCGAGGCTCTTTACAACTGCTGTATTGAAATATAGTTCTCTTTGTATTCCAAAAATTCAGCAAAAATGTATTCCCTTACTTGGAATGAAAAACTACAATGATTTAGAGAAAAAAAGATGAGAAGCACGGTAAAGGGCTTGAAACACCGAACTTATTCAAGATTGTATACCTTTGCGTAAAGCACGGGCTATTTGAAAAAGATCAATTATTGGAGCTAAGTGGTCTTCATATAAAAGTTACCAAAATGAATTTTACTTTAAAAAAGATGGTATAAAAGCTCTTAAATTTTTGGTCTATCTGATTAATAAAAGAATTAGAAGAAATGAACTTATGAAGAAAGGTTATGAAGAACAATCTACTGATCGGGAATCTCAAATGCTTTCAGCTCCCACTTTGCAAAGATAAGCAACATTTGATCTATTTCCCAATACGCAGTTTTAGTACAGTATAGATACACATGTAGTAACAAAATAGACAGTTCATGCAAATATTGATGAATTATAGGAAAATTGTTCGCCTTCGTTTGATTTTATTCTGCTTATAATCCTGTTGTACATTTTACGAAAATGCATATTTTTCCTTAATATGAAATGGGACTTGTTATTCTAAACCAGAAAATCAACTATAGTTTTATATATTTTAATTCTGCTATAATTTCTATAAAAGCAAAATTCCTGTCACTTCGATTCTTTTTAATGAATATTACTCGTATGACTTTCGGTTTGCAAATCAGTGCATGAACTTATTATGATAAAGATAATGAAGAACAGCCAAGAGGGTGAAATTGTCATTTCCTTTCCAGCGGAATTATTATACCAAAAGATCGTATAGTTATCTTCTTCATTTTTTTTCCCTGTAATACTTCAGAAACCGACTTTTAACGGTTGACTTTAATTCCTTTTGTTCTTTCGGTGGGGCACGTTCTCGCTGGCTTGACGTCATCAGTTTCAGATGAGTGACTTTTCGCACGTGCTGGGAAAGAGTTTTGCGGAGAAAAAAAGGAAGGGGGCCTGAATAGCGGACCCGAAAGAAAATAACAAATAAACAAGTGCAAAAAATCGTTTGAATGTAAAATAAAAATCATGAAATAAAAAAAAACAGTGTTGGCATCATCTCAGCCGGAACAGCACGCGATAGTCACATAAAAGGGAAACACTAAACCGCCTGGCCATCATCTTTAACAGTGTTTCGGAATGATGACCAAATTGGAGAAAATACACGAAAAAGGGGCCGCTGCCCCACCCCGATGCGGGTGTTTCGCTGTGTTCCCCATTTTTTTCTCCCACCCAACATTCATATCTCCTTTTTTTCTTTCTGAACCATTTACCAATGTCTTAAAGGTTTGAATGTTTCTAACAATGGTCCATAATGCTCATTTTCGGACAATACGTCTTTCAGATTTATTATTGTTTTGTTCTTTTTACCAATGGTGTGCGGATACGTTTTATTTCATTTTATTACCTGTTGCAGGAATAAGTAACACGCAGTTTGGAGTTAACAATTTATTTTGTAACTTTCTTGGCTCCCTTCTATAAGGATTTTTATTTATTTTTTTCCCTCTTTCTCTGCTATTTATTGCTTCTTTCTTTTAAACTTGAACTCCCCCATTTAACTGCGTTCAAGGTCTTTCTGGGAGAATTTGATTATTGCGTGTTCTTGAGAGGGTCGCCGATGTCAGTGCTTGTTCCAAGCCAATGTTCTTTTTTAGTAAAAAGAAGGATATCTCAAGATTATGAAAAATGTTTGACACATTCTTGTTCACATCCTTTGTATTTTCAACATTTCAAAGAAATTTTTTTGGACTCTAAAAGAAGTATGATACTTATCTATTTTCAAATTTTAATTTTTGTATAATATAAAGTTTTGATTCGAAGGAGAGGGTCACATTGCTTAAAATATTTTTCTATAAAAAATTTTCTGTGAGTTTCAAGAGAGTGCTGTCCATATTATCTATTAATTAGCTTCAATTACGACAAGCATTTTTTTGTAGAAGATTTAAAAATAAAATCATACAATATTGAAAAATATTTATTAGATTGTTCCATATATATCTCTTATTTACAATGTAGTGTACGTGGGACACTGGTACAGTAACTCAGTTTTATTTCATATCATCAGTTGACCATAAGTAATGTGAATTTTGCAATCATATTTCATTACTTAATTACTTTTTGTACTGGTGTAAAAACACTTTTTAAAACCTTACTACAATTAAAAGGAACACATATATTTTAAGATAAATGTTTTTTACAAAGGTGCCACGTACACGAAACCTGGTCGATTTTTTCAAAAATAACTTATAGGGTTAGACTAGTTATCTTTCGCATTTTTCCAGCAACAGATTCGATGCACGTTTTAAGGTTCATAAGTACAAGAGTATAATCAATATTGTCTTCTTCCGTTTGTTAAGAGCGAAGGTGGATCATTCATGGTATGGACTGTTGCAGTTTCCTGCTGGTTGACACGTCATCTTGAAGAGGAAGACAACTTTTTTGATAAAGCTCAAAAAAGTCTTAGTTGATCAAGTTTATCTTGTGGTTCAAAAATAAGGTTTTTTTCTGCAAGACATTGAATTTACAAATTTGATAATGCTCTATTACTGTAATGAGATTTCACTAATCATGTTTTAATGAACACGGAACACCTATTCTGGATCACACAGTTCTTTGATCTCAGTACAAAAGAATCGTTATTGTTTGTTTTAAAACGCTTAATTCAGACTCACCTTTTCCATTGGCATCTCTCCTGAAACATACACAGTATCTCTAATTAGAATGGTATATATTTCTGTAAGCAGAATTCAGCACTTGTCTCATTCGAATTCTAGGCAAACTTTAGCTGTATCACATTACCAAAAATGAAGCTGTTGTTGTTATTTATAACACTTGGAAAAGCCAAGCTCGCTATGCCGTCGGCTATGTGAATTGAAGTCAGCATTGAGCTTCTTTCGCTTAACCAGAGCACCACATGGATGAAAGTCAGACTTTTCTCTAAGACTCCTCCGATAGATGGCACCACCAGTGGATTCACTTCCTTAATTTTGAGACTGGTCTGAAGAAGGAGGAAATTTTTTCTAGACCATTACACTCAGAGCAACTGTTCAACGACTTTCTTTCTCTCTCTGACCACAAGACTTTCAATTCTACAGATTAAATGAGCACATATATAGTATGTATTCGGTGGGTCTTTGGCGGCATTGGGAATCGAACTCTACCCCTCCGGAGGGAAGGCCGATGCCATAAGCCACTAGGCTACCACGGTTCCTTAGAAATGATTCATATTAATATTTAATCCTTATAAATCTTAAACATTTCCATTATTTTGATTATTACTAGATTAACATTAATTAATATTTGGTAAAATAATGAGAGTGTACTTGAAAATATGTGCCAATTAATCTGGTTTATAATTGTGAAATTTAAAAATTTCAAAAATGTGTATCATTAAAAAATCATAACGTCAATAATTGTTAAATTCTCGAAACTGTAAGCTGAAGGGTAGTTGAAAATTTAACTTGATTATAATAATTTATATCAAGTATTTTTATTATAATTTTAATAATTTGAAACATTTTATTGAAGAAAAAACAACAGATTCTGTATTGTAACTATGTTATCCATCTTTATTCTATAGCACAAAAATTTTTTTAGAGAAATTACGAGTATTTTTCTCTGTATTTATAAATAATTTTTAATCAATAAAGTATTTCCTGAATGTAATATTTTAACAAAGTTATATATTTTGCTGTGTGCTACATACATATTATATTTTTCAATAATGATTTCTTCATATTTGATAGTTAAAAAAGGAAGAATTTATTAAATGAAATTAAATACAATAAATATTTAAACCCTACTAGAATTTCTTTTTTATTTTAATAATCTATAAAAATAATATTACAATGGCTTTGTTAAATATTTTGTTTTAAATTAAATCCATCTGAAAAACTATTTACGTCACGATATTACATGATGTTTATATTCTTGGAAAATTTTCACAAACCATATCAGCTATTCAGCACATGTTAAGGACATTAATTTTTAAACTAGAAACTTTAGACATTTCTGTCAAGTTAAATCTCCAATTCTATTTATCACAATCAACTGATCATTATTGCTTGTAACTTGTTTAAATATACAACTGTTCGAAAAAATAAGTTCTTTCTCTTCTCTCTCATTGACTTTTGAACTCCATAACAAACAACCAAGAGTACAAGAAACGGATAACAAATGATTCCGAGCAATTTTTCAAGATGTTAAGTAGAGCTTACGTCTTAATATCAGTCTGGAATTTAACACCGAACAACTCGAGAACCTCCGCTTCGACAGACTTAACCCTTACTGTGTGGCCGCAATAGCGATGAACCTTGACCGCTATTAGCCTATCGAATTGTCTGGGGCCTATATTTTAGCTTTCTCCAGGTGGCTCTGACTGATTATGATAAGTGTAGAGGTTAAAAATACCTTGCGTGTAGATGAGTGGTCATTATTTACAATAATACAACTCAACTCTACTCAACCGGCAGACTTACGGGGGATCGTTGAAATCGTCGTGTCTAGAATAAGATGAAATAGTAGAAACGGCTTTGTCCTTAGTTTTTTTTTATTATTATTTTATTTATCTTAGTTGTTCTGACTACTATTGGTAATAACTTGGTATTGTACTCGTGTAGCGAATTTTAGTTATTATTTATTACTATATGAAATAAAAATAATAAAGATTCATTAACTTCAGTTTTATGACAAAAATATTCATTTTAAAACGCTTTAAATTATACGTTATAAATTAAATATTTATTTTAAAACTTTATAATATATATATATATTAAAGAAAGAGGTTTGAGAGAATATTTTTGATAATAGTTGAACCATCCTGTTTAAATTACTTATATATCAATATTTTAATAATTAAATGATCCAAGAATTCGTTAGAATTTATATATTTGATAAAACTGCAGAATTGGTGTTGATTTGTTCAAATCTCGAAATGAGAAATAAATTCTTCGATTTATTTGCAGCAAAAAATGTACCATTTTTACCATAGTTCATAATTAAATTCTCATTCGATATGCCATTTAATAATTTTATATGTAAAGAATGCATTTATTAAAAAAATGAATTATTTTTTCATAACTAATTCAAAAATTCCAATTATAATTTGAAGTAATCCCCACTTTTTGTGCGACAAAATTATTAAATGTTATTTAGGATATACTAATTTAATTTACTATAAAATTTACATATATTTGCTATGTAAAAGTATCTTACACTTTGTTCAACAGCTGAAAATTGTTTTCAAGGAATAAATTTTATATTTAACGTTACGAATAATGAACAAATTTGACTTTATGCTTCTAGAATTAGACATCAAGACATTAACTTTTATGAACGCGTATTTTATTTATTTAGTATGCGTGAAATATACATTAAATACTGATGTACAATGTTAAAAATATGTATTTAATGTGTTAATAACCATTTTCTTTACTTAAAGCACAATTTGAGTAAAAACTTCGTACTTATTAGCAATGCGTTAATGGCTTATGAAAGAACAGGTTTTCACAAAATTAAGATTTTGTATTCATATAATATAAATAATAGTAATATATTTATAATTAATTATGTGGGCATACCAAATACATTTAATGGACAGTTAATTTGGTTGTAGAAAATTAAAAAAGCATCATTTTCAAAATTCTAACATCCTTCTTCTGTGAAAAGCATATTTAAATTGAGTTTAAAGATATATAAAAATGTAAATGATAATACAGAAATTATAAAATAGATTTGTTTCAGTTGAAAGTCTAAAAATGACACAATAATTAATAAAAAGCATTTACAAGTAGCAATAAATGCAGCTCAGAAAGAGAAGGAAATATTCGATTTTTTTTAAAATTCAAATGATTTCAGGAAAGAATATAAATGAAATTTTGCAATTTGCTAATTCTTAAAATTAGAAGTGAAAAGAAAATGATAATATTTAAATTACGAGGTACGCAACTGCAAACAAGCCTTCTAAATATTTATAGAATTAATAAATTTTTATCCTTAAAAGTTTTTCAGCTTTTCTTGCAATGGGATAGACGAATACAGCAGCTATTAATGGAAAGTTCTCCAAGGGAAGAGGTTATGCGGTGGTCGCTTAAATACAATATTTTAGTCCAGCGGTTACAGTGGAATAGTTTGACACCACTTTACTGTATAAAAGTTACTCAAATATCCCAAGAGAATGTTCTCCCCTTTAAAATTTAAGTTGTGTGACACGAAATGCATATATTCCTTTCATCAATAATTACCTATTTATAATCAACATTCTTTCCTGGAAACAGCTACTTAAAAGCGGCTTATTGGGTTTTCTGGTGCTAACTCCAAAATAGGACAAACTTTATTTAGAAGCGGCGTGGAGAATAAGCAATAAAAATCAAAATATAATGTAAAAATATATAAACTGAGTTTTTTGAGATTCTAATTCAAAAGAAATTGACCGATATTTAAGAGAAACAATATCATAATTGTTGCAGGTAATCAAAATGAATGTCATTCCATCGCAATTATTAACAATATTAATAATTAACATAACAGATACTTTGAAGGTCATTTCTTTAATTAACATGAATTAAAGAAAAAAGATTGAATGTATAGCCTTCAAAATCGAAGTATTAAGACATATTTTATCTTTATGTTTATTTTCTTATTTACATAATTAATTTATACTGTTGTACTTATAAAGTTAAATTGATAGTCCCATATTTTTAAAAATACTTTTCATAATTTTATTGCTCGTTTTTGAGTAAAGTGTATTCTTTAAATTCGTCATAATGACACCAATTAATATTTTTTACCTATTAAGAATGTTATGAAAAAAAGAAGTAGATTAACTATCTAAAACTAAAACAACATTTGATAAATAATCACTTCGACTTAGAAATTTTCTCAAGTATCAAAAATAAAGTTTCCATAATTTCTTTTTAAAAATGCTATAATTGATTCAATATTTCATAGTTGAATCTGTTTATTGATAGGAACTTAAATAGAAAATTATATATATAAACTCCATACCCCGACAGTCCATGTGGGCCAAGGCCTACAGTGCCCATAACTGTTTTCATGATCGAGGGCTCTGGGGTGCGAAGCATATGTCCCAGTTAGGTAGTCAGTCTAACGTAAGACCCCCAGTGTTTAATTCCCAAGCATGCTTGGTACTCAGTTAATCGACCCACTGAAGGGATGAAAGGCTGAGTCAACCTTCCCCAGCCCGAGGATCGAACCTCAGACCTGTGTCATGGGAGCGTGAAACGCTGTCACTAAGCTTATATATATATATATATATATATATATATATATATATATATATATATATATATATATATATATATATATGTATATATATATATATATATATATATATATATATATATATATATATATATATATATATATATATATATATATATATATATATATATTGCATGCAATGGTGCAGAGAAAGTTCTTCCAAAACAATTTAGTGACATTTTAATGACTGCATCATTTTTTTTTCCTCAAAATCGTGTCGTGATCGAGAACCTTATTTTCACGATTCTTAAGTGTCATTATCATTGTCATAAGAGAAAAAAATGATCCATAATTAATCATCGTTGCTCAGCTCGCTTTCTTTTTCTTCCTCCAGGGGACGCTGGGAGATTTAATTGAACGTGCTGAGCCTCTTTTGAATAGAAGCACGCTATCTTTCATTGCTAATTCTTTAAATGATGAAAAAGAAATATTATTCCATTGACTTGTATCACTGAATAACTAACTAAAAATAATTTGATGACAAATTGTGACTTTTAACCTTTTATTATTGTGGAATGGATACGTTTTTACTTTATACAAACAAAGGTAGAATTGGAAATTCACAATTACAATTTTATAGGAATAAATTATCTGCCTATTTGCTAAGCGAAATAAATTATTTTTTAACATCTTTGTTTTATTAACAATAAAACTATCCAACATTTTTAATATTAAAAAGTATGTATATTTTTCTTTATTTGCAATGAGTAATTTTATAAGTATTGATTTCTTGTTTTAATTTTGGTATTTCAAAGTGGAAATTACAATATTTTTCATGGAATACTGCACACATATTAATATATACATCCTCAGAGTAGTTTCCAAGGTCTTTGAAATTGAGCACTTATTAAATGGCATTTTCTTATCAGCAGTTAGGTTATTCGAGAACGATTTGAATAATAATTGCCTTTTATGAAATTCTTGCGCAGCTTTTATTTTGATAGAATACAGTGTTCAAAAATTGTTCATCGTAGAAATATTTTTCAGTTCATCTACATTAATTGTAAACATAATATCTATTTGAAAATGTTTCTTTCAATGCATACAAAAGTAAATATGATGAAATTATGTAAAGCAAAACCTTTTCATGTTACTGAAATGAAACTTTTTCAGGAAACTTGCGTCTGTCTTAAAATATTCAGATTATACATGAAATAATAATCGTTTCAAAGATTATACATGTTTATCCAACTATTTAAGATTGAAAAAATGCAATATCTCATTTCCTAACCCATATATTGAAACTGTTTTGATACTTTTTTCAAATATTTCGTTTAAGAAACGTACTTTGTTTTGTAAACTAAATATTGAAGAGAAAAATTTAGTATAGGTGGGCCGTTAGCAAATTACACAATTTTTGTCACCAAACGATTTTTCGGCAGTGTTATAAAAAATAAAATGGTACCAAAAACACTATGTATAATGATATGCAAATAAAAAATACATAAATTTTACAAACATATATATATATATATATATATATATATATATATATATATATATATATATATATATATATATATAACTACCCATATTCAACATTACCCAAACCCAAAGTCGAGCCAAATTGAAGAGTAATCAACGGGCACAATAAATTATAAGCCACTCATGGAATTATAAGTAAATATTACTTTAATACAACTAAATATTAGTTTCAATTACAAGGAATGTCATTTTTTCTAATAAGTCAGTACTTTAAATAATTACCTTGCAGTGGGATTACTACCAGAAAATATTTAAGATCATTTTATTGAAAAAACAATTTAATTTAATTTTAAGTGCTACAAATAATGATTTCAAAAAGTATTCAGCAATTTTAATTGTTAAATATGTTAAGCTAATTTTGTTTTAAAACTTATAATCTCAAATTTATTTAATGCACTATTTGATAGAAACAAACTTTACGAAATACATAATAAAATATTTCTCATGATTTTATCATACCTTGTTTTTGAATGTATTATCATGAAATATTGATTTTTGAGATTACGATGGTTTTAAAATTTACATCTAAAAATCTAACTCTTGAATACAATTTCATTATCTTAATGATATTTGAAAGAAACCAAAAAGCAAGATTTATTGTATTTATTAACTTATAAAAATAGACTGTTTTAATGCATTCTTAAAAAATTGAACATGCCACTGAGCAATCTTATTTTTGACATCAAAGATTTATAAAAATGTGAACGTTTCTCCTCAGCTTCAAATATTTTAATTTCAATAATCATCGTAACAGATATATAAATTTATTTTTTTATTCTTTTTTTTCAATTCCTACTGTTAATTCACTCTCCCTAGATATATCTTGCTGAAATTTTCAATTGTTAATAAAATATTATTTATTCAACCACTCAAGTTCAAATTCATTGTTTTAAACTTGTAGTGCATGACACTTGATGTTAATACAGTTTTTTCAAATATTAATTCATTAAAAATTTAATTAATTCATTTTAGTTTTATATAGATAAAAAAATATTTTTTGTTGACCTAAGGCGGAATAGACTTAAAAAAATTGTTTTTTTATAATAATTGTTTCTTGTCAAATTAAAAATTTATAACTTTAAAAAAACCTGGAGTTTAATAAACGTCAGTAAAATTATTTTTTTTCTGATTAACTGCTTTTCAGGAAGTGACTTTTTTGAAATTATTGATAATTTTGGATTTAAGTGTTGAGAGATGTTATTTAACTGCCTCAGGACCGGAGAGGATGGAAAACTTCAGGGCTTCATGTGTCACAGGAGTGTAATGAGGTACAAGCCCAGCAAGTTTTTTATTGAATCTTTAATTTAAGTTTTTAAGTTTTTTAATCTGTACACCTTTTTTGTATTAGTATGATATACCTTCTCTAGAGATTTCTCACCAAATATGGCATCTTTTCTTTTGATGATAGTGTTGCCGATTTGCTCTTTCGGGGTTACCAAGTTGAATTTTTGTTGCTTTTCAGATTTTTTTGTTGCCGGGTTCGGTTTTTTTTATTGTTTTATGTCATCTTTTGCATCTTATATATATGGTTTTTTTTTAAGTGGCAATTGCGTTAAAATTGCTTGACAATGAAAAGAAGTAGCAAAGGTCACCAATTTGGGAATATACTCTACTTGTTCCCACTCTTTTAAAAAAAGTCATTAAATCTTTAGTAAATTATTTAATAGAGAATATAAGCTTTTGTTGTTAAGTGCATTTTACAGATTTGGAATGCATTTTTGTTGGAAATCCAAACTATTTTTATTAAACAGATATTTGATATCGAAGATAAAATTTTCGTAATTTTTTATGGATGATGTTTGTTTTCATTGTAGCAACAGTATTTCCATGTTACATGTTTCAGTCCTTCATTTATTGTGAGTAGGAACGCCTATATGAATGACGATTTTCATTCGTTTGACAAGCCTTATAGATATTTTTATATTCAAGTGTATAAAACACATTTATAAAAATTTTTTACTTCATTTCCTTTTATCTTGAAATAATTTGTTATTTTGAAACAAAATTTCAAAATATCATTGTAAAATTTTTTTAAAAAAATGTGCCAGTGTAATTTGTCTACCACCAAAAGTAAAATAAATTAGTTAAGAATTTCCAGAAATAACTTTGAATTTTTCATTCTCTCTTTTACGTATTTTTCCTCATGTATTTTTGAATCCATGCTTTTTAAAAATGAATAAAAAATGAAAATAAAAAACTTCTAAGATAAATCATTCAGAAATAAATGCACTTCACTTTGTTAGGAATGAAATCTCTAATAGAGACAAAAATCTTTATTTAAATCAAATATTTCAAATCGAAATTTATTTACTAGCTGATTTTTTCTTCTTAGTTAAGTACACATTTTTTCAATAACAACATTTCAGATGCAGGTGTGTGTGTGTGTATTTCATGAACAGATTGAACAATATTCATACTGATCATATTATTATTTTATAATGAAGAAATCCGAAAATTTCCTACCATCTGTTTTAACTTACATATATACACTGATTGATCGGTTAACAAACAGTTTGGACTGAGAATAAATCGGACAACGAACACATATTCGGATAATGAACTAAAACAAATTCTAACGATCAATTATCGGCTGGCTCTTGGAGCATAATGTTCAGAATTGCCAAACCCAATGGACAAAAAATCGTTTTTCATCTCTCTTTATCTATGTTGCTTGCCTATTAAATTTCAGAGTTCTATATTGAGGAAAAAATTTTCTTCTAACAGAATATAGTTATAGTAGATCATCAGTTTCTGTTTTGATTTCATTCAAAACCGAAAATGACTACTGATTAAACCTGACTGGTTTTGATTTTATTCAAAACAGAATTCGATTTAGTGCCGACTTCTCCCATTAAAGATCTTTTAAAGAATTTAGAGGATGTTAGAGCAAAAGTCTTAGAATGGTACCCTAACAAAGCTGATGTCAGTAAGACTGCAGATCTTTACGATGACAATCCTTTTAATTACTTGCGGAAAATCCTGTAGAAGAGAGAAAGAGCAATCTACATTGGACTTGTTCTTTAATGCCCCATAAACAGAAAATGAAAAGAACTGATTATTTTTGCGTTACGACAACGAACTAACATGAATTTTAACGAACACTTTTCGGTCCTTGGAGCATGATGTCCAAGATTGCCTAACCCAACGGACCAAAAATCGTTTTTCATCTGTCTTGAATTATGTTGCTTGCCTATTAAACTTCAAAGTTCTATACTGGAGAAAAAAAATTTTCCAATAGAATATTTATAGTCAAAGTAGATCATCAGTTTTGATTTTGATTTCTTTCAAAATCAAAACTGACTTCGTTTTGAATAGCTGCCTCCCCCCCCTTTTGTTCTTTCATTGAAAAAGTGGGAGGATATCAGACAATGATCTTAGAATGGCACTCAAACCAAACTAGTATTAGTTGTTGTTACTTATGACACTTGGACAAGCCAAGCTCGCTATGCCTTTGGCAGTGCGAATTAAGTCAATAAAGAGCGTCTTTCGTTTGGATCAGAGCACCACGAAGGTGAAAGTACGACTTTGCTCTTTTTAAGGTGCCTCGTCATTTTGAACCACGGTCAGGTGACGGGGCCACACCTGACCTGGCACCCTCCTCTCCCCATCCACACCACAGCAGCGGAAGGACTTTGGATGTCACAGATTAACGTGGACACGTCCCCAACCCACGGAGCTCCAGCAACCCAGTGAAGGAGAGTACACCGTGGTCACCCTCCCAACCACTGCCCGCGGCAAATGATGCTTCCCTTTGCTGAGCTTACGGGAAGCGGCGTGAAGCTACTGAGCCACTGGAGCTCACTAGTATTAGTAAGGTGTGTGTGAGGGATCTCTACAACAACAATACTATTAATCACCTTCGGAAAGTCTTAAAAAAGAGAGAAAAGCAATCGACACTGAACAAGTATTTAATGTCCCATAAACAAAAAAGGAAAGGACCGATTAATATGCAAGACTATACGTACGTATTATTTTTTAATTAACATTCTAAGAAATTATACGACTTTTTAAATTTAATTTTTAGGGTCTTCAGAACAAATTAATCGATTTCACAAAAGCATCTATGGTAAATCGATGATCGGTTAATGAACTTTCGGATAGCGAATTTAGTCTTGTAACAGATTATGTTCGCTAACCGATCACCCACTGTATACAGAATTCAAATGCCAAACACCTATTTTCAGATGCTCAGCAGCATCTGAAAGTGAACTAGGGAATCATCTCATCCTATCAGAGAAGACCAACCATTACTTCTTTAAACTAAAGGAGGAAAACATTTGCTGTTTGGTTTTATTATTGCCTTGGGTTTATTATTCAACCTAATATTATACAGGGCACAAAATATTTCCTGATATAATGTAAAAAGGATATTAAAATCTCTATTCTTAGGAGCAAGCTTCTAATAAGACCGTTTTTTTAGAACATGTAATCGACATTAATAAGCGTGTAATAGGAAATTTTAAGACAAAAATACACACAATTTCATAAATAGTATCTAATTTTCGCTTTAATAGAGAATTTAAAGGGCTGCATGAGATTTTAAAAAAATACTATTTAAATGTTTAGCAAATTTTAAGCCTCATTTGTAAAATTTTGTTGCCAGAAATGCTCCAATTAGCTGTTAATAGTTTCCTACTGAATTTTACCATCTGATCTCCCAGTGACATAGTGGTTACATATCGCATTTCGGAGCTTTAGCTTCCAGATTCGATTCCAGCCTCTGTTGAACAACGATAGACGGATATTGCGTTTATGAAATCTACATGCTCATCTGTCAGGTAAGTGTTTGAGAGTTTTTTAGGTTTCCTCCCTTGTGACAACCTATGAAAAGTACAAGCTGAAGGCAATTTACGCGATTGATGCTAAAATGCCTTTCAATGGCCTTCAACCCTATGCTGTATCAAAAGTGCTGCCTCTTGGGTAAGTGACCTTGTGGTGGAACACCATCCTTCCGAGGATAAATCCTGTGTTCGATTCCAGCCACATGGGAGATGAATGTGTCATTTCTACTTTTAAGCATGTACGCCTGTTGTGGAGGGTGATTGGGAGTTTTCCGGGCTTCTTCCGCTGTGACATATAAGTATGGCCCAGTGCATATGAAGTCTTCTCATAAGGCAATCTTCTTCTTCTTCTTCTTAGAGTTGGGTTTATATGTCATTGGGCACCTCTGCTTTTATCAGCATTTTGTACTATTAACTCCAAACCCAATGTTCCTAGTTCCAGTTGCTCGGGTCACAAACTTTATTAGTAAAGTCCGAGTTCTTTAATGGAGTCTAGGTGTAACTCTCTAGTATGGATGATGCCTAAAGAAGTTAATCTAGGGAGGGCAAGGGCCTCACATTCGTAAATGATATGCTTGGCCGTTTCCTCTTGCGTATGACATTTCCTGCAGATAGGGTCTTGCTGAAACAGTCCCATTTTATGGAGGTGTTTTCTGAAATAGTAGTGCCCAGTTATGAAGCCTACGATTAAACGTATCTTCTCCCTAGACATAAGGCAATTCACGGTGGTTATTTAAAAAATGCTTTACATTGGGCTTCGGGTGTGAGGTTATCCTCTGTGTGGTGTCAAATGCACTGTTGCCATCAAATTTCAAGAAGTGACATTCAATTTTTAAGGTAGACATTGTTTTGTTCTTTTTTTTTTATCTGGAAACTTATTCACTGACAATAACGTTTAATATAGCCAGATAACACTGACACTGCTAAATTATCAATTAGACAGCTGGGTATGAAATGGTTATCACATTTTCAAAATCCTTCAGTTTATACAATCTAATTGTGAAATAGATGAAATCTCAACATCACTGATTGCATTTCAATTGAATCCGCTCCTAATGATTTACACTGATTTCCAATAATATACCATTATAATACATAACGAATAATGCCAGTTTCAGATATCTAAATTATGATCTATGTTAACTTTAACTTATTTATATGATTTGGGCTGACATTAAATCTTATAAATGATTATTAGTATATAACTAGATAGCCTCATTCAGTTCTTCCTATTGATATATAGAGTTTATTTTAGATTTCCTCATCAGAACTGTAGATATCTGTTATGTTATTGATGCGTTGAAATCATTTATCATTTTTTCATCATCATATTAATTCAGAGTAATGATTACACAAGGTTCAGAATGTCATTTTAACATTCTAAATGTGACCTATCTACTCACATTAATAAGGTAATGATTTTTCTATTAGAAATCACTAAAATTTGAGCATGAGCAAGTAATTTATTTTATCATCATAGGAAAATTATATGTTTTGCAATTTAGAAATTAATTCATTATTTTTTCTTTGATTTTCACAGAAAAAATCTTGCATGTTTTAAGATTTAAAATTTATCATTTCTTGAGATTAAAACAATCAATATTAAAGTTCATAAAACAAAACCATAATGAAAAATCAATTCATGCATAAAATTTTAAAATGCCGACCAACTTGTCGAGTGGTCAGCGTGCCCGACTACGGATAAGAAAGTCCTGCGTTTGAATCCCGGTTCGGGCATGGATCTACTTTCTCTCTCTCTATCTATCCTGCACTTTCCTTGTATGAATGAAGTGTGAATGGTTGCCTACCCTATAAACGGGTTTCTATGTCATGTGTGTAGAGCAAAGTCGTACTTTCACCTTCCTGGTGCTCTGATTAAAACGAAAGACGCTCCCAATCGACTTAATTCGCATAGCATAGCGAGCTTGTCTTGTCCAAGTGTCATTAGTAAACAACAACAATTTTAAAATAAAAAATAAACATATTATACGTTTCATGAATATATTGTTTTCTAAGTTTTTATTTAGTGAAACACAGAAAATAAAGAATATATATATATATATATATATATATATATATATATATATATATATATATATATATTGTTTATAAGTAAAATTTATGTTGATAAATATTACTGGTCATTTTTAGGGATTAAAAAAATGTAAGCAAAAATGTAATTATTGAAACTTTTAAAAATGAAATGCAAATTGTGAACTGATATATATATATATATATATATATATATATATATATATATATATATATATATATATATATATATATATATATATATATATATATATATATAACGAAGATATTTTTCGAAAATTATATTTTTACAGATTTTTTTCATTGACTATTTTATTTGATATAAAAATCAAAATAAACTTGATACAGTTCAATGAACGAGAGCTAGGTGGATGATCTGTTTCTACTGCTAACCATTCCAACTTTGGCGCACAACAAATCCTCTCCTCGGAGCTTAAAAAAAAGTGCCTGATTCAGATCCTTCCACTTTCGTCATAAAAAAGTCCAGCTTCCTGACCTTTCCCGGATTTAAACCGGAGCTCTTACAGTAATCCCTTAACATACGAGGGATCACGATAGGACGATGGTCAGTTGGTCACGAGCAATTACCCGGGGGTCAATTCCTGGTTGCTCGTCTATCCGTCTTGATGAATCTCCCATCGGGATCAATAAAAAGCACTAGATTAAAGGATCCTCAACTGAGATTCAGTTGACTGTAATAAAAGAGTTCTGCTCTCCCCAAACCCTGCTGTGGCCGGGATTAAGTGCGGAATCGCTTGTTATCTTGGGGAGTCGATCCCATGCAGTTGTTTCGCTTCTGCAAAATGGCGAAGTTGAGGCAAATCCCGAGCGATGTTTCAATCGCTTCGGCTTGATTGTATCAGTTGTGCCCCATCTGAAGATAGGAAGAAGTTGTTAGTTTTAGTTAAGTTCTAGTAGACGAAGAACATCGAAATCGTTGGGGAAGTTCTGAGATACAGATCAGAATGGCTCTCAGAAATAGTTTTATATTAAAACAATTTACGATTTTTGCTATAGTCTTCTATTTCTTTTTTTATTTTTTTTTCAGAGAGGATATAAGCAGCCTTATCGATATATTAACTCATCATTTACAAGTATTTAACTGTTTTTTTTTCAAAGTCATTACATCTTTGAAAAATTTTGTGGAAATGAACATCAATATTCTCTTTTGATTGAATGAATTGAAAGCAATGTTCATAGTTTTTATCAATGAAGAGAAATAATAATTCATGATCTCCATATCGTAAGTTAATTTTTTAAAGTCTATAAATGTTACTTACTTCAATTATATGATTATTAAAGAATATATCAATGAATGATAAAAAATAATATAAATTAATACTGACAAGAAAGAAAGAGATAGAGAATTAACGAATCAACGTTCCAGAATAAATACTTAATAAAAGAGTTTAAAACACTAATACTTTGGAATGGGTATTTTTTTGTTTTTATTATTAAACTTTTCATAATTCATCAATTTAAAAAAAAAACGTATTTGGTAAAAAAAACGTATCGGAACCCATCGCCGCCTACCCTGTGTAGTGGTCAGAGTGCCTGACTACGGATAGGGAGGTCCTGGGTTTGAATCCCAGTTCGGGCATGGATGTATTTCCTCTCTCTGTCTATCCTGTCTTTGTCCTTTCTTTGTATGAATGGTTGCCTACCCTATAAACGGGTTCCTATGGCATGTGTGTACTGAGGAAGTTGGACTCCACACCAAAATAGGGTTCAGTTGGAAAAGTGGAGCAGCGCACTCCATATTACCAGCCTGGCTGGCACAAGACCACAACAACATCGGAACCCAATCATAACATTACTTGATAAAATAGCATTCGGAATTTTCCTATTTGCTTCAGAATGAGAAATAAGCAAAGTCTTGTCATATTACTTCTCATCCTAAAGTAAGAGACTCTTTTCTTTCAGAGTACAATTTCTCCACTGTCTGAGTTCCTGCTCTCTATTATAATTTATATTATTGCATGCATGTTTATCGGTATGGGCTCTTGAGAGTTTTGTGATTTTCCTCGTTTAGTACTCGTGAGTACAGCACACAATTAATGAAAAGTCCTCCAAGAAAGAAGCTCAGGTTAAATGCTGAAGTTCCTTGTGACTGTTATTTTCTGTTAGGCTATCTGCAATATGGTTAGCTATCTGAAAAAGTCTTACCATTACCAAGTATAGTAAGACTATATTTTTTGGACTGATAGATTTCGACTCACTGTGAAGCAACAGAGGTTGTTGTTGCATTTGTGTAAACGCATTGAGCTGTGTGCATGGAAGTGCAGAGTTATTCCACGCAGGAATGGGACTCACTCTCAAAAGCTTTCTCATAAAGCTGTACTCGGTGAATGTTTAAGTTTATTAAAACAACCTTCAACTCTTACGAAACATATTACAAGTAATAGATATCGTTTACGTTATCTGTTACTTAGCATTAAGGGGTTGCTATTCGAAGATTTATTTGTAATGTATGAATTGACAATCTGTGTAAGCTATGATTTTTTACTAACCATGCTCAAAATATTCTTACATGATTTTTGAATACTTTTCTGAGACATTATAGAATAATACAAACCAAAAATCGTTTGAAGAAACAATTATTTTCTTCAAACAGTCAATCGATAGTAGATTTATGTTCGTGTTGCTAGTTACACCACATTACATTACAATCAGCCGACCAACTTGTCTAGTGGTCAGCGTGCCTGACCACGGATAAGGAGGTCCTGGATTCGAATCCCGGTTCGGGCATGGATGTACTTTCTCTCTCCTGTCTTTGTCCTTTCCTTGTTTGAATGAGGTATGAATGGTTGCCTACCCTATAGGGTTGCCTACCCATAGGTACCGTTTATAAACGGGTACCTATGGCATGTGTGTAGAGCAAAGTCATACTTTTATCTTCATGGTGCTCTGATTAAAAACGAAAGACGCTCCCAATCGACTTAAATTCGCATAGCATAGCGAGCTTGGCTTGTCCAAGTGTTATTAGTATAAACAACAATAACAAACATTACAATCACCCACGACATGTGACTACGCTGAAATAGTAACAATTCGCCCTCTCTTGCTTAAACACGCACGCATGCGCACACATAAGTGCATATATATATAATGATCCGTTAAGAGTAGCATGTATATCTTTTTACTATTTTAAAGTTATCTTATGCACAATGCATTCGTTGTTTAATTTCAATATAAAGACAATCAACTTGCTTCTCTCCCATCTATAAATAACATATTTAATCTACTTTGAATTATTTTATAATTTCCTTTCTTCAACTTGGCATTAATTTCCAAAGAAATGCTCTCCAATCTGGTGAAGTGCTTAACGGGTGTTCGCCAACATGACAGAATGGATTTTAGCATCCATAGAACAGTCAAATCATTTTCTATGGCTTCAGATTTAAAGGCGCCGTTCATTTCTCCAAAGTGTGAAAATCCGATGCACATCCCCGGGGGCAGAGAAGGTGCAGTGGGATGAAGGGACCCCAAAAAAAATATTGAAAAAAAAATAGAATCCTCATTCGTTGAAACCTCCGAAACTGCAGAAATTTTTTGCTGAAACTGTAAAGTAATATGTCAGTAAAAACTTGTACGGGTGAATTCATCGTATAATTTGACGTATTACTTTTATTTACATAATTAATAAATTAATTAAAATAAGACATTAAAGTATGAACCGTAGATCTTTCAACAAGAAATAAACATAACTGATATTTTAAAATTTATGTTTATATGCCCATCGTAAAAAATGGGAAAACAAAATTTGGAAAATTTTTCAAATAACTTTTATTATATGGAATAGATTTTAAAATTGAAGCTTATTACTACATGCAAATTCCAAATATGACTCTTACATAGGGTATTCAAAACTTCAATATATATATATATATATATATATATATATATATATATATATATATATATATATATATATATATATATATATATATATATATAGATAGATAGATAGATAGATAGATAGATAGATAGGAAAATTGTACTTGTGTGTGTGAACTTGAAAATATTATTACTAACTTCTCATGTAAGAACATTCTGATTTTTTGAAGTTAAAATTACGTATTATCTAAAATATTGCTTTAGATAAAAAAATACTAGATGCTATGAATTTTAAACGTCACAAAAAATTGTGAAATTGACGTTAGGGAGCAAAATAATTGAATTAATTGAATAAAGAGAGAGACACAAAGTGCACAAAATCTACTCCGTTAAATTATACGATTTTTTTGAATAACGAATATAACATAGGAAAAAATGAAAAATTATAGCTAAGAATTTATAACACAATGACAGTAATTAGTGATACGTTAAGAAAATGAATAAAAAATATTAAATTATGTAAAAAGTACCCACTTGCATTTGGGAGTAAAAAAATAGTTACAGATATTCAACAAGTATTTAAGAATTTTAAATTGCCATGTGTAAAAATATGATTCAATAAGTTAAGAAAAATCCATTTTACAGCATATGTGTATGATTTCCCACCACTGCCTGACATATTTCTACGTACAATTACCTATTGTCAACTATGGAGTTAACTAAAATAAAATATTTAATCTGCATTAATATCCATATATGTACAAATGCTTGAGACTCAGATATACTGCAGACAAATATAGCTGGATTTCAGAAAGGCCTGAAAATCCAAATCAAATTAAAAATCCTCAATTAATGGCATAAGCATTTTTACTATTGTGGAGGTAAATATCTTGATTAATTATATTTTTAACACACACACACATTATATATACTATATATATATATATATATATATATATATATATATATATATATATATATATATATATATATATATATATATATATATATATATATATATATATATATATATATATTAATATAAAGCAAAAACGTATATAAATATAAAGTAATAAATACAATACTGAAAATATAATGTAGGAACTACAATACATTATAAGAAATCTAGCCAGCACAAAAGCAGCTAAAGAAAGATTTGCATATATAAATAAGATAAAACATGAAGAAAATTGAAACCAGAAATATAAAATTGGAAAGATACTAAAATATATGATGCAAAAGACAAGAAGAAGGCATAGGGACCACGTCTTCATCAGGAGGGAGATGGCCAGCTATGCAAAATGAACACTCTTTTCTGACATGCTCGAATTATAAATGTCTAAAAATCTTCGAGCAATTCTCTCGAAGAGTGTTCGTATTAAAAGAATAAACATATATGCAGAAAAGATAAATATATATGCAGTAAAATAAAAATACTCAATAGATGAAAATATTCACAATAGATGAAACATAAGTACAGTAGAAAAATACATATAGAAAATACATACAGTAGAAAAATACATAATACAAGTGCCAGTAAATCAGATTGAGTTTATATTTGAGAATAGTATGAAGTTGCCAAAAGTAAATTTGAAATTAGAATAAAGAAATATTGCCAGAAGTAATTAAATTCAAAAAGTTAAAGTGGTTTAGAAAATTAAAGTGGCTTAGAAACATGTACTAAATTTGAAATTAAAATGTGTTAAATGGGATTTAAGCTTTAGCTATAAATAAAATAAAATAAAGTGTATAAATGTAGGTGTTTTCAGGATTCTTGTAAGAACTTCAATGCTTGGGTGGCCCTTCTGTAGTTATAAAAACTACGCATTACTTCAATCTTACAAGCGATTCCCTACTTCCTACATATTTTAAAATAAAATTAATTGGAATATTGTTATTTTTTAGGTGAGCTATTAGGCGTTTAATTTGATTTTTAGTGCATTCATAATTGTTACAGATTATATAAATGTATCTATATAAATGTATATATATATATATATATATATATATATATATGTATATATATATATATATATATATATATATATATATATATATATATATATATATATATATATATATATATATATATATATATATATATATATATATATATATATATATATATATATATATATATTTGACATCCCTTTCACACATTAACAAATCATTTATTGCGAAGTTTTGAAATATGGTATTTAATTATGTAAAAAAATTGTGTCTCTGTAGTGTCTCTGCCCAAGAGTGATAATCTTATTTCAATATGTTTTTAATTTCTAATAAATTTTCAAATTCAGCTCACATTTATTAGATATTTTAGCTTTCTAAGTCTGGTTGCGTTTTAATCGCATAAAATTTAAGGAATAAAAATTTTGTTACTACGCTGCATTAATTAAATTATCAATCGAAAATTTTTAAAAAAAATCAGTATTGATTTTAAAGATACTTTTGAAAATCAGTGATTATAATATTGTAACAAGTCTTTTAATAAATTTAATAAAAATATGCAAACCACTGTTAACTGGAGTAAGTTATCAAAAGAAATAAATTTCTTTTAAGTGAAGTAATTTGCGAATATAATTTTTTTGTAACAATAAATAAGTAAGCTAACGTTTGTAAATCTAATTATATTGTGCTAATGAATTTCTAAAATATTCTAACACATTACGATAACTGTAATGAAAGTTTTGAAATGAAACATTGTTAGTATTTTAAGTTAGCCACAAATCAATATTCTGAAATAAATTTTATCTCATTCCACGCAGCGTTCTCAATTCAACTTTATAAAGAGGATAAAGATTTTGTCTATATGAATAAAATGGCACTGAATTCAATAATGAAGCTATCGTTTGACACTTTCAATATGTGATATCGTCTGCTGATGGAATTTTTATTTTAAAATTTTGTTATTAGAAGTATTATTTTGGCAACTCGAAATTTTTTACAGCTATTTTATTCAAATTTTCAATAGTCTGGCAAGGGATTCAATATTGAGAGGTTGATGTAAATGTATGTTCTCTACAAAACTTAAAAGCTCTGTATTTTATAAAATGTTTTTGGAAGAAGATAAAATGAAAAAAAGCTAGTATTCTCCATTGTGTTCTCATCTGAGTACGGGTAAGTAAATATAATTTTTTTCTTCACAGGATTTGTTTCGTTTTTATTTATATTTGTATTCATAAAAATGTTATATTTCGACATTAATTGAGAGCTAAGCCTTACACTTTATTTTTTAGAAAAAATAGATATTTTAAGTTCACCCCACATCACAAAACTATTTGACTAAATTCAGTGAAAAATGATAAAATAGATTCACATTTCATCACTTCAGTCAAGTTACATATTTCTAGTTAAATGTTTAAATTGAATTGACGTAACATAATAGCAAAGTTTAAATTAGTAACATTTTTCGTTTCATAAATTAAAAATAAAATTGTTTAAAATTTTAGCCGAGCAGCTATTTTTTCCTCGCATTAAGAATTGGTTACATTTAGCTATGTTGTTTTAAAAATCTTTCGTCTGCTCAAGATAAGGCAGGAAAGAAAAGTTTACACAAACTAGTTGAGTAAAATAAACTATCTCTTCCATAAAGACTAGTAACCATTACCATTCCTTCGAGATTCAAGATTGTATCCCGACAGCCCTAAAACTGAATTCCATGATCCTAAATGTAACAATTATGGACAGTTATTGGAAGTCCTTGGATATATGCTGGCTCTGCTTAGTTTTTTCTTCTCTTATATTTTTCAAAAAATATAAGGCTCTCAAAAGTGCATTTTTTCTATTGTACATTTGGCTTTAAAGAGCTGATTTATTACAATCATTTCACAACTAGTTTTCAAAGAAAATATTTGGTTCTTATTTAATAATTTAAAACTATTTTCAAAAATCAATAATTGCTATTTTTAAGATAAACATAATTTTTTTTAAATTTTGTGAATTGGTGTTGTGGTTGGTTAATTTGTCTCTCAATAATTTTTTTTGGTTTGTTTTGCACTGAGGGCTAATTAAACTAGTATCTATAGTTTAAAGGGAATTCCCAACCATTATAAACATCCATGTCCAAGGTGGAATTCGAACACCTCAAATTGTTTATTAATTTTTTGTTAGTCAAGTAATTAAAACTTTTTAAGTCTTAATTATCATCAGAGGTACTGAGAATTTAACTTAATTTAAAAAGTGTGTTTTGTGTTTTTATTTTATTTCAGAAATAAGTCTCAGCTTTATTAGCAGTTTTTGGATTTATCTATCTATCTATCTATCTATCTATATATATATATATATATATATATATATATATATATATATATATATATATATATATATATATATATATATATATATATATATATATATGTATATATATATATATATATGTATTATTTTTTCTTTTTATTGTGCTTTTTAAAATTTTGTAAAAATTGAAGGAATTTTCTGTAAAATGTATTGTTATTTTTGGAAATTTATAAAGCAAAAAAAATTGTTTTCTATATATAGCCTTATTTTAAAATTTGGTTGAAATAGAAGAAGTTTAAATGGAACAAGAATAATATGAGAGTGAAAACTATCATTTATAACAATCATTCATTCATTAATAATCACAACTGGGAATTTGTGATTAATTACGACCTTGATTCTTATTAGATACAGTGTTATTGTATTCTGTTTTATAAAAAAAGAAAATTATAATACATAATTTCGTAATTTATAATTTGATAATTTTGAAATAAAAAATAAAATGTATTTTATTTTTGATTTTCAATTTAAAATTCAACTAAAAGGCTTGCTTACAACAATCCATTGGTTCATGCATACTAGTACCCTAATATGTCACAGTGTTGATGATTGAGTTGTTAATATTTGAGAGACAAGACATAATGTCTTATTGGTTTTCAATAAAAGCTGTTGAGTATAATATTGTTCATAAAAAATAGTTTAATGATTAAACTATGTAGATGAATATTAGTAGAGTCCTTTACATATATGAAAGAATATATTCATCGAGTATCAAAAAATAATAGAAGAATTAGTAAACTGTGTTTTTATAGAGTAATGCTCTATAAGAGCTATTAAACTCACATTCCAAATGTATCTCATGCATTAAACATGTATGCTTCATAGATTTCAAACTTCTCTGATGCAACTATTAAAAATAGTTAATCGGTGAATGTAACACAATGAGAATGAAATTTCAAATATAAGCATCATCAGCTCGTAACCAATAATTCAGCATTATTTAATGTTCAATAATCAACTATTGATAATGATTGTGTTCAGCAATATCATTTGCTACCTGATAAAAAAAATAAGTAGACTTATTTATACACTTTGGTATTTTGAATCGCATCAGACAAATTTACACATTCGTATATTAATTGATAGGAAGACAATACAAGTAAAAGTTTGCTGACAATAATGAGTAAGTCTACAAATATTTATTCATATAACATATGTACAAATACGTCTATGACACACACGCGTATATATATATATATATATATATATATATATATATATATATATATATATATATATATATATATATATATATATATATATATATATATATTCTAAAACTGAAACTAAACTCCATGACACGACAGCCCATGTGGGCCAAGGCCTACAGTGCCCATAACTGTTATTCATGACCGAGGACCCTGGGGTGCGAAGCATATGTCCCAGTTAAGTGGTCAGCCTAACGTAAGACCCCCAGTGTTTAGTTCTTAAGCATGCCCGAGGATCAAACCTCGAACCTTTGTCATGGGAAGCGTGAAACGCTGCCACTAAGCCACCGGGCTTCATATATATATATATATATATATATATATATATATATATATATATATATATATATATATATATATTTATATATATAACATTGTTTGATAATTTTGGGATGTATTCTTTAATGGGTGGGAGTTGAAAATTCAGAAAATTTGAGGTATACTTTATGCATTTGAATTTCTGCTTTTCTATATAAAAAGGCTTTCCAACTCGTATCGATTGTTTTTACCAAAATAATTCTCATTATAAGATCGACAGTTTTATGAGAAATTTTTTTCTTTATAATATCAAAGTCAAAACATGTTTTGAACACTTTTTGTAAAACGTTTGCCCTTTTCATATATATTATAGTACATAATCGCAATATTGTACGTATACAATATACTTTGAATAACTCCTAATTTGATTCAAATTTACAAGTCATGTAAAGTGAATGACTGAAGAAAGCATTTCAAATCAGATCTTAAATAAACTGAAAACTATGTGTCTCGGACCAATACCTGGACAAAGACTTGTGCCAGCTTCGTCCTTAGTGAGCAGATATTTACACATCTCTCACATTACATGAAATACAGCTTATCTCCCGCTTGCATCGCCCCGTCTTTAATTCCAAACTTCAGTCACGGCCAAGTGCTTTAAGCTCGTGAACCAGAAAAACAGTCTTAATGCATATTGTGTTGTGTCCCCTCCCAGCCACTTTTCGCCCACCAATTAGATCCTCTTTAATCATTCCGGTAATAAGGAGTTGCATTCGCATTGCTGCAGAAAGTGCAGACGGACAGAAGACGCTAAGCGGATCCGCATCTCTTTTTCATTTTTATTGTTATTAAAAAAAAAAGGTCCATCGCATCAGGATGCGCGGGTGTGCTTTGTGCATAGGCACGAAACGCTTAATGAAGCCGAATTACTTGAATCATCGATTCATAAGATGGAAGCAGCTGATAAGGGAAAATCAGACAGAGACAAGACCTGAAAACTGTGCTCTGGACGAAGCTTCAGTGGCCTTCAACCACGTAACGCAATTAATAAGGTCATTAAGCCTTGTTTACAAAGTGAGCAAGCCTTGATTTGAAATCGGACGATTGGCAGTTTTTGATTTTGTTGGCTCCGTTATGCCTTCTTTCAAGACCTCTGGGTGTCATTATCGTTTATTAAGCCTCTCTCGTTTACCGAAGAAATTCCACTTTCATTCCTAATCGCTGAGGTGTGTGTAACTGCAGTTATTCGCAAGAGTTAGAAGGGCTCTTTCCCATGCACAATGAGGCTGCTTTCTCAGTCGGAATTCATTATCATATATTTCCCTTTTTAGTTTGTCAGCTATTATTTTTCTCAAATATTGCCTGGTACTTTCTCACAAATTGATTTGTGCTGTAAACGTCATAAAAGGATATCAAATATCTACAAGAATATACTGTTTAATAATTATTTTACTGAATACCTGTACGAAATAAAAATGATAGAAATAAATCTATACTCATCAATAAGCGTTATCTTGAGGTATTTCCCTTCATAGTTTGTCAGCTATTATTTTCTCAAATATTGCCTGGTATTTTTTCACAAATTGATTTGTACTGTAAACGTTATGAAAGGATATCAAATATCTACAAGAATATACTGTTTAATAATTATTTTATTGAATAACTGTACGTAATAAAAATAATAGAAAAAAATCTATACTCATCAATAAACATTTTCTTGGGTATTCAAGTGCCTTTCGATCCACTAGAAGATAAAATTATAAAATTGCCTATTTTTTAATATTTTTATCGAATTTTTTCACTTAAACACTTGTAAAGTGAAAACATTCGATAAAAATATTATAACTTGTAAGCAGATTTAAAAAGAAATATATTTACATCACTTTTTGGGGAGGTCCAAGGAATGCGATGTCCTATTTTTCCAATGAAAATATTAAACTGTACAAAATAATTCTATCAAATCATTTTCTCAATGAAATAGTGATTTTTCAATGCACTTTGTACCAGTGAGATTTATTATGTTAAATAAATTCTTTGCTTGTAGGATTACATTTGATAAATAAAAATAAAATAATTTACTTTTTGTCTTATAGATATAATGAAATATTTTATATGAATTATAAATCATTGAAAATAATTTATAAAAGAAATTTGATAAAACAAATGTTATTATTACGTATTTCGATATCAATGTTTTACATAAAACTGCTTTTCTACTAAAGGAATGCACAATTATCGCTCATATAACTAGTTAATGACAGTAATATTCAATATTATATAAAACAAATACTGTTTCATTTAGTTCTAAATAGATCAAGAATATTTTTGTAATAATTGATGACTAATTTTACAGTACTTACTTAAAAAATTACGTTAATTTTTCTCTAAAGAAAAAGTTATTAATTGTGACATTTTTTATTTATCTTATTTTATTTATTTTAATCAATTTAATTTATGAACAATAAATTAAGTATACATTGGCTTCTTCTTCTTCTTCTTAGAGTTGGGTTTGTATGTCACTGAGCACCTCTGCTTTTATCAGCATTTTGTACTATTAACTCCAAACCCAATGTTTCCTAGTTTCAGTTGCTCGGGTCACCCACTTTATTAATAAAGTCCGATAACCCTTTAATGGAGTCTAGGTGTAACTCTCTAGTATGGATGATGCCTAAAGAAGTTAATCTAGGGAGGGGACAAGAGCCTCGCATTCGTAAATGATATGCTTGGCCGTTTCCTCTTGCGTATGACATTTCCTGCAGATAGGGTCTTGCTGAAACAGTCCTATTTTATGGAGATGTTTTCTGAAATAGTAGTGCCCAGTTATGAAGCCTACGATTAAACGTATCTTCTGCCTAGAGCATCTTAGAATTTCAGAGGCAATCCTCGCTGATGATCCACAGATGATTCTGGTCAGAGAGTCAGTCATGCTAGCGATAGCTTCCTGACTTTTACCAGAAGAATATGGTTTGGTGGTCACTACTACCTCCTGTGAAGGATTCATTGCTGCCCCTTCACTAGATTGTCTCTGAGTTCCCTTGTCTTTTTCAGTAAGGTCTACTTCAGAGGCTTCACCTGCAAATGCAGAAAGGTTAGTTATTTCTTGTGTCTTTTCAGCCACAAGATAACAATTAATAAGCTCAGGTAATATAACAGTCCACCCAGCATTCCCTGAGTTACTGGGTAAGGCAAAAAAGCTCTAGAAGTTCGCCAGGCAACTAGAGGCTCCGTTAAGCCACCATTACCGCGGTGCCAAATAGCCCTAGGCACGGGTCACATAACACCAGGGCTTACGGGAGCTGGTTCGCGGCCTCTGATTCTATATTCAAGGCTATCCTGTCACTTCTACAGGACGTTCGGCGATCCACCACCTGCCGACGTGTCTGGTAGCTGCTCAGGCCCAGGATACTTTGGCTTAGTCTCATAGTTTGTGTGTGTACAAAATTACAAAATAACATTTTCTTCAAATAAATGAAAGAATTATTTCTTACAAAAAATATTACGTTAAAAAGTAACTCTATTTTTCACTTAAAATTTTTTGACAAACATTATTTTAACATTTTCAATTTCATCTCTTATATTATTTGTTCTTTATATAATTTCATTGTTAAAAAATTTCTTAAAGAAAATTATGAACATTAACCTCTAAATTCAGGAAAAATTCAATGATGTTTTCTGAAGCAAAGTATTTAATACCGTTCAGAGTGATCCTAATATATAAATAGTCATCAACCATGCAATGGTTAGAATCTTGAGAAAAATAAAATCTAACATTTAATAATTCTAATTATTAATTTATTATGTCATTGCAATTTTCATTGATTTCTTATTATTATAAATGAATATTTTGCAAAAATAAAAATTTTAGAATTTATATTATGTAACTATAATAGTTAAAATATTATACTAATGTAATTTTCCTCTATTCCTATTTATAATGTCTTAAAGAAAATGTAATTACGACAGATCAATAACTTTTGATTCATTTCATCTGTCAATAGTATATAAAACTAAGAACAAGTTTAGCATAAAATATCATTACATGATCACTATTAATAAAACAAAACATTTGATGCTAAAAACCACAGAAAAATCTTTCATTTTCAATTTTTTTAAGTATACTCATAATTTTTTTTACATCACATATAGTACAAAGAAAGCCCGGTGGCTTAGTGGCAGCGTTTTACGCTCCTATGACACAAGTCCGAGGTTCGATCCTCGGGCTGGGCAAGGTTGGCTCAGCCTTTCATCCCTTCAGTGGGTCGATTAAATGAGTACCAAGCATGCTTGGGAACTAAACACTGGGGGTCTTACGTTAGGCTGACCACCTAACTGGGACATATGCTTTGTACCCCAGATCCCTCGGTCATGAAAACAGTTATGGGCAATGTAGGCCTTGGCCCTCATGGGCTGTCGTGCCATAGTACAAAGAAACGAAAATTAGAAATATGATGCTTGTCTTAGTTATTTAAATTTTGTTTATTTTTTCCATACAAATCCTTATTAATAATGACTATCAATTATAATAATCTTTTAATGTTGTTAAATTCATAAACTTTTAACTCCTCTATTTACTAAATTAAAATTTACAGTTTTAATTACCCATTTGCCCCTTCGCTTATGATATCGAATATAATTATACCAATTATTTTTAAATAGCTTTTATAACTACTGACTTATAGTTAACTGGTTATAAAAACAACCGTCGTAGACATAATTAACAGCTAATATCCGGTTAAAAATGTATAATGCGAGATTACTTTAATATGCGCATCGTAAGTTTGAAAAGAAAACAAAATCCCGAAGTCAAACTTTCATAATTTAATAACTTGGAAATCCATGATCGAATTTAAAATTTTCCTGCCCTATCTTAAGTACGAAAAGTGATTAAAAAAAGACGAAGAAAGTTCACTCATTTCACTATTCCTTATGTGTAGAGTGAGAAAGGGAAAACATTTTAAGAATATAAATAAAACCTAGGAGCAATTTATTCTCTCCTCTGCACGGGATTTTAAACAATATTCCCTTACAAGCTTTTCCTTCGATAACTTAATCGTAAACCGCTTGTGCTGGAAGCCCATTAAAAGTTGCGTCACATAACATTTATTGACCTATAATCATTTGGATAACTGGGCGAGAAGAGACACTGTTTGCGAAAAAGAATTTTATAGCCTCGCTCCAAGACCCGCGGTTTTAACCGGATAAGCTATATATTCTCCGCTTTTAAGGAACAGAAGGTGGATGGTGGTAAAAAAAAAATACGTATTAATAATAGTGGTACGGCCCTGATTTAATAACCTTCCTCCAAAAATAATATGCGACATCCCATGCGTGATTTTGTTTAAAAATTTTCAAAGCTGTTTTACACTCTCTTCCTATTTTCCTTCACTCCCTCACTGCTGGAAGCGGGGCTAAAAATTAAAAGATAGGTAATATCCGGAATCACAGGAGGGAGGCTGGTGTCGGAAGGGTAGTCCGTAACACCCATTTCCGGAATCATCAAAACCCAAACGAATTCAGAAAAAATAAAAAAGATGCGCTTCCATATAAATTTAACGATGGTCTCTTTTACTTGCTGTGCTGGCAGTAACTCTGTTTCCAGTTAGGAATATAAAAATATTTCTGCCCTTTTGAAAGCGGGTGTATCGTTAACACCAACCCCTCTCACTCTTCAGACAAAAGAGGAAAGTATCTTAAGCGATTGTTCGGGCCAAGCTACTAATTTATATAAGTATATATACATACATAGTGACATTTCTTTTTTTCTTCTCTTTTTCACCCCAAATATATTAGTTTTGATGAATTTCGCCAGGACTTCAAACTCTGTAAAAGCTATTGCTTTCATCAGTGTAATTAATTCATTCCTTCATTCATTGTCGTGAGCCAGCTAGGCTGGCAATATGGGGTGCGCTGCTCCACTTTTCCAACTGAACCGTATTTTGGTGTGGAGTCAGACTTTCTCAGTACACACATACCATAGGGACCCGTTTATAGTGTAGGCAACCATTCACTCCACATTCATACAAGGAAAAGACAAAGACAGGATAGATAGAGAGAGAAAGTGCATCCATGCCCGAATCGGGATTCGAACCCAGGACCTTCCTATCCACAGTCAGACATGCTGACCACTAGACAAGTTGGGCGGCAGTGTAATTAATGATATATTTTCATAAGATTTTCTTCTGGCCGATTTCAAAATCGGAGAATAAAGGGTTTTCGTTTCAATTTTAAAGTATATAAGAGTATAAGACATTTTCATACACTCAATATTGTCCAAGTAATTAAGTCATCTGGAATTCAGACAAATATTAAAACACAACTCAAATTGTGATGAATCTAATACACAAAAAAGGCTAAATTTTTGTAATATTTATGGGAAAAGAGCTAGAGGAAAATATTCTCACTGATGTATATGCGGATGGAAGAAAAATCTAAAGATGGAGATTAATCGGGAATTGACAGGAGACAAATACGTCTGTTTAATTGACTGTTGAGGAGATAGCTAGGGCTTGCAGTTGGCTACAGTCCCGATAAGAATATATAGGTAATTCACAAAATTCAATGCATGAAGCATCCAAATTTTATAAAAATTCATACATGTATGATAAGTTACGAATTATATTTTTGATAAAACTACGTTTAATAGGTGCATAATATGAGTTTTAAAATAAGTTATATAATTCTTAGGTAACCGAATTCGAAAGCTCCGCTTACTGACTCCTTAGGTTGAATACAAAATTGTCGCCGTTACTACGCACTTGGACAAGCCAAGCTCACTCTGACCACGGCTATGCGAATTTAAGTCAGTAGGGTGTTTCTTTCGTTTAAACAGAGCAGCTCGAAAGTGAAAGTAAGACTTTGCTCTAAGACTTCTCCGATAGAGGGCATCATTACAAGATCGCTCCCTCAATTTTGACATAGATCTGGAGAGGGAGGAAATTTTCTCCATTATACTCATGGTAACTGCTCAACGATTAACCACAGGACTTCCGATTGCACAGATTTAACAAACATCTATGTCGCATGTACTCGGTGGGTCTTTGGCGGCATTGGGAATCGAACTCCAACCTACCGTACGGAAGGTTGATGTTCTAACCACTAGGCTACCATGGCCTAAAATTATTCCTTTCGTCACTGTCAATTCTATTCCTTTCGGCATTGTTAATTATCTGACCTTTTCTCAAATAGAAAAATAAATAAAATTTTCCTATAAAGAAAAATCTGTATTATTTTAATTTATACCCTTTGAAGTACAGTACATGTGCTATAAAAGCGGAAACGTGTAACTGTGTTTTGATTTTGTGTCTCTGAGTTTTCCTTGGAACTAAAAACAGAAACTATTTAACTTGTCATTTGTATATGTAATTTCAGCTCTGATTTCTGGAAATTTTTCGTAGTTGCTTTACTCGATATCAAATAAAATAGAATACGAATATAGATTGATAAATACTAATTTGTTTTTTGTAAGAAAATATACCACAAATTTGGTGAAATATTTGGTGTTTAGTGAGCCTCCAGTTTCTTATCTTCAGTTTAGCAAAATCCTCATCAAGGATATCTCCCTATCTTGTTTTCCACACAATTGTAGATCTTTTCATCTGAAGAATCCATTAAGGACCTAAATATGTGTTCCCTCAATACTCCTTTCCTGTTGGTAATCTGCCCACCTCATTCTGCTTAGTTTTATGCATTTAATCATGTCAACATCTTTATAGATTTTATAGATTACAAAGTTATTTTTCCTTCCTGGTATTATTTTCTAATACAGCATCAGAAGTATATTTTAAAAACTTCCTCTAAAAGATCGCCAATGGTTTTTCTTCCCCTGTATAAAAAAGCCATACAGGTACCTCTGAAGCTTTCGTTAAAACTAATCTTACAAACACCTTGTACAACAGAAAAATATGTATGTGCATACGTATGCGTATATATATATATATATATATATATATATATATATATATATATATATATATATATATATATATATATATATATATATATATATATATATATATATATATATATATATATATATATAAACAAAAATTTGAAGACCTTTTTGACATTCCAAGAAAGAGAGCATGTGAGAAACAAATTGCTGGTCAAATCTTAGCCTGCTTACTTTTAGTCTCATCCAGAGACGAAAAGCATTAGCGGTAATCCGTTCAGACTCCCTGTAGCTCCCAACAAGTAGAATACATACTAATGAAATATGTAAATGTGACTTAGTTTTGCATGATGTTTTACATTAACATTTGGATACGTTTCTCAAAAGACTTTTGGCTACATTGAATATCTGTAAGCTATACTAAGATCTGAACTTATGAATTGATCTAAGTACCAAAACTGATTTATAAGCATAAATTTTTCATGGGAATACCATTCTTTGAATTAACTTAAAAAGAGTTCAATCAAAAACGTAATCAGATATCTAATCTAAAACTTTTTAATCAGTCTAATTTTAACAATATTTTTGACTTAAGGATAAATTTGGTTTTATTCAGGTCGAATTTAGTAAAAAATAAACCTTTTTATTTAAATTTTTATAAATGTTTATTCATTAATATTAATTACGAAAACAGATTTTGTCATCATTATTGTTCAAGTAATTATCCTCTGAATGTTAATAAAATATTACTTGGAAATAAGAAATAAATTGAGTTGGAAATTAGCACACAATTATAAATTCCGAATTTATTATTTAAAGTTAAAAACAAAAAAACACATTGGAAAAGATGTGTGACAATTTATTTTAAATATTAGAAAACGAATGAAACAACCAGATTTTTATTAATATCTTCAAAACAGTTTCATTTTCGTCAGAAGTGTCAGGTTGAAAACAACACTTCTGAGCTGAAAATGTGAACTCCAATCAGCTGCGTAAATATAGAGCCGCTGATGTTAGCAGTCTGAGCGCAAATCCATTGACGGACGGACATTATACACATGCACTTCACGTTTCAGAGAGGCAATACCTAAAATGCATCCCTTTGTTTCAGAAATAAAGATGCACACTGAAAGCATTGTTGGAAAGATTTTTCAAGTTCAGGAAAATGATTTGTTGAATCTATTGATATTTTATCACCTCCTGCTTATCGATTTTTAAGACGATGTTTTAAATGTCATCACAATAAAAAGAAATTCGGAAGAAACGAATCAGAAAACGGTTTATGATATCATGTTAATACTTTTATGTGGTATATTAAATTATTTCAAATTATTAGAAGAAAGCCTTCATATTCATCCCATCAATTTGGATTATGCTTTATAGAAATTTGCGATTCAAAATAATATGACATGTTATTAAATTATTTATAAATAGTTATTGAAAACCATGAAGAATGCATTAAAAAATTAATAGTCAATATTATTTTGAGTGGCCTATCCTTCAGGGTGCCGTTGTACTATATACTATATATATATATATATACATTTCATAACTATAACAAAACATTAAAAAACAATGAGCACATAATCATCTACTAGAAGTTCGGTGGTTTAGTGATAGCATTTCTCTCTCCCATAGCATAAGTCCGAGATTCGAACCTGGGTTTAGGAAAGGTCGACTCAGCCTTTCACTCCACTAATGGGCCAATAAACAGCGTAACAAGCGGGATTAGAAACTAAGCATTAACTTCCGAGTTAAGTTGACCAATTAATTGGGGTTATTCTTCGCACCCCAAAACCCTGATTGGGAACTAAACATTCGTTAGGTTGACCACTTAACTCGAATAAATTCTTTGCACCATAAGGCCCTCGGTAAGAAAAACAGATGTAAGCAGTGAAGCTCTTGGCCCACATATGGACTGTCGTGCCATAGGCTTCGTTTCAGTTTATTCATTTCTTATGTAAGTTAAAATTTTGTTATAAGAGAAATATTTTTTATGATAAATATGTTTTGAGTCTTCACAAAAAAACGGTGTTACAAGTGATGTTAGGACATAGAATAAGCAAATATCATGCTAGAATAATATACACTTTATTTATTTTAATATTTCTTCCATGCTGTGAAACTGGATTATTACCATTATAGTAATACAATTATAGCTATACAATGTATTCACATTTTGCTATCTATTTAAAGACTTCAATTTCATCCTATATTTGTAATAGTGCAAGGCAGTCATTTAGAATGGTTGTAAATGTCAAGAGTTATTATTTCCTGAATAAAGTCACATTTAAAATTTTGGAAATAACCATTTATTTTGAAGTAATTTTTGTTGTACTTTTTTACATTTATAATCATTTTCTGACTGTAATTATGATGCAAAATAGTGTTTATATATCATATCTACATTTTTCATGACACTTTCCAAATTTTAATTGAAAAATTATTTTAAATCATAAATTTAGCAGTTTTTACAGAATATTTGAATAAAATCATCCCTATATTGTTAATTCATAAAGATATCCGGAGTATTATTACATAGGTTTTCAATTTACCACTGTTATAATTTTCGGAAGATTTTGGTTGCTGAAGTCTTTAATGGACATAAATTGTCTCTAGATTAGAACAAAAATTTATCAGAATATTACTTTTAAAACAGATATTTTTCAAAGAAGCATAATATTTTTGCTTTTAAGTAGGCCTGTATGACTTTAAGGACTTGATTTGTGATAGTCAAGGTTCTAAAATTTTATTTCCTAAAATTATGTCTTATTCAAACTTTGCTGGAGAAAAATATACGCAATATTTTGTGATTATTGTACTTAATCAAAAATGTTGCAATCACTTCTCTTTCTTATTTAAGTCATATATTTACAAAATGAGAGAGAGAGTATGAGATTATTGAAGGCAATAAAATATGTATAATGTGTATGGTAGGCAGCTTTGCCTGCTGTAAGTATGGATTTGGATTATTAAATAATTGACAATAAATTTTTTAAATAATTGATAACAATCAGACACATAAATAACCCTAAAAATAAATGTTTTCAAAATAAATCACAAGTCACAGACAACTTAATATCTGTGATATTGAAATATTAGATAAGTTAGCATGAATATCTGAATATCAATATTAACATAAACTGACCATTTCTAAGAAACAGTATCGTAGATGAAATTATCTATTTATCGCTAAACATTACAGAAGGAATATTTACCTGCGTGGGAAAAACACAAATTTTGGATGGTCAATATTTTAGTATGCCTCTCAGTTTATCGCCAATTTGCTGCCATATTGTAAGAGCTGTTGATTTATTTCTGGTTGGTTTAATGTTTTTTCAGCGTTATCATGTTTCTTCATGTACAAAAGCAAGCTTGGCGAAAAAAAAACCTGCCAATTTTCACCAAAGGGTACTCTAAAGTATATTTTTCCCCAATTGTTTTCAAAGCTACACTCTGAAACCAATTTAAAATAAATCACGATCATTTCTCTTTATCAAAGCATTAATTAACAACTTCGTGACATAAATTGTGAAGTAGCACTTAAACTTCATTTTTCACACCCCATTTATCAGCGTATCCCATGTCTTCAACAAATTAGAATAGATAAATAAAATCTGTTCTAACCACTGAGAGTACCGAACAAAAGAATCGTAAGAATATTAACTAGAAGTCGCGCAGAACGAAGAAAGAATTAGAAGAATTTTAATGGGGGAGAGGGTTTCTGCATACGTGGCTTTTTCACTCCTACGTTTAATTCCTTTTTCTTTACTCCGTTGACTGCAACCGTAAAGCGGATCTTGTATTTTCTAATGGCTCTGAAAAAAAAGGGGAGAGTGCTGAGGGGGAGCAATCACATTTGCTTCAATCCATTGCCCCCCCCTCCCTTCGGAAAAGGCAGACGCACAATGATGAACCTTCTCATTACGCGTGCATCAATCATTTCTGCATTTCGCAAATTACAATCGTTCCTGCCTTCCCCCCTCCCCATCCTTACAGGATCTGATAAGGAAGTGTGCTGCTTTCTCCTGCGACAACTTAATCGTATTTGAAAAGGGCCCTGGCCACACATACATAGATCTGCTTATTATCAATATCGCTGTGCTGCAAGAAATGCCGTGATAGCACTGCCCCTTTATAAAAAGGGGGTGGGAGCAGATTAAGGTAATTATCGAAAAAGAGACACGACTCCCCACGCGTCATGAGGATGGACTAGCCTCCCGCATATTTTTTAATGTCTTCTAGAGCAAAAAGTGATTTTCGAGGGAGTGTTGGTGAAAAGCAGAATATATCTTCGATAAGAATCTGAATTGGGATGCCTGTTTGATTCGGAGTTATTAACCGATTAAGGAACATAAGTAGACGCACTTACTAAGCAATCAATATATATCCAGGCATACATATAAATACAGTAAGCTTTGAATTATTCTCGGATTTAAATGGCGCTATTCTATTGTATGATGCATGAAATTATTAATACACATAGTACACAACATAAATTCGCTGTTGAACAATTTAAATACACACCACAAAAAATATAAACATACCAGTTGCTTGAGAGACAATGAAATTATTCCTTTTAGAAAATTTTTTGTAGAAAATCAATAAAATGTCTATTTATATTTTTCCATTGAAATACTTATTATTTCTTTTTTATTAAAATCTAAACTTTTTTAAGATGTCCATGTGTAATCAGGAGCTTAACATCAGTAAACATAAGGTCCCTTTATTCCTCCTAATAATAATAAATACCTTTAATAGCATAAAAATTCCTGCATATAGAATTGTGAATCGACAACTGGATTCAGATCTCCAGAAACCTTTTCCATGAGCATTTGTGATTGCTGATGTGACTTCTCCTATTATAGGGGAAAACGTTTTGCAAGTTTTTTAATCTACTTGTTGATTTAAAATGCCTGTATCTTATTAACAGACAGGCTTTGTTATTTATTTATGGTAATATCGCTTGTAGAAGTCAGCGTTATGGTTGTTACTATTTCTGTTGCTTCCGATTATGAGATTTTGATTTTTGAATTCCCAAATATACCTTACATTTTCTACCCTAGTTAAATAGACTATTCCTCATATAACACCGTATGCAAATTTTAATTTGCCGTTCTCTGGTAACAGCAAAACCGAGAAACCATCCATGATGAAAGAGTTATTCAAAACATATATGAGAGGAATTTGAGTTTTTTCCTTCCTAGGCGATAATCCCTCCATCCAAAAGTCTATGGAACTCTCCGTTACTTGTTGCTCCAAAACGAGATTTCTGTTGGAAATTATCATAAGCATAACTCAGTTATATAATTCGGAGTGTCTATAATCACAGGATTTTGCCCATGAACTTTGTGGTAAATTTATTTTCCTAAAAATAAACATTTTTAAGTTTTTTTTATAAAGTTGAGGCTGTTATTCCTAAAATAGCTCTGACAATTCCGTATAAGTTTTTTTATTATAAATACACCCCCTATAAAACACAAAGACTGTAGTGAATACTCAAAATTTTGTGCATGAGATATTGAGAAGCATCCCATTTTGATGTTTATTTGGATGATATACTACTTCTCAAATAATGTCACAGAATACAAGGCATTTGTGAATAGTATTTAAGTGCCTCTGTGCTGTGTTTATGGACTTTAGTGAAATGCTTTTTTGTTGTTATAGAGCTTTAGTTTCTTAAGCTTGGTCAATTTATTACTTCAAAAGGTATTAAGCCTCTGCAAAGTTCAAGCCGTCTCTGACTTTAAGCCCTTGAAACTATTGGTAGTACACAGAATTTCTAAGTTTATTAAATTTTTATAGCATGTTTCTATCTCATGTAGTAGATATCTAGTCGTTGAGATTTTGAAAAGTTTCTCCTGGGAAAAAAAAATAATATAATTGGAATCCTGTTGCAACAAAATATTTTAGTAAGCGTAAACAAGCATTAACAAATGTAATCTTACTTGCTCATCTATCCTCATCTGCTCCATTTTTATTACATGTAGATGCATCAGCATATGAAATTGGTAATGCATTGCATTAAGTTGTATATTTAAAATTGTAGTCCTTGGTGATTTCCCTAAGAAACCTGAAGAATGCAAGAATCATGATACAGTGCATATAATCGAGAGCTTTTTTCTGCGCCTGCTTTTGACACTTCGATTACATATTAGTGATTAGAGAATCCATCATTTATATTGACTATATACCATTAACTTATGCTTTCTGTCAAAAAAAATAATAAATGTTTCTCAGTACAAGTAAGGTAATTGGATTTCATATCACAGATTACAACTAATATACAACATATACCACATTCAGAATATTCATGCAAATCATATGTCTTTATTAGTTGCCATTAATCTTCCTGAAGCAATAGATTATTATACAATTACTACTGCAAAAATGACACATGATGAGATAAATTCTTTATTGAAATTGGACACCTCCTTGCAATTTAAAAGAATACTTTCGCAAACTAAATATAGATTTCTGGTGTCAACAGACAAAGTACATACTAATGCCTAATCACAATATCGCCATCCTATTTTTGCTACCTTATAGCACACTCTATTGAAAACATATGAATAAGATTTGTTGGACCTGAAGTGTTATGAGGCATATTTAAGTTTACAGAACATTGATCCAAAATCAAAAGATCAAAATCCATAATTATACAAAAGCAACTTTGAAAATTTTTCAGAAACCTATCAATCTATTTCAGCATATTATTTAGATATTATTGGTTCCTTCTTCATTTCAAATTGTTGCTTTCACTACTTAACTTTAAGTGATTGATTTTTCCGTGGTCAGATCCAGCCTCTCAAGGACATCACTACTGATATCACAGAAGCCTTTCTCATAGGTTGGATCACCTGTCATGAAGTAACTTCATATCAAGGAACTTTAGGGTGATTTGAAATATATCTATATTTAAATTTTAATTTAGATATCAGATAAATTTAATTCTGAAATTTTTTTAGCTGTTTATGAGTAGAAAGTGCAGAGTATATATATATATATATATATATATATATATATATATATATATATATATATATATATATATATATATATATATATGTTTATGTGTGTGTGTGTATATATATATATATAGGTTTCTTTAAGTCAAAATTTAGAAGAATAAAATAACTCGAATTTTGAAAGTGGACAAAATAATTTTATTTAAATTCATATAAATTTAATGTATATACATACACTCAAAATTCTTTTAAAACATTAGTATAATTTTACAAGGATAAAAGCGACATTCTGGCTTAATTTCAGAGTATCAATATAAAAAATTCAATTTTTTTTAAGAAATTTTTTTAAAAAACCATTATCAAAATAATATAAGGTGGATTCCGAGTTTCATATTTCCATCAATCTAAGGAGTACATAATTTTATCAAAATTAATATGACTTTCAATGATTAAAATATGATAAAAGAAAAGATAATTTTAAATTATTCGACAATTATCTGAATACATGCAGCGTTTCTTAGAAGAACATTAATATCATTTATATAAAGTTCAATAATTTTAATCTATCAGTTCAAATATCATAAAACATTCATTTAATATCATAAATATTCTAATATTATTGTTACATCGTATTGACGTCAAACTTTATCGTAATATTTTCTGTCTTAAGCCTATCCTGTCTGCCGTTTAGATCTAAATTTCAGTGTTTTAAATGGTGATCATCCTTTTGAGATGCCACTGGAATTGTTCATTTTAAAATTGTAGCCAATTATGGCATTGGTTATAACAGAAAGAGTTATTTCTTCAAATTTTTGTATTTCTAATACACATTGCTGGCCACCGTAAATGCAACACCCTGCAGGAAACATGCAAATAACGTGAAATTGCATCATACATTAGCAGAGGTGAGATATGCAAATGATTAGAATTTCAGCGCAGACGCGGACACATCACGCCACTTCAAAGTACTAATTAAGACTTGGAAATTTCGACGATTTCAAGTTCGAAAATTGTGTTTCTCCTTTTTTTTTTTTAAATTAAAAAAAAAACGATTTATCATGCTTTGTAGAAAACAGCGATCATTTTTTGATCAAGTATCCGAGTTTGACAGAGGGAGGACAGTGACCTACCGAGATGGGGATTATCTTTCAGGGAAATCAGTAGTCGTGTGGAAACAACTGTTAAACACATGTGATCGTTGGAGGCAGGCTGGTACGACGGACCAACGCGCGCGCGCGCGCGTTTTCGATCCCATCCACCTCAATGCACCACTTCAAGTGATGACAGGCAAATTGTGCGCATGGCGTGTGAAGGATCGCTCAGCCACATCACGAGCCATAGCAAAGCACATTCAGTCTGTAATGCATCATCCAGTGTCTGCGTGTACCATTCGACGCCGTCTACAGCAGAGTGGTCTGTCATCAAGACGTCCATTGCTTTGTCTACCCTTGACGCAAAACCATAGACTCCTCCGACGCCAAAAGTGCAATGAAAGAAGGACGTGGATAGCAAAAGGGAATGAAATTGTCTTTACTGACGAGTCGCGCTTCTGTCTGCAACTTCTCGATGGTCGCATTTGAGTCTGAAGACACCGTGGAGAGAGGATGCTGAACAGCTGCGTTATGCACTACCGCACTGGTCCTGCACCGGATATTATGGTATAGGCGGTATTGGATATCACTCTTGCACTCCTCTAGTACGCACTGTCGGTACTTTAAGCAGACAGCACTACATCTCCGAGGTATTGGAGCCAGTAGTCATTCCTTACGTTCAGGGCTTGTCACAGTCATATTTCAAGAGGAAAATGCGTGACCACACGTGATACAATGTCTAAGGGTTCTTTGTCAATCGCCAGATTGAGTTGCTTCCCTGGCCGGCTCGCTCTCCAGATCTTTCACCGATAGAAAAGATGTGGTCCATGGTTACTCAATGATTGACGAAGATTACATCCCTAGTTGCCATGCCTGATCAACTTTGGCAACGTGTGGAAGCTGCTTAGTCTGATGTACTCCAAGAACTCATCCAAAATCTTTTTGAATCAATTCCGAGGTGTGTGGCAGTGGTGATCTCCAACAATAGCGGCTACTCTGGCTACTGACTTTGGCAGGAACCACAATTCACCGAAGTCTATAAATTTAATTATTTGATATTTGGTCAACATGTTATCTACAGAATAAATTTTGTTGCAATATCTCTTGTCTTTTTTGGTGTTGCATTTTGGATGATCAGCGGTGTAGATTCATGATTCTATAGACAAGGATATTGTTGTTTTACAGAGGAAAAGGGTAAAGCTTTGTTTCCAGTTTTTATTGAACGTTGGAAAATGGATGATAATCTTCTATGCATGTCTGTCAGGATAAGTACTTGTTAATATCCCGAATTTCCTCCCATTCTATACATGAATATGTTTCATCATCTAAGAGAGTTCTCTCAGAAGGTACTGTACGTGGTGGCTATTAAAATGCCTTTCACTGGCCTTCTGCTATCCAAATGCGGTTTTAAAAATTTTGGGAGGATCTCCTCTCTTGTAGCACATGAATATTACCCACAATCTATGAAAAGTCTATCTAGGTAGTAACTTATGTCGTGGACAATAAAATATTTTGCATCGTCCTTAAGCCATTATCCCCATTATTCGGTGTCTAAAACAGTCTGGGCGGAAACTTATGTGGTGGACAATGAATTATTACTTTTTTATTATGTCATTAGATTACCCATTATTCGGTTTCCAAAACATTCCGAGTGGAAATTTATGTCGTAGACAATGAATTATTACATTGGTCTTGTGGCATTAGGTTTCCCATTATTCGGTTTCCAAACCATTCCGGGTGGAAACTTATGTGATGGACAATGAAATGTTTTACGTCGGCCTTAGGTCATTGTTTCGCATTATTCGATGTCCAAAACTTTCTAAAGTAACCTGGTTATAGAACAGAGCTCTTCAGAGTGAAAAGACCCAGCTGTTCTTTCGGCACCTAAATACCTCAAGTTAGATGTTGCAGAATGAATATGGTCCTCTTTTTAGCCACTTGAGTATACCCCTATCTATGGGAAGTATTCCCGGAAAGCAACTTACGTGGTAGATATTAAAATAACTTAAAACAGTCATTAAGCTGTTCATCACAAGGGGCCAAAATCCTTTGGAGCAACTCAATGTGGCTTAGTATTTAAACATCTCTTTTCAGAGGGGAAAAGTCCTAGTTCAGTTCCTGCTCTTGTTGAATAAAGGAAGATGGTAGTTGTGCTTATCTTCTAGATACACATCTTATTTACACAAGAGATGATATAGTCAGATAGCAATTAGCCCTTATTGGAACCTCTAATCCACATATTTATTGTACTATAATTATTGGCTCTTTTGTTTGCCAAATTTCCTTAATTTTGGTATTGAAAGATGTTCATATTCGTTTGCTACGAAATATTAACCTAGCACAATGTAACCTTCAATATCATAAATATTCAAGCACACAGTTTACCATCAATAACAAATATAAATAAAATATCTAATTTTGTATCATATGTAAAAAATATTGCAAACTTCTGTAAAATAATGTAAATTTTTAGCATTGTGAAAAGGTGTGTCTTTATATAGTTTTTATACAGAGAGCAATTAACATAAATATGTACAATAAGAGAAAGATCATAGTTTTGTTGCAAATATTCACTCTTTTTCTCGAATTTTTCTACAGAGCATACCATTCAACAAATTTATTCTTTTTCAAAAGTATATAACATGTCTTTTATACTAAATATCGCTCTGAATTTTAGGTATTTTAATAATTTTTAGTGTAATATGCATATCAATTTCTTATAATACTGGGGCAACTGTAAATATTTTATAATTATATTTTCAGTCTACTACTTTTGAAACTTTGAGAGATGCAGAGCTGTACTGAAACAAAATACTGCAATTCCGTCCTTCCAAATCAATGGCAGTTCTATCACAATCTGTGATAGAACTTTTTTTTTTATCCTACGATCGACCTTGGTTTTTCAACCATCAGTTGGCAGACCTGTTGGGCAGACCAATACAATCGTGAGGTGAATGAAAAGTCATCTTCCGCAGAATTTCTAACTGCGACGTCCGAAAGTGCAGGACAAGTGTAAAGGTGGTCACCAGTCATGTCCTCTAGTCCACAAAAATGGCAGATCGGAGAGTCCTTCAAACCCAAACGGTGAAGGTGTTTTTGCAAATAATCATACCTAGTTTTAATGCGAAAATTTGCCACTCCCACAGCTCTGTGGAGGTTACACGGAATAGGCTTTGTTAGTAAGGAAGCCCATGCTTTCCCCTTTATGCACATCTTGTAAATATTTCTACGATAGGAAGCTATATTTGACTTAATAAGCCTTTTAACAGTATGGTACTCCAAGGCTGGAGAAGGCTGCTGTAGATCTGAGCCAGCCTTTGCCAATTTGTCAGCTGCGCCATTTCCGCGATACCACAGTGGCTGGGTATGCATTGCAGCACAATTTGACGTCCCTATATATATATCTTCTTCTTCTTCACAAGCTCAACAGCCTATTGCAGGCCAAGGCTGACTCGCTGATCTTCTTCCAGCTGACTCTGTTAGCCGCAACAGTCCTCCATCGGTTGACTCCCATTATTTTGAGGTCTTTTTCAACATCGTCCAGCCACCGCGAGGCTACGACGAATCCCTTCGATTTTTGAGAATGATACTTTTTTGGTGGGAAAAGCATCGGTGCATCTGTACAGGTGGCCTATATATATATATATATATATATATATATATATATATATATATATATATATATATATATATATATATATATATATATATATATATATGTATATATATATATATATATATATATATATATATATATATATATATATATATATATATATATATATATATATATATATATATATATATATATATATATATATATATATATATATCAAAAAATGGCAAAAAATATTGCGAATTTATTTCGGTGGTGTGTAACATGTCGTCCCGGCAGTGTGAATACCTGTTTCTCTCTTACTAATAATCAAACACGTGGGATCGATCGTTGCTGGAAAATATATAAATATATTATCTCTAGTGCACACACGACTTTGGTAGTAAACCACAAATTTTGTGAAGGTCTTTATCGACTCATATCCTCGGGGAGAGTTCAAGAGGTTTTCATCGGCTGAGGTTTTATTATCTTCGCCGTGGAGTGCAGAAAAGGGCATAAACCTTATTAGGTGGTCAGAGATAAAACGACATTTCTCCTTCATTATGTTTTAGTTTTTGTCCCCCGCGCTTTTATTGCAACCGTACACCGAAGGATATAAATAAGGCCGAGACAAGATTTACGTTGTCAGGGAATTGAGAGGATATTTCAATCGCAAGCGCTTCCCTCGTGTTCAACAACTTATCGGCCCGCTGTCGCTGATAAGTCCTTCAAATGATCATTGAAAAAATTCTCTTCTTGTTTTGAAAATTATTTTTTTGCTTGAAAAAAAAGATTTTTTTTCAATTTATTTGAGCTTTAATCGTTAACTTTTTCATTTCTTTGATCTTCATTAAATTTAATGCAATTACTTAAATTTTGCTTTAATTCAAAACCGATTTAGGACATATAATAATCGATCGCAAATACGTTTTATTGGAATTTTGTTTCTATTGGTTGAATATGTTATTGTTGTCGTTGCTTATGACACTTTGAAGCCAAGCTCGCTATGCCGTCGGCTATGCGAATTTATGTCAGCAGGGTGCGTCTTTCGTTTTTAACCAGAGCACCATGAAGCTGAAAGTACAACTTTGCGCTAATACTTCTCCGATAGATGGCACCACAAGAGAATCTAATCCCTCAGTTTTGACATTGATCTGAAGGGGGAGGAAATGTTGGTTAAAAACAATAGTGTAATACTTCATATCTTGACTTATAAATTATTTGTCACAAATGCTAAATTTACTATTATTCAATAACTAACTTTAAATATCAATGAAATTTTCCTAAATGTATTAATTCACAAAAAAATGTTGAAAAAAGGTGAAAATGGAAAAATACAAAAAATTGAAAAGGAAACGAAAATCTTACTTATGGCATTTACAAAAAAAGACAAAATGAGTTATGAATATTATTATATCTAAGCATATTTTAAATATTGACTGATGTTTTTTAACTTTAATCTTAAAATACATTTATTTATTTTTAATAAGCTCGAAAAAAAGCATTCCATATTTATTATTAGGGTAAAAATGCTTCAAAATAATGTGCAAATTGATCTCAAAGCAAAGATTTGATATTATAAAATTTTATAACGTTATAGCACATGCATAAACTTAGCATTGTTATGAAAGTTGTTTGAGAATAAATTTCATCTAGGGTTTAATAAACATTAATAATATATTGAATTCATAAGAAATATAAAATATTAATATTTTTAGTAATTATAAGCTTCATTGAATGAAATGAGCTGGAGATTTTTATTTGATTATGATTATTATTTTTTCAATTAATCATTATTATGCAATTTTCATATTCATATTAAAATACCTCAAGCATTGAAATAATAGCTTAAACTTTACTTGCAATTATTTTGCAATGTAAACATTTTACATACTTACATTTTAATCAAAATTACATCTAAAAAAACAAATATTTTTTTGAATTTTAGAGATTTTGAAAATAGGTTCAGACATCACTTCAACGTTCTTTTGCATACATGCTTGCAAAAATGATGATTTTTTTAATATCAAATAAGATTTTTTACACAAAAAATATGGGTATAAAATTTTAGAAAATCTGAGTACAAACAGAATTTCAAATAATACATTTCAAGACTTTCAAATTTGAAACATTTAAATTTATTTCCTTCAAAAATGACTTAAAATGAATGTAAATGTTTACTTATATATTTATGATTATAATATATGCTAGTATTTCAAATTAAAAGTAATAAAATTAAAAATGAATATTCTTATAATTTCATTTCCTTAAGAAAGCATTAATGAATCCAATGCTTTCTTAAGAAAATTAAATAAAAATGTACAATGATTTTTTATGAATATTGTTTCGACAACAAATTATTGCATACCTATTTATTTTCATATTTGATAATACTATAATACTATACTTTTTTAAAATTTCCACTTTTTTCAAAATTATTTGGCTTATTTTCCTAATATTATTTAAGAAATTAAACTCGCAAAAGATTTAAAAAATAAATAAATAAACGTGAGCGAGTTAATAAAATATGATTATATAAATAAAAAAATGATTATTTTAATTTTATTTTATTTATTCTTTTAGAAATCAGCTTGTTTTTTAATTTAAGTAAATAAAGCTATGAAGAAATATTTGTATATTTAATTCTGTATTTTTTCTTGAAAACACTAAAAAATTGTTAATTATATGTACATTTACTTCATAATTTTTGGAGGATTTACTATTCATTTTCATTATTCATAATAATAGCCTCGTTTATATAAACAGTTATATATATATATATATATATATATATATATATATATATATATATATATATATATATATATATATATATATATATATATATATATATATATATATATATATATTATTATATATATATATATATCAATTGCAACAACAATATACAGAAACTATATAAAATAAAGTAATAACTGCTTAAGTATCAAGAAGAAAAAAAAAACATTTTCAACTACTGATAAACTCCAATCAATATTCACATAAGCAATAGTGTTAAATTTAGTAATAATTTGTTTAGTGATACATTTATTTGCATAATTTAAATTTTAATTAATGCTAACATTATCTGCATGCTTGAAATTTCTAATTCATGATCATTTCTAGAAGGTTGCTCTTTTCAATCAATTTTTTGATTACATTCGTTAATTAAATTTCTTTCTAATAATTTTTCCTTAAAATATAATTTTTTTATAATTCATCCTTGTTATTACTTCATTGCTTTTGTAATTTATAAAAACTAGTTTTTTTTAACCATAAAGAGTTTTTTTTTTTGTTCTAATTGAGATCATGACTATGTCAACTTATTATAATTTTCTTTGGTTTAAAATACCATGACGTCAGATAACATTTCATCAACGTCCCACAGTCAAATACGACATCGCATTAAAACGGCGTCGTAAATCTGATTGGTCGACGAATTTGATACCTACCTTCAAATCCTATTCTTCGAGCAGCAGCAAACAAGGCGAAGTTCACCATGGAATATCTGAGAATAGTGTCGAAGTTCATTTTGTTAATAAAACGATTTCTTATATAAGGACCAAAGCATCGGCTTAAGATGCCGTTTTCCCTTGATTCAAGCCAATAAACAACTGACAGTAGAATAGCAGAAAAAGTAAAATGAAAAAGATAAAACAAAACATTCACTTTATGGTAAATTTAAGTTGACAAGGATGATTTAAATTTTTAAAAATTTCATTAATTAATAGAATTCTAAATTAATAATTAAAATAGTTATTTTTTGTTCATGTGTAATTTAGCCGCACAGGAGTTTAACTTCTGAAAAATGTTTTGACTAAATGCCGTTATAATTTATAAAATCATGATTAATTTTTTTTGAATAGGAAATAAATACAAAATTTCTACTTTTGAAGAATTGTTATCTTAATGGATATTATTTTAAAGAAAAGTCTCTGAAATATTTAAAACTTGTGAAAATAATTCTTTACTATTGTATAATTGTGTAGTTTTAGTAAAAATAAATATTTATTTAAAAAAAAAACAATTTGTGTTGGAATTAAATCAGAAATTAAAATTTATTTGTTCAAATTGACAACTAATTAAAAGTAATAGTACTTTAAGGCATTATTTGGTAAACCTATTAAGGAAAAGAGCTGTTTGAAATGATTTATTGAATTGAATTAACTTTCCTTTTTTGTTCCAATTAAATGTGTCACCCAGTGTAAATATTCATAATTTTTTTTAAATGATATTTAAATTTTAATCATGCTAATTTTAGAGAATAAGAATAAAAAAAATATATTGAGTCACCTTATTTAGTGATATTAAAATTAGATCATTAGAAATTTTAAAAAAAAATATATTTCATCAACGAAGTATAAGCGACTTCATAATTAAAAATGAAACGCATTTCTCATAAAAAAAAATTGTTAGCGCATTATGTTTTTCTCATTAATATGAAAATAAATTTCCAATTTCACAAGGAAAATTGGTCGCTAAATTTAGAAATCTGTTGATCAATTCAAAAAATTTAATACTGATTATAATTTTGGCACTTTAATTGAAACTTGAAGGAAACGTTTATGTTAGTCACGAAGAGATAAAAAATATTAAATACAGTGATGTTTTTTAATGCTTCTTAATTATCATTTTTTCTAAATGCGGATTATCGTCAGCGAAATACGGGCGACGCGATAAATCTTCCGTAAATCCTTCAAGGAATTTGACATCGTTGCTGCAAGCCCCGCCTTATTTTTAATCTAGAAGCAGCGATAATCAAATCATAAACCACTCCACGCAGTAATGAAGAAGTGAGTTATTGCCTTCCCATGTTCTCCCGACTACCTTTATCTTTATATCCGTCTCCTATCCCTGTCACCCTAAAGGTTTTCTGTTGACAGTTTCGTTTCAGTTTACTATCGCCATCGTAATTCTACGAGGTAGGAGTTTTTTCCACCTCATAGGCTAATTCAGAATCTTGGAATTCTGATACAGAAATCTAACAAATTTGTCACCCTGCTTGTAAATCAATTCTCATTGAATTGTTTTCTTAGTTTTTTGCATGAATGTTGCTTGAAAATTTATGTCAGCAATTTCATCATATCAATGATCAGATACAAAATTGAACCTTTTGTTGATAAAATTAAATAACTTTATGAAAAAAAAATTTTAATTTGTAGATTAATCTTTTGTAAAATTTTCAGAATTAAATTTGTAGATTAGCGATGATATAGTAAATTCTCCATAAATATGCTTGGTGTATGTAAATATGTAGTGACGATCGGATTTCGGCATCTTTTAAATCAAGTAGATGTTTGTCACTGAACTGATATCTTCTTATACGGTATTGATTAGTCATTTGTCACTTTTATTTCGTTTGTAAGATTCATGTTTTTTGTTATGTTGTAATTTTATACATATAAAACATAGGAGTAGAGAAAGTCATGAGGGAAAGCAATTATGAAGTTCTCTGGACAGCCGTGGTTCCATTCAACATCTCAAAAATTGGGCCACATTGGAAATAAATCTAGTTTGTCTAAAGTAAAGCTCATCTCTCACCAGTACAAAGTACATAGTCAATGGATCCCATTCCATGTTAATATTTACGGAAATAAATTGACCGACACTCCTGCAAGCGAGGGTATAGACCATCCTTTCTCTTCCACCTCAGAGCTCACATATTTAGAGTTGCTCGTGAGGCAAAAGGCTCAAAATGAAAAAAATGGTTAGTACCTCCACCTTACAACTGGTACTAAGGGAAAAGATCTGGTCTTTCACTAATTCTCTCTTGGGGCAGGCAAACCAACACATGATTGTCCCAATTTGGCAGTGAGCACTTAAATGGACTCACATTTTCTGGGGGTAGCAAGGGGTTTTCTCTTTGCTCTAAATGCCGACAAGAACAGGCGTCACTTCAGCCACATCTTGGATTGCCTTGGACAGGACTGAGATGATATCCACAAATGCCCGCTTTCTGTATCGGACTTTATTTACGCCAACGGTTTTATTGATGTAGTCTGACTCCATCAGATCAGATAGTTAATTAGAAACAAAAAAAAAAAACACATATAAATATTCTAAAGTTCTCAGCTAAAATTTTCAGTAGACAATTCTATCTTCATTTTTACACTATGCATTACACATATTATTAGACGTACCACAATATTTGAGCTCAATATTAATTCATATACTTTTCGTCATACACATTTATCCACTACGAATAACATTAAAATATTTCTCATTAATAATTGCATTAATTGTAATTCAAAGAATGTAGCATTTTTAATAATAAATAGTATTTACATATTCTTTTTATCATCTGCTGGTATAATTTTATTTACCTGTTTTTTATATTAAAGCTTTTTCTCAACATATTTAATTCATACAACTTTTATAAGCCGATTGAAACAGTATTTCACTTGACTTAATTGATTATGATCTTAGCAATTTGAATTGTTATATATATATATATATATATATATATATATATATATATATATATATATATATATATATATATATATATATATATATATATATATATATATATATATATATAAACTCCATGGCACGACAGCCCATGTGGGCGAAGGTCTTTAGTGCCGATAACTGTTTTCATGACCGAGAGCCCTGGGGTGCGAAGCATATGTCCCAGTTAGGTGGTCAGCCTAACGTAAGACCCCAGTGTTTAGTTCCCAAGCATGCTTGGTACTCAGTTAATGGACTCACTGAAGGGATGAAAGGCTGAGTCAACCTTGCCAAGCCAGAGGATCGAACCTCAGACTTGTGTCATGGGAGCGTGAAACGCTGTCACTAAGCCATCGAGCTTATATATATATATATATATATAAGCTCGGTGGCTTAGTGGTAGCGTTTATATATATATATATACAAATTATATATATATATATATATATATATATATATATATATATATATATATATATATATATATATATATATATATATATATGTATAAATGTATATATATATACATATTATATATGTATATATATATATATATTGACTAATAATAATATATATAACTGATTATTAAAATAAATTATTAATACAATTGATGGGAGGTAAGACAAAAAATGCACTGTTACAAATATGAACATCGTCATTTAGTAAGTTTTATCTCTGTAGACACTGTCTTGTGAAAAAGGTAGAACCCATAGAGGAAAAAAAAATCTCAGCATGGTTTCTTGAAAGCATTCACCTTCAGAAGTCTGAGGGCAATCGTCGGGGCCTTTTGTCTTTGTATTGAGGAAATTCAACAGAAGCACCGCCAGAATGATGGATGTAAGGAATGTCTTGCAGCAGTCACAGCGAACCCCTGGTCGCTGTCTTTGGATGTTCGAAAGGCAAGATCATTCCTGTATGACAGACGACTCCACTGTTCCAGTTGGACATCTTGTCAGGTAGCTCTGTACGGGAAGTTGACAGCGGTCTCTGTAACATGCCTTGCACAATTAGAATAATGGTGCTAACCTGGTTTAAAAAGAAATTTAGAAAACTAGTTCGAAAGATCAATAAAATGCTATTATATAAATGCTTTTTTTTATAATGACATTTACAAAGATCATTGAGATTTACCTAAAAAGTAATAATTCATTTCATTATTTTAATAATATGATTAAAATGTGAGTATATTTCATTTTTAAACGTTGTTTATTTATGTAAACACTTTGACTTTACGCAATTTTCGCAATAGAGAAATCAATATTTATTTTATATTAAAAAAATCCTTTTAATAACAAAGTTACATAAGAAGAATATTACATCTTAGAACAGTCTTAATTTATACCAAGTGTTTTAAGAATATAAATCTCGGACCATGTGTTCTACGAATATTAATCTTAGAACGTATGTTATTAGAACATATAAGAACGCATAGAACATAAGAACATTTAGAACTTAGAACATACAATGACATATACAATATTAATCTTAGAACATTATAAGTTAGCAGAATATTAATTTTAGAACACATGATCAGAAACAATAAAGTTTCTGACTATGTGTTTTAAAGTTTAAATGCACTCAACTGTGTGCCTATAATACTTTTTAATACCTCTGAAAAACACATATAATTCTTATGTAATTTTAAATTATTTTTTTATTATTTTTTAAATAAAATTATCTTTACGTATGGGTACTACCTTTACTTACGATATCTTTTCACGTGTTTTTTTTCAAAATACATGACAGACAGAATAAGATAAATAACTATTATAATTAAACTTCATATAAAATGCCAACCATTTATTAAGGGCGGCTACTATTTCACTACAGTCATTACTTTGTTCTATCGAAGAAAAGATAGTTCTAAATGCACCATTCGTCTGAATCTGATTATTGGAACTAATCATGGACGTATTGCAATTGAACTGATATATGGAGCAGTTAACTAGAGATAATCACATGACCACGATGGCACGGTGCGACCGCTTGCATAATTTGAGGTTTCGGAATGGGCACTACGTGAGAGGGACTGCCCGCGAAAGGGTGGTGCCACCAAAACAAGAAATGAATGAAATATGGAAAGGCGTGGGAGAGAAATAGATTCCGCTCGTAATTGATTGGTCTACGCTATCTGGTTTCGTGATACATGATCCGACGCTTATTATTGTTGTTATTACCTGCGCCCTCTGTTGAGGTCCACTGTGGACTTCTCACCGAAGGCCCACCAGAACTGCAGCTGACCAGAGAGTGTTGCCAACGTTACTGCATCCATCATACTAATTTCGAATCGTAGCGTATTACGCGGGAGATAAATTAGTCCCATATCTCATGGAGGTAGAACGCCTTTCCACGTTTCGAATGGCCAACAAGAGCCCTGGGAGGTCTCACCACTTTTTTTTTATCTTCTCTACACGAGCACGTTATGGATGAAGAAAAAGGATTGTTGCAAAAGCAATAGAAGAGCGTAATTTATGACAGCGCGACACGAAGCACTGAAGGTGGTCTGTGCATCCTCGGCCCATTTATGAATCTTTGGAAAGGGCTTCTCTGCAGTGGTGACCGAGACGGAATGGTCACGTGATCCTGTAATCTGTTACAGAGCTGCCTGTAATAAGCGGTTGTCGCGTCCGTGTAGCTGGCAGAAGAGGAGCGGTCCCGAGGTATTCTTATGGATTGCCTTCTGCGATCAATTCGGATGAAAACTGAAATGAGGAAGCGATAGCAGTCTGTTTCATTTGTATCATTCTTTTGTTAGAAACTAACCAAATGTCCCAAAATGTGCAATGATAAAAATTATGAAATTTCGTGCAATAAATATTCTTACATTTCGATTAATTTATGAAAAACTTCTAACTGTGCTAAAATGTTTATTATATGAAAAAAATGAACTAATTAATATTAGAAAATCGAAGTAATCAAAAGTTTTCATTGATGCAAATTTCAGTCATATATTTTTTAATTAAATAATTGAGATTGCAATGTGACCATTTTGAAAATGAAGTATAAATTACTTTTTCCCTCAGTAATTGTTTCATTATTTAATTGAAATTAATTCATTGTTTGAGCTCCAGTGGCTCAGTAACTTCACGCCGCTTCCCTTAAGCTCAGCAAAGTGAAGCATCATTTGCCGCGGGCAGTGGTTGGGAGGGTGACCACGATTACTCTCCTTCACTGGGTTCCTGGAACTCCGTGGGTTGGGGATGTGTCTACGTTAATCTGTGACGTCCAAAGTCCTTCCGCTGGTGTGGCGTGGATGTGGAGAGGAGGGTGCCAGCGCAGGTGTGGCCTCGTCACCCGACCGTGGTTCAAAATGACGAGGCACCTTAAAATGAGCAAAAGTCGTACTTTCACCTTCATCCAAACGAAAAACGCATCCTGTTGACTTAATTCGCACAGCCAACGGCATAGCGAGTTTGGCTTGCCAAGTGTCATGGGCAACAAACAAACAATTCATTGTTTAATAAGTAAACTTTTTATTTCAAGTAAATGAGAAATCTATTCATGCAAAAGAACAAATATTGGAATGTATGCAATTAATTTAGCAGATAAGTGTTTTATAAGTTGATTGGATAAATAATAAAAAAATCTACGCTGATGTTATTATAAAAAAAAAGAACTTTAATAACTAAGTAAAAAAAATGAATAAAATAATTTAAATTTGAAAATATTGTTTTCATTTTATATATTCAGCTTTGAAAAATAGTTTTCATACTTTTTGTTCACACTGATATATTTTTTACGTCCTTTACGTACCATATTTTTGATTCATGTTAATACTGCTATCAAACTTTTAAAATGCATACATTCTGAGTTATTCATTTAATCCTATTATTATAGTTAATTTCATAAAATTACCTAAAAATTTATCATCAGAATTAAAAATTTTATGTTTTCTTCATATAATATATTCTCAGCAAATACGTTATATAGTCCTATTTACATACCAATCTTTAAGAAATCAGATGAGATTCAAAATCAATCAAATATCAGAAAATTTAAATAGAATAAATTTTAAAAAGTATAATTTCGGAAAAAAAAGATGATTCTAAATATTAGGGACGAAAAACTCATAGGAGGAATTAATAAAAATAATTTTTAATTAATGTGTGGTATTCTTTTTAAATTCTTCCGTGTTCTAACATAAGAATTCATAATTTTCTATTATATATTTCTATTTATAATTTTAAGATAATTTATTTCATTTTAATAAAATTTCTATATGTAGTGTATTATATATTCAATATCTGTTCAATATTACGTAAATAATAATAATTGGATAAATTTAATATCAGTCATAATTATGACAAAATCTTTCAACATTGATTATCTAATAGAAAGTATTTAATCTTAAAATATATTCACAAAATAAAAGGAGTCTATAATAATTTTAAATTGTAATTAATCCTGAAACTTTCATATACACAATGAATTATTCTAAAGTTTTCTTTCATCTTCAAGCGAATCATTAAGCGGAATTGCTTTTGTATGGCAAAAAATAAAAAGAAAAAATACAGCTCTGAAAATCGGCAATAAAAGAAATACTTGGAAATAAACATTTAGGGACATTGACGGAAACAAAACACTCTAAAACTTTTCTCGTTTTTCTTTCTTTAAAAATAAAAACAAAAATTCTATCGGTGTATATTTCTACATAAATCACATCACACATTCAAAGTGTCCAATGACTGCGAATACTCGACGTTGTCTGCTGTCTTTTCTCTTCAGGTATTGACATTGCCATAATTTATTTCTCTATCAAGATTTGGCATCGACATCAGGACTCCATTGGAATTTGGAACGCAATTATTCTTGGACTATTTTCTTCTAAAAGAATGCGTTGTGAAACTGCAGAAGCGGGAAAACATTGGATTTTCGGCTGAATATCGTCTGGAGAGCTATACAAAAATCCGGAGGATCTGGCAACGAAATTCATGGTGAAGTAAACTCTATTTTATGTTCTTCACTTGCAGAGCAGATAAGATAAGGGTCAGTTTGGACGAGGACATGGACTTCGGAAAAATAGTCGTATAGTATCTTTGTGGTTGGAATGGGGTTTGCCTTATTTGGCTATTTAGCGATAATTTTTGAAATTTTTCTTCTCCGAATTTGAATTGATTTTTTTTAAATAATTAATAACAAAAAATATGATGAAAATTGAGTTTCTGTGACTTGCTAAATTGTGCCAAATTTTTTATAATCTTGTTATTATGCAAAATAAATTTTATGTAGCATAAATAGAAGACAGGAAAATAATCGAAATAAATTTAGTGGCCAAATATTTACAGGGATATTTTTGATTACAATTTTGACTAATAACAATATATAAACTGTAGTCAGTATTTTTTTAAAATCGGTTGCATATAATAATTAATATTTGAGATTGGTTAATTTTATTGCCTTTTTGGTTTAATTGTTGAATTTAATTTTTTTTCGTTCCAAGTTATTAATTAATTTATTTCATAAGATTGTAAAATGAATCAGTTACCTTAATTTATAAATTTTTGACTTTTATATTTCCAGAAAGGTAAAAGAAAAATTACATAAATCCCATCATTAAGAAACTAGAATGTAAAGATGATAGCGTAAAGTAGTTTTTCTTGCTTGAAAATATATAAAAAGATTTTCAACCCCTGTAATAACGCTTTTTCCACACCCTGTTAAATGTTTTCCTTTTAACTTTATTTTTATCAAACATTTTTATTTTATCAACACTAAGAAAATAGAGAATCCACTTATCTTCACATAATATATACTTATATAAGTTTTAGACTGAGAGATTTCTTTATAAGTTTTTCCATCATTTTATGACAGTAATATGTAAATTATTACACAAACACTTAGATAAAACATTGTACTAATTAATTATTTTATATTATTATGAATAAAGTAATATTTCTTGTGTATATGTCTATTACCTATGTGTGCTGATAGAATGCTTTCCTAAATCGGGCATAAAAACATTCATAATACTTTTATCAATGGGATTTACCAATCACTTATATTTTGATATGGGACTTCAATTGTGATTATTCTAGGTCTTCCTATTGCTTCATTCACCTTATTTTCTTTAATTAATCATAAATAATATTTTTTTTCTATTTTTGATGTACACTGAATGTCTAGTTCACAAGTATTTACTTTTCCTGTTGATTTTATGTTTCAGTTTTCAGGATCTGTGATTAAGTTTATTAAATTCCTTTTAAATCTATAAAATCGATTTAATTAACTAAAGAAATTCGTTCATCTAAAATAATTTTTGGATAAAAAAAATTTTATTAAACAACGTGAAATTTGCAATTTTTCAAAAAAATTTTTAAATGGGATTTTATATAACACAATTTAATTTATCAAATTGCTGATTTATGTATGGATTTTTATAATATTTTAGTTTTCAATTAAAATTTTTATAATATTTTACTTTTCAATTAAAATTTTACTTAAAAAATTAAATTGTTTTATTGATAATAATTTTAAATCAACCAAAAAGACAAAAAAAAATTTCGTGAGAAAATGATGAAAAAATTTTCATGCATTTTCTTAGAACAGAGAATTTGAACTAAGACTACTTAATTACTTTTTGGTTTCAACAAAAATAATGAATAAATAAATGAAAATCATGCATTAATATAAATATCCCAGATTTAATGAGGCGGTAATGGTCTTATGACAGAAGAGAATTTAATTATTATTTATAACTCCAATTTCTATATTATTAAAATCTTTTTTTCTTAAAAAAAGAAACCCTATATTAAATCAATTCTAATATATTTTTCGAAAGTAAAAAAGTTATTTTTCAATGGAAACACTTAGAAATAAATACAAATGGATGTTAGTGCATGTAGATTGCACTTTTAAATCAGCATCTGTTTTTGGCTGCTATTTTGGCGAAATTTAGCGTCAATTCACTTTTTCAGAGACCGGGCAACCAAACGGAAAACAAATGATTACACAGTTGAATTGCGATGACCACCGTTAGAAATGGGACTGGCACAGCCACCACCGAGTTCAATAGGAGAGATTTCTCCGGGGTTATCTGGAATTCACTCCCCTCCTCCCCTGTAACGAAATAAAAAGAAAATATATAACGTCCCACTTTTTTTTAAAAAAAGAGGAAAGTTAGAAAAGAAACTATTTTTTTTTATCGCTAGGAAAACGAATGGATTTACGACGGAATACGGTCGTCTTTCTCTTTCTTTGACGGTTGTGATAAAGGATCATGATGAAACGTTTTTAGAAAATTCAACTGTGAAAGAAAGATGAACTTTCTTTCTGATAAAAATGAAATTATAGAAGAAGACAAGAATCCAAATGTAACTAAAAATTATCTAACTTAATAAATTTTGCTTAGTACTATAATAAAACTATGGAAATGATATACTTATGAAAAATGTACGACACTTTTAATATAATTTACTTTTTAAACAAATAACTATTTTCTTATTGTCCTTATGCTTGATATTATTTTTTCTAAGTTTCCTTTTCTTATGAAAATGTTTTTATTTTGCTAAAATTTACTTTTTTTTCTCAATAACTTTTTTTTTAATTCAAGGCTTTGTGTGCAAAGCATAAGAAATAAGAAATTTCCTAAAGATTTATATTTTTATATATCTAAAAAGTTTTTTAATAAAATAAAATCAAGTTGACACATTATTAGATTTTTAAGAAAAAAATTCCTATTTCATTGGTTCATGAAAACAATATTTTGAAATTGATCATTATTTCATTGAATATTAGATGTATGAGGCTATTTTAAAGGTTCCCATTCAAATCATTAGACCATGATTTTCAAAGGATTTTTAAAAATTAAAAGAATTATGTGATTTTTCTTATTAATTTTTTAGTGTTCATTTCTGTCACTACATTCTTTTTCCCTTAAAAAATGTACTACAGTTTTTCATTAAAAGATACATTTCCATGTCTAGAACCACAACTTGTTATCAAAACATTCTTATTTAAATTTCACTTTGTGACTGATTCGTTGTTGCAACTGTGAAACTCTTGCCAAAAAATATTGAAAGAGAAAAAATAATCTTTAAGATTAAACTGCTTGACTAATAACTCTATGCCTAATAATTTTTCTAAGCTTATAATTTTACATATTTATCATGATAAATGTATTTTTTACTGGAAAAAAATCAAAATATTTGTCGAGGAATTTTTCCTTTATTTGGATGAAAATTTCAAAAAATATTTCAAATGATTTTGGAATATAATGATATATGTGATTTATCAAAAATTAAACATATAGAACCATAAAAAGTTACTACTTACATCTAATATTTTGCTATGCAAATTAAGTTTTTATTTTTCCTATTTAAACTTTAAAATGATTAATACATGTAAGGACGCTGTCAAATAGAAAACAGCCTAGTTTCTATATCATTCTAGTTTTCAAAATATTTCATATCTTTTAAGCATTTATGATTTTGCAGTTGGTCCCTAAACTTAATTCATGTTATTTTTTAGATAATCCCTAGATTTTTTATGATAATGTATCAAAAATCTAGAGAGATAATATATATCAATGCGTAAAAAGACGATATGAGAGGCAATATGAAGTAATATGTAAAAAGGTGTAAAAATTTGCTTTTATAATATTAAAATAATGCTAGATAAAATATTATGCTAATAGTCTAAAAAAATATTTATATTCTAGAGAGGTAGCATAAATTAAAATTAGACACCAACTTCAGAATAAAGATGCTTAAAAGCTATGAATTATTTTATGATTATTATTTTTTATTAATGTGTTTAAAAAAAATAAGACGTAAGAAACAAACGTTGCATTATTCAAAAGTTTTTGTCTAAATTATTTATTAAAAATGAAAGCTAATAATATTACCATTATTTCAGGATTCATTTTGATAACTATCTCTTATAATTTTTTTAACAAAATTGATGAAAAGTGTTTATGTACTTAAAAAAAGATAATATATAAATAAAAAATTAATCACTTATGAAGTTATTTTATTATTGTGAAAATATTTTTATAACCTTTTAAAATATACTAATTTAAATGCTTTGAACTATAATTTCTCTTAATCTATCAGAATTTGCTATAAAATATTTTAAGAAAATTGTTGTTAATTATCGTAAGAAAATCATTAAAACATTCCCTATTAATTACCTTAAGGAAATTGTTAAAACAATTCGCTATTAAGTATTTATTTTTCTAATGGAATTACACTAATTAAAAAAATATCTTAAAGAAGTTTAATTTCGTTAGAATATTTTTTGTTCGTTGAAATTGATATTTAAAACTTAAATGATTACTAAATAATTGCTAATGAAACTATCCTTAACGATATTAAAAGTTATTTTATCATTTAATGCCTATGATTTTATTTTTAACTTCATTTTTTAAATATTATGTATAATTTAACCGTGAGCTGTGAATCAGCAATTATTTAATAACAAAATGCCAATTACAAAAAGCTTAATTTAGCAGATTATACACAAGTTTCAATAAAGTTTTATATATCACCAAAAACTGATCACTCATGCTCGGTAAATTTGTAAATTGTATTTCTAGGTGAAAATATGTCAATCTTAAAAATATAGATATTTCTCAAGTCACTCATATGAAATCATAAAAATGATTCAAATGTCTTTAAAAACGATTGTTTAAGAAGAAATTGCATGGGAGCTTTTAACCCTTTGACCGCATTCGACGTATCAGAACGTCATGCATTAATTTGACCAAAGTCGCACATGATGTTCTGATGCGTCGTTGAAAATGAGACAATATTTAACATGTTCATTCTTGTTTATTTCAAAGTAACAATGATAGTGGTGATGATAGTGAGATAAAACCAAGATGCAAAAGATGTACAAGATACTTAGCAAGCAGTGATAGTGAATCTTCTCCTGAGAAATTAGATCAATGGATTTGGGAAGAAAAATACATTGTACCTAATCTAAAACGGTTTCGTGAAGTGCCTGGAATAAATCCTTTGTGTCTGCGAAGGCTAGGTGCTAATCCTAAACTTTTGGATGTCTTGAATGAAGTCCTAAATGAAGATTTTTGGAATAGCATAATGGAAGAGACAAATAGATATGCCGGACAAGTGATGGAAAAAAAAGAAACAAAAGGTGGGAACCAATAAATTCTAATAATTGCATAAAATATGATTTTCTTACAAATTACTCAACCCCAAAAAATTAAATGTGCTCCAAATGCAAAAAATTATTCGAATAAATGTGCATCAAAAGGGTTAATAAATAAAAAAATACACAAATGGAACAGTTTTAAAGAAAATTGCCCTTGAGCTTTTTATTTCTATTCAATCTGTTGTCATAATTCACGCCAATGGTTTACTCATGGGGTAAATAAAGACATTATCCAGATCTATGCCAGGGATTATTGCCATATTCAACTGTAATCCCTGGTGTTTCCGATTCATCTTCAAAATCATCGTGTGGAAATGACATCAAAGAGCTTCTCAGCCCTATGAGAAGGGACTTAGATACATTTTATGACCCTTAATGGGCGTGTTGAGTGCGACAAATTGCAAATGAATTCAAATTTTATGGCGACTACCAGTCCAATCTCACTGCTGCTTTTCAATCCATTAAATTCTACCAGAGCTCTGCATACAGTTGACAAGAGAGGGGAATTGAAACAAGAAGTTTGATCTCTGAGCGAATCAATCAGTTCCACTTGCAACCAAGGGCAGACAGGAGGAACATTAAAAATACAACAAAACAGATTGATTTTTTTTATGATTATTATCATTGAAGATGAATATCGCGACAGGCATTGAAAATTGAAAACCGCCAAGAACAGTACCGCATTTACCGACAAATCATTGTAATCCATGAGAGTGTGAAACCATTAGGAAGTACGTGACAATGACGTTAAAAACTGCTCATTCATGTTTTTTTATCCCTCCTTTCTTTTCTTTTCGTGGTTTTTCAATATAAAGTCATTTTCGTGCCAAAATTCGAACTGCGCAAGAGGTCACGACGCATTCATCACTGAATTGTCTCTAAAGCTAAGTGTTCGAATAAAGTTGTCAATTAAGTATGATTAGTTAATTATTAATCAAGAATATACGATATTTTTTATTTAATATAAGAGTAAAAAATTGCGTTAATTACATTATTGGGTATTCAAGACAATATGATCAGCATATAATGCAATTCTGCTCCTGAATTGCTATGTTTAAACTACTACTTGAAGCGATTAGTGATCGGCTAACGAAATATAATAACAATTACAATATATTTTCACATTGAATGTAAGTCCAAAAATTGTTACTCAACTTAAAATTAATTTTAATAAATAAATAACATATATTTTATAAATATCAATGCATTTTTGTCTTTAGAAAAATAATTATAACTTTAGATTTAATACTGAAGAGGGCGTAAACCAATAATCTTTCGCATGGGCAGGGAATTCACGGAAATTTCAGAACAATATACAAGTTGATTGTTAGACTAAAATACATTCCTTATTTTCATTTGATTGATCCGTTTTTAAATCTTAAACATTGTGAACTCTTCATCTAGTATCAAGTAAAAACTAGTAAAAATTAAGGTCATAGTTAAAATTATAACCTCTTTATGCTGACAAATAGTTTTTTTATATGCAATTATATGAATTTGTCTCTAATTTTCAGATTTCAACTATGAAATCTCTTTCTTTTGGAAAGTCGTGAAATTGTCACATTCATTCTTCTGGTTCTTTTATATATATATATATATATATATATATATATATATATATATATATATATATATATATATATATATATATATATATATATATATATATATATATATATATATATATATATATATATATATATATATATATATATATATATATATATCCTTGTTGTTGTTGTTACTAATGACACTTGGACAAGCCAAGCTTGCTGTGCCTTTGGCTTTGCGAATTCAAGTCAATTGGGAGCGTCTTTCGTTTTTAATCAGAGCACCATGAAGGTGAAAGTACGACTTTGCTCTACACACATGCCATAGGTACCCGTTTATAGGGTAGGCAACCATTCACACCTCTTTCATACAAGGAAAGGACAAAGACAGGAGAGATAGAGAGGGAAAGTACATCCATGCCCAAACCGGGATTCGAACCCAGGACCTCCTTATCCGCAGTCAGGCACGCTGACCACTAGACAAGTTGGGCGGCATATATATCCTTAAAAACAGTAAATGAATAAATGAATTCCTGGATAAATTATGAAAGATATGGGTGTAGGAAAAATTATTATATTTACACGATTTTTTTTGTCAATGAAGTTATATGCTTCCTCATACAATATCTTGTCAAATTAAAAAGAATTTGTTATTGCCTAGTAAAAATTGACAGTGATTTTCGAATTCAAACATTTTCTTTCGTCTGAAAATATATTATGTAAATTTATGATTACGCGAACGTATTAAAATATATGAGAAAAAACAGCAGTTTTTCCATATTCATGCCTTTTAGTTTCTGTTATATTTCTTTAAGAGTTACCGCCGAATGTAAATTTGATTTTTGTAGCAGAAAGATTAGCGAATTTACGACAGCCTTCTGCAATCATAAATGGTATTATAATCATTAACAGCAGCAAAAATTGAAGACATTTCTATAAAATATCCTTTTTTATCATTTCGTATATATATAATATTATTAACAAAAATTGTGAACTAACTTTAGTCAAATTACAAGACGAGCAATTTTTATCATGAAAAAAATTTTTTTATGGATTTTGTTATATGAAGATTTTTTTAAATTCAGCTTATAAAGGCAGTGAATTATTTAAAAATTTATTTTCATTAAATTATTTTCCTTAATTTTGTAAAAAAGCATTTTGTTCATTCAAACATTTTTGACACTGTGTTGCCAATTTCCAAAATCTTACAATTGAAATTTTATAGTCTTTGATCCACATTGAAAAAATAACAATAGGCACATGCACGTAGATTTAATTAACAAAAATATCTGCTATTTGAACTTGAAAAATCACATTATTGAATACATTGCATATTATGTAAAAATAAATTTTCAAAATTTTAGCATTTAATTTTTATACAATTACAGAAAATATCAAAACAATCACTTTTATTCGAATCAGATTACTTCGTGTCTTTTTTTGTTTTATATTTTTAAATTATTAAAATTTTTGCTTTGTACTGTTCCATGCATTTTAGTTTTCTAAAATTTTAAAGGATATATTAGGTTTCATCATTCAGTTTTAAAACACAAAAGTATTTTTAAGTTATTTTTCAATAGTTTTGTTATCGTAATTTAAATGTGTATCAAATATTCAAATATTACTAAAAAATCTCTGATACACACACACACACATATATGTATATATATATATATATATATATATATATATATATATATATATATATATATATATATATATATATATATATATATATATAAAGAAAGAGAGAGAGAAAGAACAGAAATTTAGTTCAGTACTTTTAAAAATTTAAATAAAACTTAAATCTGTGTGTGATTAAAATGCTGCATAGGATTTTCAAGCTTTTTTCAGAAATAATTGTGAGAAAATGGGTTTCGCAAAATCTTGTAATGAAAATTTAATTATTAAAACAAAACTAATTATTAAAAAACTTTTATTATAAAAGCAAAACATAAAAATTTATTAAAAGCTAAAATAAAGTTTAAAAATAATGTCATCAATGTACACAAAAAAGTGAATTTTAGAATTTGTTTATTTTACTTTATTATATAAATCTTAAGTTTTTTAAGGAAAAAAATTAAATTTAGTATTTTGAATTATAATAACAGAAAATTCAAAAAAAGCAATTTTTTTTTATCTTCTCAAAAATATTTTGTAGAAATACAAAAATATAATGGAGTCTTTATAAGACTGATACTTACATATTTATTGGTGCAGCACTAGTATAGGATGGAAAAATTTATGTTCTTGTAACCAAATAATTGGAATTAGATTCCCCGAATATTTTCAAGAAAATTCAGAAAATGAGTTAACCATTTTAATAACAGATTAAATATAATAAATTTACAAATTCATTACTTTTTTTCATAATCCTCTTAAATTCTATTATTTATTTTTAAATAATAATTTTCAGTTAAATGCATTGTTATTCCAAACTAAATTTATAAACCCTTCATATGGATAAAGACCCTTCATTTCTAACTACTTACTGTAAAACTGCATGTGTACAAAAATAAATTGGTGTATGCTCACAGTTTTTAGAGATCTCGTAAATTTACTTTACACTCCATAAAACTCTGGGGAGCTCATTGGAAGAGAAATCTTTTTATTTTCTTCATTCGCTTTCAATAGATGAGACGAAAAGAAAGAGGATAATTTTGCTGGTCTTTTCCACATCTAGAACAACACAAAAAGGGACGAAACTTTCCACGCCTAATAAAATCTCTCCCTCCGGGCTTTATAGACAAGTGAGAATTACAATTAGCCATTTAGACTTTTTGGTTTCCCTCTTGGCTTTTTTTTCCCCTTGTCTCCAATTTTTTTTTTTTGTTTTCGACTCAAGCTCCACGTTTGGGTGCCTATTCACGCGTGAAAACAATGGCTTAGTTGGGCGGTCACTGCCAGCTCAAATATCTTTTACTTTCTTAATGCTCCTTTCGATTTATATTGATATATCTCGGAGGAAAAAAGTACTTTTTCGAATTTGAGCAGATATCACGATTCTTCATTTTGTTCTTTGATGCATCGACTAACGTTATAAGTTTATTACCTAATCATTGGTAATATTTGGACATGCAGTGAAATACAATAGAACTCCAGTTATCCAAATCTATTGAGACCGGACTCTATTCGAGTAATCAAAAATTCGGTTAGTAGAATTCTTTTTTCCGAAAAAAGAGTCTATTTTAATTAATTAAAACTAAACTTCATGGCACGACAGCCCATGTGGGTCAAGGTCTACAGTGCCCATAACTGTTTTCATGACCGAGGGCCCTGGGGTGCGAAGCATATGTCCAGTTAGGTGGTCACGTAAGATCCCCAGTGTTTAGTTTCCAAACATGCTTGGTACTCAGTTAATCGACCCACTGAAGGGATGAAAGGCTGAGTCAACCTTGCCCAGCCCGAGGATCGAACCTCGGATTTGTGTCATGGGAGCGTGAAACGCTGTCACTAATCCACCGGGCTTCATTTTAATTAATTATTGTACGTTTTAATAATTTAATTTATTTATTTATTAATATATTATTTAATTAATTATTATATATAATTTACATGAAAAAGAACATTTAATCAATTGCAGGAAAATACAACGCTTTTACTTATTAAGGTACCTACAAGTGATGTCCATTAATACAGCATGTATGTACTGTGCTGCAAATGAAAGCCATTGCTTCCTGAACATCTTGTTCAAAGAAGCTGTTTCTCTTCCTTCATCCGTTTGCAGACAGCCAAGTCACACCAGCGCTTGACATTGAGAATTTGCATGTGATCACACTCGAGCTGACGCTCCATCCTCTTCAGAGCAATTTCAAATCTGGCAGTTACTTTAATAGGTGATGGTCCCGTGTCTGCTTCATCTTGGACAATAAGTTATATCTAATCCTCTTCCTCGACATTTTCAACAAGTCGACCATCATATGAAATTTGAAATTCAGTGTTCTGACTCATAATCCTTTCTCCTGCATCTTCAGCACTAACTTCTGAACATCCTGGAATTTTCAAAAGAATGTTTTTGAATCGCTCAAATGATACATCATTCTCATCTTCACCCTCTTTTACACCTTTCCTTTTCTTGAGCTTTTCAGATTTTTTTTTTTTTTTCGTATTCACTCTTACTTATTTTATTTATTTATTTTTGAATTTCTAAAAAGCGAAAAGACGGAGCTCGGATAATCGTCCTAGATTAATAATAATTTAGTAAATGATTAAAATAATTTAAATTGTAAGTGTACTAGAAATACATTAGGAAATATTAGCAAAGATTTGGATAAAGATTTTAAGAAAACACACAGCGTCAATTCGTAAACAGGATTAAAAGAAGTCCAAAATTTGTCAATATCCCCAATGTCTTCCATGGCTGATAGTGGTAATGGAATTTTAAGAAAATTAAAGATCTTACTCACACACACACAAGTATAAAACTCAAAAATGCTATTACTTTTTTAAATGAAAATAAAATACATTTTAAATATGAATATGTTTTAAATATGAAAATACTTTTATAAATATGGAAGTATCAAAATGCTTTTAATGGAACAATACTTAACAAATCATACTTTATTTTTTTTAAAAAAAATTTTAATAATAAATTTATTATCATAGTAAAAGAGTATATAACATCCTACTATTGAAACAAAAATTGTAATTAACATGGAATACTATATATATATATATATATATATATATATATATATATATATATATATATATATATATATATATATATATATATATATATATATATATATATATATATATATATATATATATATATATATATATTGACTATATGAATCAATTTCTATGAAAGAAATGATGATCAAAATGATGACCAAAATTATAAAAGTATGTCATTTGCAAACCTATAAATTTTAAGAGTATTTTTCATTATGTGAATATGTCATTCATATTATTCTAAAATCTATAGAATTTGCAAAGAAAATGTTTTAATAAAAATTTTTTTTTCAAAAAAAAAAAAAAAGGAAAGCTAGTTTTTTTAAGAAATAACGCTAAATTATTATAAATAATAAATAAATGAAAATACTTAAATTTTTTTGTAGTACACTATATATAAACCCTAAAGAACTAAAATTTTATAATATTAAATATGTTTAAGTAGAGTTAAAATGGGTGGAAATTATAAAGCACGCACAAATCATCGTAATTGTTTTTAAATTATTTTTTCTGAAATTAAAATTGCTGAAAGGTAATCTAACATTTAAATAAGAATTACATTTTTTTAAAAAAAATATTTTACAAGAACATTCATAGATGGGTAAAAAGTTACTAGAACAAATTGAGGCTTTTCATATTTAGGCATTTATTTTTTAAGCTTAATCTTTAAATAAATTACTAATGGTTGCTAAAAATTTCAGGGGGTTGTTATAATAGAAAAGTTTTAATTGCTGCAGAACAAGTTATTTTCATTTGATTTCTATATTTCAATATATTTTGAAATTCCTTTAACCAGTTACAGAGTCATAAATATGCATTTAAAGTATTTTAAAGGTGGAATACTTCCTTTCAATAATTTAAATTTTAATTAATTGTAAACTGTCATTTTATATTTGCTCAATGATTGAATATGACTAATTATACCTTCAAGTTCACACATTAATTCATCAACATAAAACATATTCCTCATTTTAAATTCCTAGCATTAATTTAGAATGAAAGCTCTTTACGAAAATATTACTCACGGAAGAATATATTATTCAATTGACCTCATGCGCTAATTTAGTGTAATTACATGCCCTTCAAATTGAAAGCTCCAAATTTATTCTTAAACATTGTTGAGCAGTGTATTTAGCAATGTCTCCATGAACTTGACTTTTCCCTTTGTGGCATTCAAACAAATCCAACTTTTTCCGAAACTTTTCTTGATAAGAAAAACTTTTGGAAGTTAATAAGAAAAAGACTTACAGTTACTCTTAATATTAAAGTTACCATCTATGCCAGAACAAATTTATTCATTGATATTATAAGTATAAAATCTCAAAGTACTGATTCATTATATTATTGATTTATATTTGGCTACGAAAATGTGAATAAAATACGAAGCAAGGCACAGATACTTTTTCATCCAGGATGCCAAATTTTGAGTTCAGTGATTTTTTTTGGTGGATTTTCTTATGCATTCGGCAATTTGGATTTTATTACATCATAGACATGAAGACCTATAAGAGTTAAGCAGAAAATTCTATTTTGGTATATTTGACCCTAATACTAATATCATCGCGCACGTCAGAATACGTCATTTTGGCAGCATTTCTTTATCGCCAAAAAAATTCCAAATTTTACGTCCTGAATTGTACGGCATCTGTACCCAAAGCAATTATGCTTTTATTTTGAATGAAAATTCTAGAAAGTTTTAAAGCATTCTTATACAAATGACAAATAACATCTCATTTCTTACCACAGATGGAACTAAATTTTATGTGTGGTAATAAGTGAAAAGTTATTTGCCTCATTATTAACAAATGAGATATTATTTGTTTCATTGGTAAGAAATGAGATGTTATTTGTCTCATTGTTGAAGAAATGGAGGAAAATTCAAGCGACTAATATAACATCTCATTTCTTATACCACGGATAAAGTTATTAAAGTAAAATAGTCGGTCGCGCTTTTAGAATAGTCACTTCACTTTATTTCAAATTAGACGCAAATTGTTTCCACGAAAAACTAACAATAGGCGATTTTATTTTTTCATATTCATAGAAAATTCTTAATTATTTATTTAAGATGAAAATAAATGTAAAATATAATATTTTAATAAAAAAAATATTGCACATTAAATATTCAAATTGTATTAAATCATCAAAATTAAAAGTAATTTTCCACTCAATTAGAATTCGCTTGCCGCTACAAGCTGCTTGAAAAAATATAATTTAGTATTCCCAAAAACTATTGAAATAAGACGTCGAGTCATAAAGACAAGTTTGTCCGCATTTTTTTTTAATATTAGGAAGTGAAAATGTAGGAATAAAATAAGGAAAAGAATTGCCGAATTGTTGAAAAGAAGCAGTTTTCCTAATTTCCTCTTTGGCAACACTCCAGCGCGAGCCTATTACAACAGGGGAGGCTCTCTATTTTTTTTATTTCCCTTTCTCTAACCACTCGCAGTCCTTATCAGTAGATTTTGGTTGTAACGGGTACCAGAACTTTGGGGGCGAGATTATTACATAAATAAATTAAGTTCCCGTGTTTTTATCTGGGATCCAAAAGCGAAAAACTGAAGCCGCTGTTTTCGTAATTAAAAGCACAAAACATTATTTTCGTTATCCCTCCCCTACTAACACTTTTCTATTTTTCTTTTGACACCGAAAATTATAGCGCTACTTTACATCGTGCACAAAAGAGTTAGGGAAAAAAATGGGGGAGAAGGAAAAATAATAATTCGGCATTCCCTAAAAGTTCTCTTAATTAAACAATGAAGGGGGAAACCTGAGTTAATGAAGTAACTTTATCATAACCCCTACACCACGTGTTTCGCTTTCTCTCTCATTCCTTCTCATTTTTTCCCTCTTTTTCCCTTTCATTAGGGAAAAGAATGAATGCATTTTGGATTTGAAGTGAAGAAAAGTAAAAAAAAACTTTTTTTTTCCGCAGAGAGAGAGAAAGGGGCCTCTTTCCGTATTTGAGATTCTCATTGTATTTGCTACTGAAAACTAAAGCCAGTGTGAGGGAAAGGGAAAATTAGGGGGGAAAGGAAAGAACTGAGAACCAGATCTGTTTTGCATCCGGGAAATTTCTCCAGGAAAATTACATTAGAATTACACCAGCACTTAGAATTGTTATTAATAACCATAATGATTTTTCTCCTTGTTTTTTTTTAGGTAGATTTCCGTTGGTAAGATTTCTTTCCGAAAAATCTGTCGACTCTTGAAATAATTGAAGAATTTTTCTTTGTGCAGTCCAAAGATTTAATCAGATTAGAAAAGGTTCTTCTCTAAATTCGTTGTTGATTTTACTTTTCTATTTTCACTGCTTTTAACTAAACAGCTTTATTATATTTAACGAGGAGCCTTAATAAGCACAATTAAAGGCTTCTGTGAAAAGAAAAATTATGCTATGCATAATGAAATGACACCATTTTATTTAGATTAAAAAAAGTTTATTTTTTTATTTAATTACAAAGCTTTGCTATTAATTTGAGATGTTTGAAATCTTAAGTGAAAAATCAACGCATTTTATAGTTTTACAAATCGGTATTTTATAATTGTTTGCTAAATAAAAGTAGTATTTTACTTAATTGATATAAAATCACTTAGCAAAGAAGTTTTCTAGATCTGTTAAGTAAGATTATTTCATTTCATAACAATTCTAAGTATTTGTTTCTGAAGACAAAAGCAGCTTAATAAAGCCCATTCCTAACTTCCTACCGATTCTGAAGCATGCCGAAATGAAGAAATCGATACCTGATTTGCTGCCCTCGAAATTTCTACTCTACATAAGTGGCGGGTCTATACTTGGTATGGCCTGCTGCTACAAAACCATGTATGATTACATAGGTATCGAATTATATAGCGACCGTACTGTACATGAAAACAGTTTTCTTTGCTAAGTATTAAAGGCCTCTCAAAGAAAAATCATTCAAATAAACTAGTAAAAAAATTAATATTGAGGCAAAATATAAAATTGTAAAAAACTCAGATTTCAATAAATTGATAAGGGCAATTTATGTTGTAGGCTATGAAATGAATGTTTTCTTTATAGAAAATGAAAAACAGAAAAAGTAACTTAGTGAAAGTATAGAAGTTAATCGTTGTTCTACACATTTTTTAATTCTGAAAGAAAAAAAATATCTGTAAGTATTATCACGGAGAGTTTTGCACTGTAAGTAAAACAATGAATTTCTTATTACTTTTTTTAAGTTCATAAGGAGTTATGATAAAAAAAAACTACTAAAAAAAGTAAATTTATTGCCTAGAAGGTTTAAAATTAAGTTTTTCCTTAATATTAAAATAAAAAAGGGCATTCGATTTGTACACATCGATTCATTACTAAATCATAGTCTAATTTATGAACTAATCAAACAATATTTTCTATATAGCTGAGTATAGAAGTGAATGCTGCTTGAACTATTAACAATTGTAGATTTACATTAAGAAAACCCATAATTCAATTTGATTTTTTTAGTATGTTGTGCATTCTTTCCGAAAATTTTTTAATTTGAAAAACTAAACTGGTAAGAATTTGTAATATTTTGTTAAAATCATACACTATTTTTCTTGGTTGTAGCTTCATCCTATTCTTTACCTTCCTTATCTTGATCATCTTGATACGTATTTAAAAATAAGTGAGGGCACAGTGTATGGAAATTAAAAATAAAAAGCATATGAGAATGTAAAATTAAAAAAAAAATTTTAAACCAGTTTAAAAATGAATCTAGCGTCTCTTTTTCCCATCCTTTGTATCGAAGATCATTTTTTGCAGCACCAGAAAGAGGCAAAATTGACTGATTAATCACCTATGCAGCCTCTTCATTCTGGGTTAGAAAGATGAATGGTAGAAGTTTGCGTTCAGATCCGACGATAACATTGTTTTGCTGCGTGGTTAAAGCAGAGTGTGTGGTTTTTTCCTCGAGAGCAGAGAGAGCATCGCATTTGGAGGTTGGTTGGACGTTATCAGGAGGAAGCGGAAACAGACAGATTTCAATGTTTTCAACATCCTGCTCTCCAGCCCAAAGGTCCAGGACTCGGATCTTCAGCGAAAGCTGGCTCGCGTGGCTGATGACGATATGCTCAGACCTTCCGTCGACCACCCCAGAGTCCGTTTTTCGAAGATACCTCTTGACAGCTCTTCAGCGGCGAAGAAGGGGAGTGGTGAGGTTTCAAGAAGCGGATTCCTTCGAATGGATCAAACATTTACATGGAACTTAATCATCATTCACTTCCTTTTGCTAAATCACATGTTAATTAGAACTCTTAGAATTTTTCTAAGTCTATTAGTCTTAATAAAGATATAACATTAGACATACATAAACCAGAAAAACATCCCATTAAAATTTCAAAGCTGTTGCCTGTATATTCATATTTCACATTTATTGTAGATATGGAATAACTAAATTTCTTCACATTGCAAAGTAACTGAAGCTCTTTACTTGCATTAAAAAATTTACCAATTTTCTATTAAAAAGGACTTTATACTATTCTACACTGAACATTCTTTATTCAACGTTTAATATACTATTTTACACTTTATTTTTATGAAAATCACAATTTACCATTCTACAGTTTATTTTTATGAATAACACAATATACTATTTACAGTTTATTTTTATCAACTTTCTTTATTCAGCATTTCAAATCTAATATGCTAAGCTTAGTAATTATTTTGCATATTAACTTTGTATTGGATTTACACATTACGTTACAAACAATATCTGAAATATAAAATGTGTGAAACAAAAAAATGACAATAACAATCCACAACGTTGTTTGAATGCTGAATCTTCAAATAGAAAACGAAAGGTTAACCGTTCGTGGTTCAGTTTTCTTCCACAGCTTAGTAGATTTAATTTTAAAAAGCAACTCTCAAATGCAGAGAGAGAAAATTCATTTTATAATTTGGCAAGCAAATTTGTAAAAACTGAATTATAAACAGCTCCAAAAGAATTTTTTTTTATTGAAGTGACAAAATGGTACTGCAGATATGTTAGCAACAATCGAAAATTTCTGGATACTAATCTAAGTTAGAAAACTATTATTCTTATTATTTCTCAAATAAACTTATTTATACACTTTTGTTATTTATAAGTGAAAATATTTTATTCATACATTTTAACGTATGGAATTAATTAGAAATTACAAAAATTATGACTATTAATTATTCCTATCAAAACTAAAATTTATAAGACCTAATGGTTATCTATTATAAGTTTAATCTGTCCGTAAATGTAAAGAATGTTATCTAAAGATCATGACCTTAAATTAATGTAGAAAGAATTTTTGGTTAATTACATAAAGGAATATTTTCAAGAAAATCTGGAGCATTTTTAAATTCAAGTATTCATTACAAACCAAATAAATAAGTTATATCACAAATGAAAAAACAAATTAGGCCAAAACATCAGCAATATTTAATGCACTTGTTCATTTATATAAGATCCAAACTTCTTGGGGTAATTTCTTTGTTTTCATTCATTAGATGATATTTTATTTATAAAGATTCAATTAAAAATTAACGGTTATATTCAAATTTTTGAGGAATACTTAGATTTTTAGTTTTATATTTATAAAATATGAGGGAATTTCAAAGCAGTCTCCCCCTTCCTCCATTAATGCACTTCTGTAAAATAATTTTCCAAAGATTAAATCTTTCAAGCCACTCATTTCTTGGCACCAATGAAAAAATTCTAATAGATCCCTATTAGTTTCAACTTCAGAATGAAAATAGGGTCCACGTAAGTTCATTTTTCTAGATTAAAAATCTTAAGTCGCACATAGCTAGTAAATAAAGGGGATGTTCTATAACTTTCATGTATTCTTGTTTTCAGGAAACTCAACTATTAAACTTGCTGAGTGAGACAAAATATTGTCAAGGTGGCCATGAGTGTTCCATGAACCTGCACTTCTTGAAGAATGCATGAAAGACATTTGATAGTTTCTGTCAGTTAATTGTTATTGTTTTCTGTCTTTCTTGCCTTAATCGGCTCTGTAATCTGAAGAAAAGGGCAAACAATATTGTGGGAGAGGGATCATTCTCAATGTTCCCCATTTTATTTTCTACACATTGTAAAATGTTAAAAATTGGTATGTACATCATTTCTATATCAAATGATGAGTACAAAGATCATCATTGATTAACATTGTCTATATTATTTGGCATCATAGCTGTCAGCAACCTTCCAATGAGTTTTTCATCCTGAAGATAATTGTAAGATTCTGTAAACTGTCTAACATCACGAAATAGCCTTTCTTTTCTAAATAACCGCTGTAGACTTTGAGTGAAATCTCTGGATTTAATATCATTTTAAAACAGAAAATTGTAACATGAAAATAGTTTTGGTTCAACACTATTTTTTCTCCTCCTCCTTCTTTATTGACTCGACGGCCTCTTGTGGGCCACGGTTTTCTTCAGAATCTTCTTCCATTCTGATCTTCTTTTGGAAAGACCTCCATTTTTTGACCTTTATGATTCCAAAATCCTCGTTGATACAGTCAATCCATCTAAAAGTTTGAGCCTCCCTCTTGCTCTAGTACCGATTGGTTTAGAGTGAAAAACTCTTGATGTCATAGAGTCAGGATTCATTCTGCACAGGTGCCCGGCAAATTTCTTTCGGTTGACTTTTATGTAGTTGATGACATTTGCCTCTCCTTACATCTTGTACTGTTCGCTGTTGAATCTGTGCCTCCAAGTATCATTGATGTTCACTGCACCCATAATTTTCCTCAAAACCTTTCTTTCAAAGATAGCCACTTGATTTTCATGCGATTTTGTCATTGCCCAGGTTTCTGAGCCATAAGTAAGCACTGGCCTTATAATGGTTTTATAAAGCCCTATCTTTGTTTTTTAAACCAATTTGGAACGCAGGAAATTTCTTAATTCATTAAGACAGCGATTAGCAGCGACAGTGCGTTACCTTATCTCCGTATCAAGATTGTTTTGACGGTTTACATTCGAACCGAAATAATTAAAGCCAACTACACGTTCAAATTTATGATTTACAGTTACTATTTTTTCACCTGTTTAAAATTATTCTTAACCTAGAAGTTTGTTGTGAAAAATCGTATGCTATGATAAAATAATTCATATTTTCAATTATAACCTGCAATTTTTTTCTACAATTTCTCGCCTCAGCTATCTAAAAAATTGTAGTCATCTTCATGTACAGATATTTCTCTCATTTCATAAAATCGTTTTGTCATTTTTATTCATATATTATTATTTATTAAAATGGCAACGACATTATTATTTTCCTATCAGTTTTGGATACGAATGCCCTTGAATTAATTTTGTTCAGGAAATATATCCAACCTATAATTAGTGATTGGATATCATTAATGGAATATGATTCTTCATTTTTTTCTCACATTATTCTATTACAATTTTAATGAAAATACATAAAAAGACAAACTATTTCATAATAAAAATTTGTGTTTTATAATAAAAATGAAACTCTAATTAGAAGCTAAATATACTACTTTTCATGTTAAGTGTGTGTCTGCAATACTAAGAAGAATAAAAGATTTATAAAAATATGTTAGGAAAACAACCTTGAGAATATAATGGGAAAATTTTAAAATTATCTGAATTTAATGTAAATAACAAAAATTGATTGATATGACGAAGGGAGGCTGCTGGTCCTTTTCCAACTGACAAAGCCCTCACTTATACTGACTTCCATTCCATTCCAAAAAGAGGTATTCAAACTATCTGGAGCATTCCACCTGCTCATGATTGATGATCTGGTGGTGGTTCTGGTGCTTTCAAGGGTTCTAGAGCAGACCAGACTATATACTCTAGGTTTGCTAATGGCCATTTTCGCGACCTTACATTTGATAGCAAACGCAAGTTCTATCCTACCTGTTGTACATGCGGTGTCGAAGAAACTAGCCCCTTACACTTTCTTTTATGTCTGGGATTTATTAGGGAGAATTTCATTGCGAATCCCCTGATGTTTCATGATATTCTGAGGATAGAGGGGTTCGTGGATCTGGTGTAGCAATACTGTACCAAATGGAATCAGAAACAACAACAAAATTCTTTTTTAAATCATTGGTTTAAATATCGAATGAATCGATATTTTACAATGACAGACTTAAACATGAAAGCCATTACAACATTTTCAACAAGACCTTGTATGTGAAAATACTATAAAAGTGAGGAAACCTCACATTATATTGTATATGAATGTAACTCTTTTACTCGATTAACTACTTTAAGTTTTCTTGGTACTTTGGAATTACACCTTAGGTCTATAAAATGCCCCATAAAGGCCTTCTTGACTTCTCAAACAAAGTGGGAGACACACAAAGATGCTTCTAGGATATTTTTGGCATTGGTACAAAAATCTTTTAGTAGAGGTGCCTTGACTTTCATATCCAATAAAAAAGAAAGTTAAGCCATAAAAACTCGCAAAAAATTTCCTTTGAATCACCTGTTGGAAGAGATATAAAATTCCCAGAAATATGAAGCACGAGAATTTACTTGTGAATTTCTGGAATAAACTGGGAATCTGGGGGATACATTGAAAATTCTCAGATATAAACTCAACCAATCATCTTTCATTTAATGGATTATTTTGCCTTACGAATATGAAGCAAAATAAGTTAAACTACGTAAAATATATTGCAAAAACTGTTCTGTTTTTAAGTATGAAAATCTTATAATGTTTCGTACTTTATTAATTACTATTTTTTTAATAAAACTTTATGTCCTCGTAATTTGTAAAAGATATCAGGAAATAAATGGATTTTCATTATTTTAACAAATGCTTAGTATAAAAAACTTTACAAATTTCCAAATCATCTAAAAAATTTCAAAATTTCCGAAAACTTTCAAAATTAACAAAAGCTTTCGAAATTCTCCAAAGCTTAAAAAATTTCCAAGTTATAAACCAGGTTTTCATCCTGTTGTGTGTATTTTCTGGATTACTTTTTGATATAATCAACGTCCCTGTTATAACCGGAATATCCACTATTTCATAGTGGATGTGCCACTATATTATCAGTCGATGTAAGAATTTCAGGTAAAGTATACATCTCTGCAAATGCAACCATTCATGTTTTTATTCATTTGTGTGTGTGTGTTGTGTGGGAACTTAAATTTTATAAACCTCTCAGAACATGTAACTAATAACAAAATCAAATGACAGCTTTATTTTTTAATAGGCTTACATTTTCATATCAAATGAAACTGGAAAAAAAATTCAATATTTAAAATTCAATCCTGGGTTTTTTCATGGAACCTGCAAATATTGTTACAACGATTGAATGGTTTTCACAAAAGCTGCAGTATGCTAATTGTCGACATGCTAAACTAAACACATAGTATGATAGACCAATGTGGACCAAGGCCTACAGTCCTACATATCTGTTTTTCTGGGGCCCTGGAGTACGCAGTTTATATACCGGTTAGGTGGTCAGCCTAACGCGAAACTCCCAGAGTTTAGTTCAAAAGCATGCTGGTACTAAGTTTTATCAACCCACTGAAGGGATGAGTAGACCTAGCCAAGCCCGAGGATCGAACCTCGGACCTTTGAGTTGGGAGCACGAATCTCTCCCACTATGCCACCAGGCTTCCTAAAAATAAGCTCTTTGGGCCCGGCTGGGATTTGAACCAGGGACCACTCGCACCCAAAGTGAGAATCATACTCCTAGACCACCGAGCTAAAATTGTCGCCATACTTTCATAATTAATGAGAAAGTTTGCACTTTCAATAGGAAATATGTTCTTAATTGGCAACGAAATAATTATATTCTATCATAAATAAATTAAATTTCTGTACAACTTTGAAAACATGAGTGGTTTTAAATTAATTTGTCATGGGCTTTCTTGCATACATATCATTCATAACCTTCAAACCCCTAGCAGCCCTAGTGGCTGCTGGGGGGTTATTGTTCTGGCCTTCAATTTAATATTTTTTGGAATGAAATGCGTCACGTATGTATATTTGCAGTGATTCAGAAACTCAAATAAATTGTCGAACGTATTAACTTTTCAATGCAAAAAGTAATTATAAAGTGATTAAAAAAATCAAGCTATCTGAATGATGTCAACACATCAATTCAACTGAATGATTATTTCATGTTATTGTGTTTGAAGGAAAACAAAGTGCATTGAACTATGTATTTTTTAAGATATATAAATACACAAATGTAGCTTCAAAGAAAATCATAGAGATATTGAGTTTTTTAGTCTAAGATTATAAAAATTTCAAACTCAGTCTCTTATTTAATCGTTGCATATTTTTAAATAACTCTCACCAGTAGATAAATTCAATTGTCATAAACATAAAAAACTTGTTCTTTTGTTTAATTAATTATGTTGTGGTAATTTAAGAAAATATAAGTGTACAGAGTAATTATTAGGTATATACAAAATTGCTACTTTGTAAATATTTTGCGTTTATCGTATTCTGTATGTAATATTTTAAATCAAACATCAGACGTAAGTTTTTAGGTATCAAGACAACCTATATAGAATATACTATAAATCAAAAATCTGTGTCGGGAGAATAAATTATTACATTTAAGAAAAGTTTTCCTTCATTGTTCTCAAGGAGTTATTAAATTTATTGATAATACCACTGTGCTCGTTGAATAGTTAAAAAAAATGTTTCTTTAAATTACAAATAAGATTTCACTCTTGGTTAATAAATAAAGCTTGAGAATATTTTAAGTTTATCGTTTGTATGAAATATGGATTTGTGTAGAATCGGGTACCCCTTGGTTAAGCGAAATATTTGGCGATAAATTTATGTATGTTCATTTAGTTTCTGTGTAGCCGCCATCTTGGCGTCAAAAATATCATCAAAAAATCAAGGAGTACCCGGTTGTAAACTTTTACCGGAAATACTAAGTAATAAACATTACTCACATTCAAAATTATTTTAAAAAGAGGAGATATACTTTAATTTCACAATTTTTTACTATGCAAGTATTTGAAAAAAATTAGTAGCTACTTATCAAAAAAATTGTAATAAGAATGAAAATGTTACCGTTTTTATTCATTTCTTTCTATTTCAGAAATCATATGTGGATTCAAAGTATCGTAATATTTGTAAGCATTTTTTGTGTTTTAGTTATGCTCGCAAATATTGAAATCCGTAAGCAAAAACGGAATTATCAAATAAAAAGGCATATGTATTAATAAGTAAATTTTAACAAATGCAAATAATTGTTACAAATTTATAGTTCACATTGTCTATTATTAAACATTTTTAAAGTGGCTTGAGTGCTTAAGATTTTACTTCATACAACTTTCACGTGAATGTAATATGTCACTTATGTGCTGTAATGGCTTACGAAATATGCCTTGAAATCTTTAAGTAATTTTTTGCCCTAACGGTGGAAAAACATCTATAGATCGGACCATTAGTTTGAAATCTCCAAATTTGTGTCACATAAATGTTCAAACATATTCAGTAATTTGAAGGCATGTTTTTGATTAAGAGAACTATTTAACACTTTGTAAACATTCTTTGTGACATTCTCACTCAGCATGGATGAACATTAACTTATGTTAAAATAGCTCCTAAGGCCTGCGTTTTGAAAGATGGCACAAGTAAACTAGGGGGATTGGTAAGCGCGTCGTTCTTATATCGGAAGGTAGTGGGTTCGAGGAGTGGGTGAGAAGTACATCAGGAGTTTTTCATTCCTGGTAGGGCCACCCTATGCGTGAAAGCCATTCCATTTTTCCCAGCTAACATTAACAGGCAATGGTGCTAAATTTTGTCAAAAGGCACACTAAAATACATTTTTCCCATATAAACTTAGGATATTCTCGACATGGAAGGTGAGCTACATCAGGTTATTTAACATGAGTGACCGAGAATCAAAAGAAAACTTACCTACAGATCAATGATCTATGAAAACGTAAGGTAAGTTGTAAATCACATTTCCTGTAAAGATTATACAAGAGTGATACATTATGTCCAATAATCTCAAAATAAGTGCATATCCCTTTAATAAAAGCATATCCATTCCATTTCAAGAAGTGACTTTCTTACAAAAACCTTTTAAATTTATTAACGTAACTGCTCTGAAATAATAGGAATTAGATTATCCTAATCCTTTTAGAGAGTTTCCTTTACATGAATTACAGGGGCATGATAATTTTACTAAATGTCAAAGCTGTTTTCGTTTTATAAAATTAAAACATTCATAAAATTGTAAATGGATGTAACTCCCAAATAAAGAAAAAATTATGAATTTCAATAAAAAAAATGTCTTAAAGGCTTCTAAATATATAGCAATTGCTGATAAACTTACGATTCATTTTTCTTTCTATTTTTTCGCTGTCATGTGTATGTTTTACATAACAGTAGTTTACTATTTTAAGGAAATTTCGATATGTATATTGTTATTATTTTATGGTTATTTATATTGTTTTATTATTAAACAAAAGAAATATTTAAGTTCGTTTTTTTGTGTGTCAATGATTAGGATTTAAAGTAGAAAGTATGCTGAAAGCTTTCATCGTCGGAAAATTTAAAAGAAGTTTATTGTTTTATATAAATTAGAGTTAATTACAAATAAATCTTTTATTTATTTAATTTCTGTATTAAAAGTTTTTATAAACTAAGGTATAAGGTATACTATTAAATTATGTAAATATATATTTTTTTCTCCTGGATTATATTAATGCATTTTCTTAACAATTTCATTGAAATATTTTACATGCAGAAATGATCTGATATATTTCACATCAAAATGATATATATTTTCGCGATTATTACATTCTTGAGAAAAATTGTTACAAAAAGAATTCTAATGATTCTTTTTGGAAATATTATAATATATCTCCGATGAGATTAGATCCTAATTAAGTAAATAATATTAAACTAAACTCCAAGGCACGACAGCCCATGTGGGCCAAGGCCTACAGTGCCCATAACTGTTTTTATGACCGAGTGCCCTGGTGTGCGAAGCATATGTCCCAGTTAGGTGGTCAGCCAAACGTAAGACCCCCAGTGTTTAGTTCCCAAGCAGGCTTGGTACTCAGTTAATCGACCCACTGAAGGGATGAAAGGCTGAGTCAACCTTGCCCAGCCCGAGGATAGAACCTCGGACCTGTGTCATGAGAGCGTGAAACGCTGCCACTAAGCCACCGGGCTTCTAAATAATATTAACCATTTCAAAATATTTGTAATTATTAAGTAAACTTATTCTGTTGAAGCAAGTTTGTGGAAACAAGTTTTTGAGTAATCGGTTTTGGCATCGTGTTCAGTTTTTTTATCTAGAGAAATGAGATACACAAGCAAATACCACCTTCCTTTTGTTTTTATTGGTGCAAGATGAAATGATTTATTTACAGGAGCATGTATCAATTAAGAAGGAACTTTTCTCTATATATCTTTATATATATATATTATTAATGCACAGTACAAGTTATGAAAAAGTACATTCAGCCAAGCTACAATGAGACGATACACTCCTCTGCCAGGTAGAGAGTCCACCGCAGTTCTTTCAAAATAATTAGAAACTTTCGGGGTTATTATTTTCGATTTAGTAAGCTATCGAGTCATTAATGGTTCATACCCAACAACTGCTAATGCCAAGTGATTTACTTTACCATACGAAACAATTGTAAAAACGAAGTGCTTCATTTTCTGGATTATGATTAATTTTTCACACTTAAAGAGAAACGTTCAGATTATCAGTAGTTCATAAAATACACAAAATATGAACAACTGCTAATCTATTTTAAATGAAGAAATAATTTTTCCAATATTAGTTACACATTTGAAAGCATATGTTTATTTCATGATCTTAATATACATAATTTAAATTCTAGGCTAAATTTTTAAGTGAATATAATCTGTAGAATTATAAATAAAAATAACGATTCTAAGTTGTTGGGTATAAATCATTAAAAGCAAAATATTTATAAATATGAAAAATAAAAATTTATACATGCAAGCTATTTACATATATATATTCGATATTATTTTAAAAACATAATTTATTCAAAAATTATGCAACATCTTACTGATGTATATTCTATATAAATAAATTTGTAATTTATCTTTGTAAAGAATTTAAGTATTTTCGATTTCTTGTAAATTTGCAGAAAAAGAAAATTTTACAAATATAAATAAGTTTTAATCTGCTAAGTAAGATAAGAAACATAATTGGAATACTTATTTTTAATTTTTTTCTCAATTTAAATTTAGAAAGGAATCAAAGTATAGATATATTTTAACAGAAAATTTTCACAGGAATTGTTTTTAAAATTACATTTTGAGATTTTTGTTTCTACGTTAACAAAATAAATTGATATTTAATTGCCTGAATTCAAGATGGATTTCTTTATGAAATCGAAATCATACAAAAAATTTCTGTTTCATATATGGAAGAACAAGGAATTAATTCCTAGTGTTTTCTTTATTAAAAAAAAAATACGTATAATTATTAAATGTTATTGAATAGTTCTTAAGTAATATTAGTAAAAAAATATTTTTAAAATAAGGTATCATATTAAGAAATTTAGAAATAATATATATTTGCTTTTTATTTGCAGGTATAAGATTAAATTCAATCTCAAGATTGTTTTAAAAACTAATTTAAAAATAAAATTTTGCATAATCTTTATATTTTTTTATACAAATTGTATTATAAAGCAGTTTAAATAACATAATTTATTTTAATAGTTTTATAACTATGGCCTACGTCACTTTCTTGTTATTCACTTAAATGGTACAGTTGTTCTTAGAAATGTAAGAATAAATACTGAACAATCAATGCTTAAAACGCATTCATTTGTGTATGATTACTGAAGACAAAAATGTACAGTTATATATATTCATTTACAAAAACTTAATTTCAGTTCTTGGGAAGTACTAATGGCTCAAAATCGCTACAATCTTTTAGTAGAGGAAAAATACATTAAAAAGAAATTTTGTAAATTCTCTATTTCCCATAAATCTCCACAAATAACGTTTTTTGACCTGAGATGTTTTCAAAAGAAAAAAAATACAATTAAACAGTTTTGATCTGAAAATCACGAACTTATATTAAAATATATGACAAAAAGAAATATGAAGAATCTCTCAATATTTCAGAGTTAAAATAGTTCGCCAGCCTGTTGTGGCTGGACTAGTTCTTTTTGTGTACATAGAATATTCATTCCCAAAGATAGGAGTTCGATAATCTTCATTTTACAACCAGAATGTCAAGTGAAATAAGACACATTCCTTCCTAAAAATCACAATCCGAGATAAAAATTTCCCACTCGTTGCACAAACAGGATTGAGCCCTCTTCATAAATGGTGGAAATTGGAGTTAATTCGTGGCACCGAAAGGGCAAAGTCACTGTTCACTTTTTTCTTTGGCAGGTCACCGTTTGTGAAGTGGTCTCGAATCAAAAGAAATGAGGTGTTTAATATTTGGAGGAGGCTCTGGTTTAACATTGCACGTGTGCGTGGTTTGAGAGAAATTCAATGTAAAGAAATGGGTTCCCTAATCCCTTTTTTTACAGTGACAGTCACAGTTGCCGCTCAAAACAAATAAATGGTGAACCATCCTCTAAATGCAGGATTCTTCTATTTCTTTCGATTCGTGATCACACGAGGAAAGCGAACTGTTTCGATAGCATCTGAATTCAGTCTTTGTAGTCCGAAAGTCCGGAGCACAGTGGAGATGATCCTTCCGCACTGGACAGGGAATTCGGAAACTGTGCCCATAACTGTGCGCAGGAAGCCAGTGCCACTGAGGGACTCTTGTCGTGATGATGATGATGGCCCACGTCCCAGCAACCGAGCCCTGGTTGCGGTGGAGCCCTATGTCAAGCCATGGCGCCCACCATGCTGTTGGAAGTGGCCAGTCCTAGACCTCCAGTCCCCAACGGCACCCCGCTCGATGAAAGTGAAAGACTGGACAGTCCTGGAGCACTGTTCATGTGCATAGGGGACGAGGTGACGAAAGATCCGGGCATTGAAATGGGCATGTTGCCCTGGTGCATGTAATGATTCATGGTCACAGACATGGAGGACATGGAGCCCAGCTGGCTTCCTGGTCCGAAACTAGAGAAGGGCTTGTCCAAGGGCTTCAGGCATTCGGGAATGGCAAGGCAACCTTTTTTTTTCTTACTTTTCGAAGAAAGTTTACGATTTCGAGTCTGTATTCCTTCCTTTTTCATAGTAAGTGGTCGGTTTACCTGAAATAAACAAGGGAATATTGTAATACATACTATTAATTTCACTAGAAAACAGAGTTTAACCTATTCATTATACAAAAAAATTATAAACTGAATTTTATACATTTGTAATCCATTCTTAACGATGTCAAACCGAAATCAATGAAATAGATCAGAACTCTTTTGATCTATAATGCATGTATCTTGAAATTAAAAGGCCTAAAGATTATTGGTTGGTAGATTGGTGTCTTGTTCAGGGGGAGAACTACAGTTTTCTTTTAGATTGCCATGAGTGTGCAGAACACAGATGATCTATCTCGTTGATGTTTTTGGAGTTTTTGGAGATCTTTTCGATGTCGAGAAGGGGGAATTCCCCGAGTTGAACCAGAGATCTTCAAATGGCAAGACAATCAAAAATGTGTTTTGGTGTTAGTGGAATATTATCGCAATGAATACAGAGACGGTCGGTTCTGTTGCCATCTCTCTGGATCTTCATATCTCGATAGCAACCGGTTCTAAGGCGAGTAATGCTTTTAGTGATGTCTCTATTTGCTTTTATTTCACAAATCTGTGTGTCTTTTTTAATGGTGCTTTCTTTTAGACGGTATCTTGAAATCGTATTCAAACCGACAAGAGTAACTATGAAGATATTTCCCTCATTGAGTTTTCTCATTTCCTTGGCAAGTTATTCTGCTTCTTCATTTTCAGGGATGTCAAAGAAAAGATTATTTTCTCTTATTGTATTCCGAAAATGATTTTACATTTGATTCATGAAATCAGAAAATCGTTTGGTTTTGTTCCCTTAATAATGACAAACAAGTTCTTCAAATTCCAGAGGCGTAACCTTTAAATTTCTACCGAACAAAGGTCCTTTCTTTCATGGCATCAAAAAATCACTTTGCAATACTTGGACAACATCAACAATACAAAAGGAAGCATCCGAAGGAAACAAACACGCCAGCAACTAAATAAAAAAAAATTCAAATCACTGACTCCGGAAGTTGGATTGCGTGCGCTGATCCTTCTAGTACCTGGGTGACAGCACGAGGCCGGACCTTGCAAACTATTCTCTCCGCCGTCCCTCCCCTTCCACTCCCGAATCTTGTTCTTAATAATAACTGAAGTCAAGAGGTATTGCATCTTAATCGGCCTCTCATTGTTCGAAAGGATGGTCATTGCCAGCCTCTTAAATGACCCTCAAATTCACTGTCCAGACTCCTAAATGACGGCGGCATTGTGCGAAAGAAAAAAAAAAGAAGTTACCTCCTTCCCCAGCAGGAGCGAAAATGTATGTTGGAGAAATTTTAAAAAAAATAATAAAGAAGTCCCATAATCAAGAAATAGTGTGCGCAACTTTCAATTTTTTTCTTTCTCGGAGTCCGCCAATTAACACTGGTGGCAGGAAGTATTAGTAATGGGTATTGTCACGCAACTTGTTGCTCCCGCACGCACTCATTTGAGCACTTGTTGCGCGTTGATGCACCTTGCGCTGAAACTGAACACTTGTACGACTATTTATTTGCACGTACATTTTTTTAATAATAATAAAAAGGCGAATAAATCTATAAGAGTTTCAAGCAAAATATACAATGTTGTTCCCACCTTCCTCTTGTCATTTCTTTTTGATGATTTATTATTCATTATTATTATTATACTTTTTGAAATTGAACTTAATTTTAAAGTTATATTTAAAACAGAGCAATGTAATTATGTTTTATTTCTTTAAATATGTGTGATATATTTTTGTAAAATATTTGGAGGACATTAATTACAAATTAATACATTTTTAAAAAGAACATTCGGTGAATATACATTTATGTTATCTGCTCAGTAATTTAATGTGATGGTAATTCTTTGTTTCATATTTTTAGAACAATTAAGTGTTTTGAGATGCATTATTTATATATTATATATATAATTTTTTAAAAAATTAACCATAGTATTTTTTCTTTCTTACCATGACCACTTTTTAAATATTCACCAATTAAAAGACATTTACAAAATAGGAATAAAATGGCACTATATTGATCAATAGTAATTTATCCAAACGTTAATTCTAGAAGGTGTTTTTACTTTCTTGCACGTGCGCGACATATCTGTGTCTTCATATAGTAACTGTGCAGTCACCTGGTCTTTGAGAAAGTCTGCCATGTTGCCTGTGCGGCAACCAGCGAGTCACGGCGGCAACTGATGGTTACAGAAAGCGGTCTGGCAGCAGGGGTGACAGTGGCTGTTTGGGAAGCGGTGCACGTCCGGCACTTCCTCCGCGAAGGTCCCTGACACATCTGCGTCGGAACACCCCTCCGCCGCTCGCCCTCTGTGTCACCTGTCGCGACTCCGCCTCCTCGATCCACCTTTCAGCACACAGCCACTCTCTCACTATCATTCCCTTGATGATGGCTTCTGCGTGAGACAGAGAAAGTTTCTTCCTGCCAGAACTCTTCACAAAGACCACAACATTCTTTCAGAAATGAATTCCAAGAAAGAATTAGTGTTAGATATTGATGAATTCCTTTGCTCATTTTAATCCTTTTTTTTTTACAAATAAACAAAAATTTTATCAAAAGAAATTGATTAGAGAAAGTATGTACTAATTATAAAAATTTTGACAATACGTTTTAGTAATAAGTTAGCGTATTGATACACATACCACCCGCCCTGTCTAGTGGTCTGAGTCCCTGGCTACGGATAGGGAGGTCCTGGGATCGAATCCCAGTTCGGGCATGGATGTACTTTCTCTCTCTATCTATCCTGTCTTTGTCCTTTCTGTGTATGAATGTGTTGTAAATTGTTGCCTACCCTATAAACGGGTCCCTATAGCATGTGTCTACTGAAGTAGTCAGACTCCACACCAACTGAACCAAAATATGGTTCAGTTGAAAAAATGGAGCAGCGCACCCCATATTGCCAGCCTGGCTGGCACACGACAACAACAACAACATTGATAAACATAACGATTCCTTTATATTCAAATGAAGCAAAATGTATTGTTTCGTTTAAATTTCATTTATTGAGCGTGAATATTCTTATTGAAAATATTTTACATGCATTTAACAAATCACTTTAAATTTTAGTTTAAAAAATCTCACATTTCAATCAAGATTTTAATAATTATGAAATAAAATCTGAATTTCACTTGATGACAAGAGATACAGCAAAGTTAATTTCATGAAAAAAAAAATAAATAAATCTTTTATTGGATAAAATAATCATAGATGTGAGAATGCGAAAATATCACCTCCCTGTAAATTTGGTTTTCTTCATTCGTAACTGAATGGAGTGTTAATTAAAGGAACAATGATACGCGGGAATGGGTAGGAAAAATGACAATATAAATGGTGAAAACGTTCTAACAAAGACGGTTAGAAAGAAAAAAATAATAAAACTCCATTCTTTGTGCTCATCGCATTTTATTATGACTACTTCCAACTCTGCTTTAACAGAATAATCGGCTCTGGGTCCACTGAGCACGCGCACAAAAAAATTGCGTCGCTGTCAAAGCGAGAGAGAAAAAATTTAAAAAATAAATAATTTTAAAAAAGAAAGTGGGGAGACGAGGGGAAGGTGAAGCAACCGATGAGCCTGGTCAAGAATACGAATGAGACAGCGACCCAATTAAAGACGAGGGAGAAATGATGTGCGCAGAAAGTGGGGGTTAGGGGACCGTACGACCCCCCCTACTGGACAGGAGGAGCAGGAATAATAGTTCTTAGTCGCGCCACAGTGGTTCTGTCTTCCTGTTACATTGTTATCGGTTGGGACAGGGAGAGGGCACATTCAATTTTGGCGGTATTATTCCCCTTCTGTGAAAGTGTCCGGCCTACTTTCGGTGCTTTTGTGGCATTTGAAATGAAGGCTATCGGTCAAATGGACATCAATTAGTTAGTTTGCTTTATCTTTTTCTTGTTCTCGAGTAATTCATTTTTTTTAATTGATGAGAGGAAAAAATTTTTGATCTTCTAAATTAATTCATATAAACTAAACTCCATGGCACGACAGCCCATGTGGGCGAAGGCCTACAGTGCCCATAACTGTTTTCATGACCGTGGGCCCTGGGGTGTGAAGCATATGTCCCAATTAGGTGGGCAGCCTAACGTAAGACCCCCAGTGTTTAGTTCCCAAGCATGCTTGGTACTCTGTTAATCGACCCACTGAAGGGATGAAAGGCAGAGTCAACCTTGCCAAGCCCGAGGATCGAAACTCGGACCTGCGTCATGGGAGCGTGAAACGCTGCCACTAAGTTCATATGCAATTCTAATTCATATGCATATAACTAAGTTCATAATTAATTCATATGCATATCGGATATTCTTATTCTTCTAATGTTGAATGTAAAATTGACGAATTGGCGATTTAAGTTTGGAAACTTTACTGATGTTGTCATCAAAATTCTTTTAAGTCATAAAATAAAACAGAATTTGATTCTCCTTTCATGGTAAAAAAATTTATACTATCAATTAAATAATTGAAATGAAAAATTTAAGAACCCTTGCTATCACTCTTCTGCATTTACTAATGAAAAAAACTACATTTCCATATAATATTAATGTAACTATGAGAATTGAAAATAATTTGAAAGGGCATACGTTGATTTGATACTTGAAAATGCAAAATTATTTAGTAAGCCACCGGCATAGTCACAGACATCAAATAAATACCTTACCACATAAATGAGGTTATTTCAGCGCCGGTTTCTTTTCAAACATAATTGCTCAAAATTATAAAAAAAATACTCTGAAAATTTTAAGACAATAATAACAAATTATTATTTTTTAAAGTCTTCTGAATTAGTCAGCACTATATTTGTAACTCATGCTCTTAAAATAATGAGCAGGGCACGTTTCGATTTGCGTCATTATCCATGAATAAAATTGCTGTAAAATAATGCATGTCCATTACAGTCATGGGAACTCATCATAAAATGCAATTCTCATGCTCATTAGCAGCATCTTTTAATGGGCTAATTGGTTCCAGGGTATTACGAGAACAGGAATGGAAAGGCTGTCTCTATCTGCTCGTTTGACCTCCTGTTTTTATTATTATTATTTCTGAGGTTTGAAAGTAAAGGAAATGGATAAATGGTTAGAAAACCACCGGGGGAAAGAAAAAGAATCAATTGCCTCTTCCTCTGCTGTTCGTGTGGCAATGCGTGTTCGAACAACTGGTTTTGTGAGCACTTACACAGGCAATTTTTCGACAGGTGGTTGTATTTGTTTGTTGCTACATGATAACAGATCACTGCTGAATGGATTTACAAGATTCATGGGAAATTTATGCTCAGATTTTTTTTACTTTCCGTAAGATTTCAAGTAAAAAAAATTGGCATTAGCAAAAATTATGAAGTTCATGTTTTCAGTAACACAAAACAATATGTTGGTTAAAAATATGCATGCAGTGGAAAAAGTTTTTTTCGTAAATAAATGTTTTGTTAAATTAAAAGCTACAGCACAACTTACTTAAAATCGATACTTTTTATATAAAAATATTGAATGCGAACAAAATCTGTTTAAGTAATTTTTTAAAATAAGTTGAAATAAAGCCAAATTTAACAAATTTTGTAAATGAAATGCGAGAATGTTTGAAGTAGATGGAAAATCTTTGAAAAAATTGGTTATTTTTCAGCTACTATTATTGAGCAAAGCTCATAACCGTTTGCAAAAACTAAAAGCACAAAAAATACGATCTCATGCTTAAAAAAATAGGGTAAGTGCTGTTGGGATAAAAAATAAGAGTGATCAATCATCTACGTAAAGGTCAATTTGAAGCAAAAATTGAACAATACTTGCAGAAAAAAGGAAGAATAAAAGTGTATCAAAATGTAGAAAGTTTCAGTCAAAGGTAAAGATAGACTGTATCAACTGATGTTTTAGGTTATTTAAAATTTTGATATCTTCAGTTTTTTTAATCCATGCCACAATCTAACAGGAAAATAGGTTAGACTTAGATTTCTATATCCAATGAGTTGTTTTTCAATCAAATTTTTTTTAATTTTTTAATCATAAAAAAAACTTTTTTTTGCAACTGTCAAATTTTACCTAGAAAATGGAATATTGATTTTCCGAAATCTACTTGAAGATACTGATATAAGTGTTTGTGTATATATATATATATATATATATATATATATATATATATATATATATATATATATATATATATATATATATATATATATATATATATATATATATATATATATATATATATATATTCTTCTTCTTCATTGGCCTGACAGCCCCAGGGTGGGCCTTTGCCTTCCTCAGAAGTGAATACCAGGACCCCTTATTTTTGGATAAGGTCATCCAGTTTGTCACTTTTAGTGTTATTAAGTCGTTTTCCAGGCATTCACGCTATCGGAGTTTCGGTCGTCCTCTTCTGATACCAAGGGGGCGAGCCAAGAAAATTTTTTCGTCACCCGATTGTCGTTCATCCGGCTCAAATGTCCTGCCCATTTTAATCTCTGTATTGAGATAAATTTAACAATATCTGGTTCTTTATATAGTTTATAGATCTCAGAATGAGTTCTTCTTCGCCATGTATTCTAGCATTTTATTCCACCAAAGATGCTTCTTATATATATATATATATATATATATATATACATATATATATATATATATATATATATATATATATATATATATATATATATATATATATTCTTATGCACGGCTTCCCTAAGGCCTTAGCCCTATTCAGCTCTATAACGGGCGAAATGATGGCATCTCATATCGTGGGACACTCAGTGGATTTGCCATTTACATCCCGAAAGTGAAGTGATAAAATAAGACAAAAAGAGAGAAAGAAATATTCATGCCCGAACCAGGATTCGAACTCGGGATCTACTGCTTAGAATTTAGGATAGCTAACCTCTCTGCTTTCACCCAGCAAATATATATTTATAACACTATCTGGAAATCTACCACTTTAAGCAACTTTTATATATAAACCTTAAATCATATCATCCACTCTGAAAACAATTCACCGGACTTAGCTGATGGAAACGGAATGAGAAATAAGAAAATAGACTTTTTACGGAAACCTGCATTTTTCTCTGAAAATCGAAATTAAGCATCATTTAGAAGACTACCGTTCGCACCGGAGATAATTGTTTCCCAATTACCATCATCCTCCACGAATGGGCGTCCGACAATGCATTAACCATTATTACTCAACAAATTTCCGCTCGGTCGCAGAAAAGCGAGATTCAAACATTCGGAGAAAAAAGAAAAGTAGCTACACGTACAAAACAATAATAATTGGCTAACAATTGAGGGGTCATTATTTCTTCGCCTGTGCCACACAGAGTGAGAGGGGGGGGCGACAGATTTTGAGGAAGGCACAAATTGCGCAAGAAGGGGGAGGGAGAAAATAAGCCTATTTTCTTGGAGCTCCATAATCCAGGCAAATTTCGTATGATAGAAAAGTAAAATTGGTGAGAGGAAGATTCTTATTCATTATTTTACTTAACTTGTATCAGTAGCGCATTGTTCCTGTTCAAGTGATTCAATAAAGAACAATCAAAAGTACTGAAAAAATGTTATGAAACACATTAACAGGTATGTTCAATTCTTAACATTGATCACATAATAGTAATGTCAAGGAAAAAGGAAGAGTTATCTGTTGCTATGTATCAGAAAAAGTGCAGTTATTTTTTAAAAACTGTATTTGATATCCTTTCTTTTAAAAAAAAAATTTAAGTACTAATATTATCAGCTGAGCATGGAAAGTTTGTTGTTACATTAATGAAAGATAACGAAGAGAATTTAAGGCGAAAACAAACAAACAGACAAAATTAAAACTTTATAGTAAAAAGTTATGTATTACAAATCCATTTTTATGCATTCAAAGGTGTTATTTGAAGACATTCAGTCTGAGAAGACTCTGAAGAGATTCTCCTCATGCCATGATACTAGGCTTACCATGGTGTAGTGATAAGTCTATGCTCTTTGGAATAGAAGTTTCCAGTTTCGATCTTTGCTATCGTTGGACAACGAGAGGTGGATATGCTCTCTGCACACGCGTCGCCATGGTAAACGCTCTTACACGGACTTGCCGACCAACTTGTCTAGTGGTCAGCGTGCCTGACTGCGGATAAGAAGGTCTTGGGTTCGAATCCTGGTTCGGACATGGATGCATTTTTCTCTCTATCTATCCTGACTTTGTCATTTCCTTGTATGAATGAGGTATGAATGGTTGCCTACCATATAAACGGGAATACTGAACTATACTCTAGACATAAAGGCCACTTCGGTCTGCATTTGCCATTCCCCCTGTGCACCATTGGTACCAGGGTAATCGTCCCGACGGATCTCTATCCCTCCGGTGCAGCAAACTGGAACAAACTACAATAACAAGTTTTCGAAGTGGCCACCTAAAATCATTGACATTTAACAACACTGAAAAGGAATTTCCAATTTGCGCTAAGTGTTCCAAAAGCCAAGCCACTCCGGATCATATCCTTGAATGCTTGGGACTCGATAAAGAAGACCTTCTGGAGCGACCATTATTGGTCATTGATTTCCTGAGAGTGTGCAATGTCATAGACTCGGTCTATCGCTGCTAGAAAACAAGGATCAGCAACAACATAAACGGGTCCCTATGGCATGTGTGTAGAGCAAAATCCTACTTTAACCTTCATGGTGCTCTGATTAAAACGAAAGACGCTCCCAATCGACTTAATTCGCATAGCATAGCGAGCTTGGCTTGTAAAAGTGTCATTAGTAAACAACAACAACACGGACGTCTCTATGTAGACATAGATATGCGCAATGGAGCACCTGGATTAGGTTATCAGGTATTGCTTCCACCTCTTAATACATCTAGTTATGACAGAATTCTTCAGGAATTTCGAAAATGCTATGGATATTAGAAAAAAAAACATACACAATAGCTTTCAACTGATGAACTATTCGCTATGTGCTGTTCGTTCCATCACACCAGAAGGGAAATACAAAACTTAACAAATTGGTAACGATCATATTGATTTTATGATGAGCTAAGAAGTTGATTTCTTTAAGGTTTTCTATAGTTAGAACTGTATCGTTAATCTTTTAGTCAAAAGTGATTTTTATTAAACTAGTTAACAGGATTCTTTCATGAAATCAGGTATCATGAATGATTTGATGAAAAGTAATGATAAAATATTAATGTCATGCATGATTCGAGGGGAAAATATTTTAACTTCGCTTTACTATAAACTAGTTCGTTTTACAAATCCACTTATAAGTGAAGTAAAATCAAAACGATCAGTTTTTATTATTTCAAGTAGCAAACACACTTGGTGAAGAAAAAACCTTGTTTTATATTCCATTCATTAAACTCAATGGTTCCATTCGAGACGCTTACACTACCCATCCGGAATATGCAGCTCAGTGAAAATGAGCAGCACCCAAGACTACCATTCTGCACCATCATTTATCTTCGGCCTGGTGCAGGAATTTTGCCATCCCTGATTAATCACTGAATGCTTAATTTCCTGCTTTGGGGCTCATTTATTGAATTGGTATTCCGAGGTGATAATCAATGCAGGCCTACCACCTCGGCGGCGGCCCGGAGATTTATGGGCTTGTGGGACACCGAAATAAAGCAACAAATAAAAAGACAAGAAATGATTCTTTTCTCACGCCGCGAAGAAAAACCACTCCTTTTATTTCCGAACGGAGTGGCTATTCACTCTTAATGCAGTTCCAGCCATGTAATGTATGTGTGATGATGAATATATGTATGTTCCCCCCTCGCTAATATTGAGTAATGCTTGTCCAGGTGCTCCGCTCTTCGGTTGTTTTCCAGGTAAAGGCATCAATCCGTCGATTGATCAGGAATTTGAATAAGAGCGGGGGGAAGAGGGGGGAAAGCCAATAACCTACTTTTTAGAAAAGCCAATTTTAAGTAGATTCGAGCACACTCGACTCTCATTTCCATAAAAGACGCCTAATGGGTGAAATAATATGAAAACAGAAAAGTTTTCGGTCGATGTTAAGTATCCATGTACAAGTTTAAATCGTAATCGAAAATAAAATTCAAGTAGGATATTTAATATTACAGAATCTCAATTTTTCGAAAAAAATATTAGTAGTTTTTAGCAATTTGACAAATTTGAATATTCTTTAAAAAACGGTTGGACTGTATTGCAATTTTTTAATGGGGACAAAAGCTGCCTACCCTGTGTAGTAATCAGAGTGCCTGACTGCGGATAGGGAGGTCCTGGGTTCGAATCCCAGTTCGGGCATGGATGTATTTCCTTTCTATCTATCCTTTCTTTGTATGAATGGTTGCCTACCCTATAAACGGGTTCCTATGGCATGTGTGTACTGAGGAAATTGGACTCCACACCAAAATATGGTTCAGTTGGAAAAGTGGAGCAGCGCATCCCATACTGCCAGCCTGGCTGGCACACGACAAGAACAACAATGGGGACAAATATTAGGAGCTTCAGCAAAATTATACATTAAATTTTTTAAAAAAAATTTACATAGGCTTTAGTAATCATATTATTTTAATATTATTAATTTACTTAGTAATGATTATCTAAATAATATTATTCGAACATGAAATTTATAAAAATAATAGCATTTTAATTTTACCTCATCAAAATTATCTGAAATGAACTTTTATTTGAATAGCCGTTACACTTTGCAAACTTCTTCGAAATCCAATATTGAATTTATTATATTGGATGTCCAATATTCATATGTAAAAATGACTCGATATATATATATATATATATATATATATATATATATATATATATATATATAAATTACATAAACTTAAGGAGTATATTTCATGCAAATATATTCGATAAACTGCACATAAAACTATTATAATGTAAATCTTAAATTAAATGTGAATCTAAAATTCTCTCTGAATTACACACAGTAAACTAATTAAAATATATTTATATATGTTTATCTACATTTTTATGTTTTTATCTTCATATAAAAATGCCTCAAATATTTTTCTAATACATTCTAGAGTTTTGTTTCGCCTTCATGATCCCATTTTCGCTTTGCAAAAAAAATAAACATATATTTTTGTTATTTTTATTGTTGCTATAAAATAAAGTAAAAAAAAAAGATTTGTGATTCATCTTTAGATGTGTAATTAAAAATAAAAAGCAGATCTCTCAGAATTTAGTACTTTCTTTTCTTATAAAATTACTTATTTTGCTGGTTCATCAAGAGTAGGGAGAACTTTCCCCACTAAAGGAGAAGAAAATTCAAAAATTTTTCGATGTTCAATTTCAAGAAAGATTTTCCCGCTCTCTTGAATTTTTTGAACAATATTCCTCGTGCGTTTATTTACTTTTTTCATTTCCGAGCCGGAAGACGACATTTTTTCCTCTTCCCAATCTGACGCTTGTATTTTATTTATACTTTCTCATTTTAACGGTTTTTAATGAAGGATTTTTTTTCTTGCGTTGGAGGTCCATGCGGTTTGAAAAAGCGATTGGGGAGGAAGGACGTTATCGGTTTCTCATTTGTATATCGCGCTCTTCCCGTTCATTACGCAGCTTCCGGCTCTGCCTCCTCATCGTCTTCGCTCGATTCCAAGAAGCACGCTCAAGTCATCTCTGCGTGTGACACTTCTTTCTTTCCTTTTTTTTTTAAAGTCTCAATCATTAAAAACATGTGAATAAAGCAACAACAAAAAATTAATGTTGTCGCAGCTTTTCACTATAATTTTTCTAAGAATAAAAAAAGTTCCAATAAGTATATGTGTCCTTATGTTTTACTGAAGCTACTAACACATCCGGCAACAGGACTGGCTGATTTGGTAACGAGTTCGATACTTCTCTCTCTCTCTGTCCGCATTTTCTTCAAACTTCTGTTGTTGTTGTTGCTTATGACACTTGGACAAGCCAAGCTCGCTATGCCGTTGGCAGTGCGAATTAAGTCAATAGAGATCGTCTTTTTTGGATCAGAGCACCACGAAGGTGAAAGTACGACTTTGCTCTTTTTAAGGTGCCTTGTCATTTTGAACCACGGTCAGGTGACGAGGCCACACCTCAGCTGGCAACCTCCTCTCCACATCCACGCCACAGCAGCGGAAGGACTTTGGACGTCACATATTAACGTGGACACGTACCCAACCCACGGAGTTCCAGCAACCCAGTGAAGGAGACTCCACCGTGATCACCCCCCAACCACTGCCCGCGACAAATGATGCTTCACTTTGCTGAGCTTACGGGAAGCACAAACCTCTTGGCATGGAGTAAAAATTTCCATACTTAAGTAATAAACCATTTCTGAATTCTGGTTCACAGTACCAAGTGATACAATAGGGCTCATACAAGCAGCTTTTGAATAAAACGAAGCATGTATTTCATTTCTGCATGCATAAAAATATTTCTTCCATAAAAAAGACATTTTTGGTAGTCATTTTCTTCAACGACAATTCTTCTTTTATTGTAAATACAGGTACTCCTAATTATGTTTCATTATTTATTCCATGCATACTGTTGTTTTATAGTGATTTAAAAAATTATAATTTTAAATTTAAGAGAATATCACTAAGAGGGGAACAGTCACTGCAGGGAAGTTTCCGGGGGAAATTGCAAGAGGAGAAAGAGTTATCTACTGCTCAGTTTTTACTTGGAATTTTCGACAGACATCCCTTTCGTCAAACGGGGGAAAATGAATGTCACTATTCAGTGGAGAGGCGCCAAGACAGGCGCCAAAGAGTCGCCTTTTTGGCTCCTTCCTTGGCAGGGGATCTGGAGAACAAAACTGACAGAAAAGAGGACTCTTGCGAGCAATATCTAGACTTGCAGGGATGCGCTGGTATCAAAGGGTTCCTTGTAGCACCCTCCGGAAACAGCTAAAGATCCGCTTACGCGGGACTTAAAATTATAATTAAGATCTCAGAAGATTAATTCTTAAGCATCGACAGATGGGACAATGAATAACCTCTTTTCTACGCGTAATAAAGAATAAAGTTTGAAAAAAATGTCTTTTTTTCTTAAAATAATTTATTATTTTTTATCTAATCATATATTTAAAAAATCAACAAATAAATAATATTTTCTTCTAATAAAGATATAAGTATATAATATTATATTTTCATTGCATTTGAGTTTCGATAAGAAAAACTTTGAAAGGAGGATACAATTGCATTTTTTTAAAGATTATTTATCATCAAACTGCTTCTTCTGTTATTTTAAGTCTCTTTTAAGGATATTAAAAAAAAAACATCCATTACATATATTCAACATAACAAAACATCCATTGCAAAAAATTTTTTTCTAGTTTTAATAATAAAATAAAAATAAAAATGCACAGAATAAAGCATCCACATCATTGGCATTGTTCATTAATAATTATTTTCAATCTTGTAGAAAGGCCAGAACATCTTACACTGAGAGTAAATCTTTTAAATTGCTTATGAATTTCTAATGTAAGTTTTCTTATTTTTAGTTACTTTATTAATAAATATGATTAACAAATATATTGATATATTGAAAAAAGATAAAAATAGATTTTTGTTGATATTTTATCAATTAAAAATCACCAAACGTAAAAAGAAATGAGAATATTGAATTTTTATTTATATTATTTCATTATATAGCACCAGTTAAATTAAAAGCATAATTTATAATTTCTTGTAAAATATTTCTAAAAGTTTTAAATACATACTTATTTAAATATGATTTGACTTACAAGAATTTTATTTAAGAACTCATTGCGGTACTGAACTCCAAAATTAAATGTGGCAGCCCCCAAATTGAAAATCATTGTTTATAAGTTCAATTCTCACATGGAAGAGGTTTCAAAATTTCACTTTAAGCAGAAAACCATGTCTTAATAAGAGTTTTTAGACAAAAAGTGATTATATCAAACACTTAACAACTCTTTACTTTGCGAGGAAAATTATTCTCTTTTTTAAAAAAAGTGGGAAAATCTACTGAAGTATTTTCTTAAAAATACGTATTTTAAGACATCACCATTTCTTTCAAAATGCCTTAAATATTTAAAATACAAGTTATTAGGTTTTATAGAAAGCATTATTTAGCTACAAAACTCTTTGCGATTTATTTTAAAATTTTGTTGGTTTATAAATACATTTACAGTTAGTAAAAAAAAGGCAAAATTTACTTTTTAATGAAATAACTTAAGAAATATGTTTGAAATCTGTGCTCTTGGACATGGTCGAAATAGAAAAGATTAGTTTAGAAACTTTAGTTTCAGTTCTGAGGTTTTTCAAATTATCGTATTCAATACACATGGTTTTGTATGCTCTCAGTAAATATGCTCTTACATGGATTATTTTTTTTTGTTCAGCTTGTGCAAAAAAACAACCTTTTAAAATAATTTTATATCAATGATCCCGCATTTTATGCAGGCAAACTATGTGCAACATCCGCTTCTTTCTCTTCCTTCTTTTTTTCCAGGTAATGCAGCAAAAAATCAGGGCTTTACACAATTGCCCCCATCTCGACCCCCCCACGCTTTCTTCTCAAGACAGTTGGCGCCAATAGAAATTTGAGTCTCAATATCGACTTCGTGTCCCACGAGAATAGTTCTCTGAAAATTCCAGCAGCAGTTTTCCAACCATTTTTAATATTCACCTCCAATAAGAAATACCAATCTTCGCATGACTCAATATCAATACAAGAGAGCAGAAAGATTGTCCTAAAATACTGTATTATTATATAGTAATTTAGTTTTAGTATCAATAGAAATAATTTTTATTAAGGTAATTCTTCATAGGTGGTGATATGTTAAATCTTCTAATCAAAACACGTTTTCCATATCTTAAATATAGAATAGAATAAAACACTGGATTGAATATACTTTGACAATTTTTGATGATTAAGTTTAGTAAAATGACACTGCTAGACAATGGATTATACTTGGTTGGCAAGACACAAAAGAGGATAGGTAGTCTTTTAAAATTGTTCATTTCACTCAATGGATTCAACCTTCTTTAAATGGGTTCTTATAAAATGGCAGAGAGAGAGAGAGAGAGAGAGAGACTAAGGAAAAGTTGATTAGAATTTAACAGTAATACGTCATTTAAGGAGAAAAAAATACTAAAAAATTAGAAGTGGATTTATAGCCGCCATAGTGAGAAATAAAAATACTAGGCACTAAGATTTATAACATTTTGTGTCGATAAAATTATCAATTATGATTACTAATATTTGATTGTTTATATTTTTTTTATAATTGATAATTGATTAAAGCTTAAAATAACAATCGTAATACATTCATTACATACGGAAGCAATTTTTCTCTTCCTATCTTCAGAATTATGCTTATGAACAAACATAGTCTGTATATCAATTTCAAGAGGGTGCGCTTTCCAGAACTTGAAATAGAAAAATGAAGATTTATGAACAAATAAAAATTACTTCATAAAATTACTTTCTTTTTTTTTCCCCCTCGCACTTCAGGAGAGCGGGACAATGAATGGAGGGCAGTATGGCAAAATCAAGAGCGCAGAGTGGCAGACGACGTAACTGGAGAAGCCCCCTCGGCAGGGGGTCCGGTCGCGTGCGGGGTGCTCTGCAGGAGGACGCAGACCGCGTACCCGAGATTCCGAGAATGCCTCGCGCTCTCCGAGTCGGCAGACTGCTGGTGGCGCCAACTTTCTTCTCCGTTCTCTTGCACAGGACTGCTCTGAGAACTTAATAGAATGTCCTCACTTGCCCCGATTTCTCTCCAAGCAAACTTTCCCGTAATAGTCAATATAATGACTCAGTTATTCAGTTTTTGGTGTAATTAAATACTGAATTGTTTTCTTTAAAAAAAGGATAAGGAAACAATTATGAAATTCTATGCGAAACAGAGGAAGTTTCATTTTAAGCATTTAGTTGGTTTGGTTTGTCGCTCAACGGTCGTTTTTTGCACACGAGGGCTAATTAGACCGGGACCTACGGTTTAAAGTGGATTCCGAACCACTACAAACATCTATGCCCAAGGTGGGATTCGAACCCACGAACTGTTGAACTGAAGGCAAGAGGGCTAACCATTCGACCATTCTGACCATGGCTGAGAGGTTATCGTTCCTGACTCCTGAGCTGTGGGTCCCGGGTTCGAATCCCGGTTCGGGCATGGATGTTTCTTTCCTTCTCTGTTCTCTCTGTGTTTCTCTGTCCTTTCTTCTGCGTTGTTGTATGAATGTGGTCCACCCTATAAACGAGTTTGTGGTGGTATGGCACGGGTAACGCTACTCGCCTCCGTGACTTGGTTCACAGGTGCTCGCTGGGTAACGATAAATGAGCAGCAGTTTCTGACCCTCTTGTGGCATTGGGTTCATCACCCAAGTATGTCCGCCATTGGAGAAAAAATATGTATACATACATTAAGAAATTAATTATCTTAAATCCGACTAAAAAACTCTTATTACGGTAGCTATAGATCCATAGTAGTGAGTTATATTGATTTGATATAAAAATCATTTGGGTATTTTAAGAAAAATCTAGCTTTATTAGATAAAAAAATAAGGAAAATTTTATATTTATTTGTTAAAAAAAATAATTTCAAATAATTCCGTTTCATAAAAAATCATAATTTTAAGTGATATCATCGTAGTGAAAAATTGGGGGAACACATGCAAAAAAAAAATTTCAATTATTAAAAAACTTTGAATTTTTTAAGAGAATAATGCAAGCTCACTTTAAATACAAGCTCTTTCATTTTTTATGAATTAGTATATAATAATATTCGCGGCTAGAGATTTTCTTTCTATGCTTATAAGTAAACTTCACATTGTAAATTGAATGTTGAATTATATTTTCACGATGATTTTTTTATATCATACGTATAAATATAAATAATTGACTAACTTTAAAGATGCAAATAGTTAATATATAAAAGCTTAAAAAATAAATACATGCTAAATATTTCAATTTAAAAAAAACTTCTAAAAATAAAATGTCTATTTGAAACCTTGCAGTACCTCTTTTATTTCCTGGAACGGAAAACATTATAAAGAATTGCTTTGTGGGTTTTTTTAGGATTCCCAGGGACCGAGAGTCCCTTTACTACCGTTCGGCGCCAGACGTGAAAAGCCCTTCGACTCCCACTAAAAACAAATATATCAACCGAGATTTACAGTTGTGTACTGCAGGAAATGGCGTTAAGAAGCTGTATAACGCAGAGCCCTGTGTCAGTTAACAACAAAAGACGATTGCCCACTGCCTTTGGAATCCATGTGAAAGATCGATGGCTTTCTTCAGAATCCAAGAAGTCAGGCCACCAGCTGAGAAAATGGACCTTCGCTTTATCAAATTGTCAAGTGACCACAACCTCCCAAAAGCATCCTCAGCCGTTGGGGGTTCCGGAAAAGGATTCGAACGGAGACCGGGCGCCGTCGGGGGGTCGTAAATCTGCGGCGCCCGTCGCCACTTCGTTAACTGTGACGAAAACTGCTAATAACGCTGAGCGTTAGTAGCATGGAACTAATTGGTGTCACCCATCCATTCCCGAAAAGACAACATTCGAGAGCGGGGAATTCGATCCTCCGCTGAGTGATCCGCAAGTGGTTTATAGGGACGCATGAAGACGTTTCTTGTCTCAAAAAAATCTAATAAGTTTTGTCCACTTTTTAATACTGCATATTGTGCTGCACATGCTTAAGTACAAAAACGAATTTGTTAACTTTTCTAGATGATGACATGTAAGAAATGTATTAATTTACAGAGATCTTTTTTTCAACCCCTATTAAAAAAAGGGCTCTTTTACTTTCTTTAACATATCATAGAGTTAAAACAATGTATTATTCTGGAAACTTTATCAAAGAGTGAAAACTAAAGCAATTATTACTTCAAAAAGTAGCAATATATATTATTAGTTTTTAAAAGAGAAATTGTCTGAAGGAAAATTTTTACATTTCATTATCAATAATTATATTAAATTTTTGTCGGTTTACAAAATAAAAGACGTATATGTATATATTTATTTTTCAAAATTTATTTTCCACTACTTAAATTTATTTACTATTATACTGATTCTTATTAAATTAGAATTATATTTTAATGATTATATATACATATAATAACTTATTTTTTATTTTTACTCATTACAATAAAAATTCATTTTGTTTCCTTAATCAATTTTATTGACTATTGTATTTAATATACTATTGAAGATTCGTTATCACTTAAATACATATTATTAAGGTATCTATGAATTATAAAATACAAAACAGAAAATCATGATGTATCTGGCATGAATGCATATTTTACACTACCTAAGCTGAAGAAAAAAAAAAGAGTCAAAGAAAGAAATAAAAAATAATTTTAAATCGATCTTAAGCACAGTGATTTCCATTTTAATTTAAGAAAGCAAACTGTAAAATAATCCCCTTAGAATCGATGGGACGAATCATTCCCCCCCCCTCCATTTGGATTTTTTATACGTGCTTCCAAAAGATTGAGCGGTTGGACTGCATAGTTTAGTAAAAACACAAGTAAACGAGAGGGAGAGCAGGTATGTGGGGGTGAGAGCCGTGACCCAGGGTTCACGCTACCCCCTCTTACCTCACGCCGCCCTCCCCTGCATCACCTCCGTCCACCCTCCCAGACTCTTCCCAGGAGCGGTGCCTTTCTGATTTATGATCACTGAGCAAATAATTATAGACAGTGCCCAGCAGAGGGATGAGAGCCACAGGAGATTATAAAAGTCCATTTCATGGACACATATTACGGCTTGAAAATGCTCTCACTTCACCCCCCCCTCACGTGAATCGCATCTATTACGCAACTGTGATCTCCCACCCCAGTTCTGTTCAATTAGATCCCAGTGTTTGTTTTTCGTGAACAGATCACGAGCTGGGGGATAGTTTATCCTCTCCCCCTATGACTCGTTGAGAAAAGAAATCTGCATTTCCGTATCATTTTGATTTCCCTTTTTGTTTACAACGTTTCCTTGTTGCCATTCATTGTAACAGTTTAGTGAAAAATATATTTAAACATCGTTTGTCACGAGTTAAAAATAAATTGTTGTTTCCAAGAATCAGATACTGTGCTTTTATGTTACTGAAAGTGTGGCGTTAAATATTTTTTTTATTTACTATAAATGCTTTCAATATATAACATTTATACAAACATAAAGCCAAAACAATAAAATAATTATTTTTTTTTTAATTTTACATTTACACTATGGGAACTCGATTGTTAATTCAATTATCGGTGAAATTCTAAACGTTGCTTTCCGAATTTTCTAAAGTATTAGTTTAACGTACATTTAATATATTATTCTAAGTGATTTGGAATCCAGCTCTGATTATGTAGCTGGATTCAAAGATATACATTTTCAACAAATAGTTAAGTTTTCATTATTTTCTATATAACTGCCCACGCACATATGATTGTGTGCAAGAAGTTGAGATATGAGAAATAGGATGCAATACTTACATTATGCAGTTTGTAGTACAGTCCACAAGCATTGCAGACGGGTTCTCCGTTCTGGTTCCGTCTCCACAGAGTGGTGGTCGTCGTCTTACAGTTCGCGCAACTTGTTCCCGCTCTTCTCGCCGCAGACTGTAAAGAAAGAGAAAAGACATCGTTTAGCATCTCATCCTGAAAAATCAAACAAATGTTCCTGCATGCAACATTAAAGTAAGTACCAGAATTATATTTTTCAGCATGAATCATCAGTATTGCAACAGGTAAGTCCTTTGGTTATGCAATCAACACTTTTAGAAAAAAAAAAAAAACAATTTTAGAAGCATTTATTTTTTATTAGTTTCGCTATTAGGATCTAATAAATGAATCACATTTAAGAAAAATTCTTTTGATTAATTTTTTTGTATTTAATCTAAAGAATCAAATACTTAAAATAGGTTGCTAGTTGCACGACTTCATTTTAAAACATCGCGTTTTTTCATAGCAGTATTTATAACCAATAAAGCCTCCCAACTTGTCTAGTGGTCAGCGTGTCTGACTGCGGATAGGGAGGTCCTGGGTTCGAATCCCGGTTTGAGCATGGATGTACTTTCTCTCTCTATCTATCCTGTCTTTGTCCTTTCCTTGTTTGAATGTGGAGTGAATGGTTGCCTACCCTATAAATGGGTATCTATGTGCTGAGGAAGTCGGACTCCACACCAAAATATGGTTCAGTTGGAAAAGGGAGCAACGCACCCCATATTGCCAGTCTGGCTGGCACACGACAACAACCAATAAAACGTTACTTCCACATTCAAGCAATGGAACCATAAGTTAAGTTGCAACAGATCATACAAAATGAAAAAATGCCATCATATTGTGACAAAACTGCCATCTTATTGCAGTGATCCTTGTGAAACACGTGGTTGAAAAACGGTCGAAAGCACTTATCATTCTGCTCTTGATTCACCTCGGACTTGATCGCACAAATCTGTTGGCATCTTAAAGAAACAACATTTCGCGTACTGAGCATAATACACGAAAAACGAAAATATAAAATGCGACAACTAAACTAGTTTTGGGTTCAAAAAATGTAAACATTTTCCTTATTTTCAGTTTTCATTTGTTTGTAGTTAAAGGGACATAAAGCCATTCAACAAAAACTCAAAGAACGTGAATTTTTCCCAAAATCAGAATAGACAAGTTTTATAATGAATCCTATTTGTTGACAGAGCTCGGACTTCCTTCTTTTCCATTAAATTTTAGCAAATTTTCCTTATTACAAAATATGTATGCATCTTTAAAATTGAAATTTAAAAAATTTAATATCTTCTTCATATTGTCTTGCATTCAATATACAGCTATATTGTCAGAAAAATACAGCGATTAGTTTCATACATGACAAAAATTGAAATATAAGATAAGTTAATAATGATTATTTAGTCATTTATTACATATTTTCCTCAAGGAGACATACTTCTTAATAGCTAAATTTTGTGATAAGGATCGTTTTCATGGTTATAGTTAAGAGTGTGTTAAGATATTTGTTATAAACTGGCATAGTAGAAGTTTTTTTTTTCTTGGAAAGCTGAATAATTTTTCTCGTATTATTTTGGAGCAAGATCTTAATTTAGGAATATTTCCTTCTCAAGGCTATATTTAAAGACAATGTATATAGAAAAGGGGTACAGATTGAGCTACATTATCTTCGAGGTCATCAAGCGCATTAATTATCTAAATTAATTGCTTGTATACCAGAGGTATGCTTCTATATCAAAACAAAGAATAAACATTCCTTGAAAATATACTATTTAGCTTAAAAACTAAACTATTTGGTTTGTTTTCAATTCTAAAGTCATTTTTGGATACGATGCCTAACTAGACCAGACCAACGATTCCGAACTACTACAAACATCCAGGGCAAAAGTCGGAATCAAACCTATTAACTGCTAAATCAAAAGCCTGTTTCATAACATCTCAGCTGCCAGCTCAGTACAATTAATTCATTAAATTATGCTCCAAATATGACAAATAAGAGGTATCCCAGGTTTTCTGTTCCTCATGTAGATTACATTCTTTGGTAACATTTTTAGAAGGATTAATTAGTGATTTAAATAGTCGCTGATATAATAATATAAATAGTCGTTTAAATAGTCATTTCAAAAAATCTATTTTCAGTAGAGTTAGTCGAATATTTAAAATAAATAGTTTATACATATTCTGTGTCTGTGAAGAATAAGTAATTTTTTATGTCTCCAAAGTAAATATACAACAGAAAAATCAAGTCATTTTTCATATCGCAAGCAAATTGAAAATAAATCTAAAGTGATCTCTAAAAGGTGACTTTTCGGCGATACTAGTGCGCCATTTTCCTTCGGCGAGGCTCGTCACCCGCTGCTCTAGTACGTGCAGCGACTAGTAAGCGAGCCCATTCAGCGACCATTTATTTCCCATGTGTACCTCATAAAGAACGTTCGCTGGTTTAGGGTTCACCTTAAAGGAAAGATCGCTGAAAATTTAAGTGTTAAAAAAACGGTAGCTACTTCGTTTCAAGGTGTGCGCAAGCTTTACGTATGAAGAATGGAATTGCAATTCACGTGTTTTGATAACTAAGCTCAACATAGACAGACACTGAAACGAAATGATAAAAAGATACATACTTATATTTGATGTAAATTATATGAATATATTTTATTTTTACTAAATTTATATTTCATAAAGTATATTTTTGACAAAGTACCAGATTTTTTTCGATTTACAAAAAACATTTAATGAGAAACTTTTGTGAAATTTCTTTTAAATAAATTAAATATTTCGTCATTCAAGTTAGAGAAGGTTAAAAATATTTCTGTATTAGAGTGTGGTATATATATATATATATATATATATATATATATAATATATATAATAATAATATATATATATATATATATATATATATATATATATATATATATATATAAGCTAAGTTTAGAGACGTTTTCATCGAATCGTAGAAATAAGGAATTATAAAATAAAAACAAATTATTTATGTCATTTAAGAGCTCAAATTCACTGTAGTTTATTAGAACTGTGCTTTTAAGAATGCAAAAATTGTTTGGGTTTTTGCTTTATCTATGTGTAATAGTGATTAGGGGAATTTCAGTTTTTTCCCTTTAGATACGTGAATGTGGCCTACTATCCATGAGAAGTCTTTCCTGATACTTGAGGAATGAGATGGAACGTAGTCGGTATTGTAGCAGTTTGTAGTAGTGAATAAACTATCATTATCAAATGATAAAATTAAAGGAAAACAGCTAATTTTGATGAATCAACGAGGATCTAATTGCGATTCTTCCTCAACAAATGTTCCCCAAGATTGGAAATCACTTAAAATGAAATGTGAGCAGATTAAAATGAAAAGTCGACTTCTTCAGC